>CM052712.1:17276669-17316374 GCA_028551405.1 Uromys caudimaculatus | reverse complement strand
TGTATGTGCATGAGTGTGTATGTCTGTATATGTGTATGTGCATGAGTGTGTATGTCTGTATATGTGTATGTGCATGAGTGTGTATGTCTGTATATGTGTATGTGCATGAGTGTGTATGTCTGTATATGTGTATGTGCATGAGTGTGTATGTCTGTATATGTGTATGTGCATATGTATATATGATGGTAATAATTAAAGAACTGATGCGTTTGAGAAGAAGCTGACAGACCTTGACAAAAAACAGATAAACATCGATCAGGTGGCTCTGACATAAATACAATACTCAGTGAAATTCTCTAAAATTAGAAAAGAAACTAAATAATAATTCTACGATGTTATAATAAACCATTTTAAGCTGTGTTATTATCACCTTTTAAATTTTTTCTGTCAAAATTCATTATACCTATTTGATTTTCATCCACATTACTAAAATAAACAACCTTTATTTTTCTTCATTGAGAGAGAGACAGACAGAGAGAGAGGGGGATAAATAAATTATTTCTTTTGGGTACCCATCAGAGTGATAGAAAACTGTTATATGTCTACAATACAAGCTTCTAGTTATTGACAAGTGATACCCTTCAGCTCTCTGACCTACTTTTGTGGTTCTTTAGCAGGGAAAGGCATCACTGTGTCCACCAAATCAAACTCCACTAGTCTAATGACTTCCTCTCCAGATACCTCATGGACTTTTCTGTGAAGTTTTCCCCTCCTAGAATTCAAAAGGAAAAGAAAAAATCCTCCTTTGAAATTCAGTGTCACTCTAGCTTTTCTTCTAGTCAGAAATTCATACCCATAAAACAAAAATAAAGACAATTTAAAAAAATAAATCAGACATTTCCTGATTGTAAAATCTGAGCCAGCTGAGGATAATTCCTGCCCACTCTAATGGTTGATATGCTAAAGCTTACCAATGTCAGATCATGTGACAATCCTCCATGCCTTCTGCACTCTTCCAGGTTGTCTGATGTGCAGCTGTCTCCCAGACACAGGAATGTGTGGAAGTAACACATGCCAGGGTCCCTTTCTTGCTCATGGAAAAGCAGGTGGTTATATCCTCTATCTTTCAGCCCGTCAAGAGTTTCCTTCAGGATCTACTGCCATCTCTCTGACCTGAGCATGGTAGCATCCCTCATTTCCCTTCTAGTTCCTCAGGCCTATACCTCACTCTGCCCATCCCTCCAGACCCATTCTCTACAAGATGATTTCTCTAATCTGACATTTGTTTCTCCCATGTGACTTTTTGACCACACACACACACACAACACACACACACACACACACACACACACACACACGCACGCACGCACGCACGCACACGCACACACACACACACACACACAATTTCTGGCATCCACTTCCCAACACAGCTGTTTCACGCAGCTCTGGTTGCCAACCCGATCTGAACTAGGAGCTTGTAACACTAGTTTTCAGGAAGGGACCTAGCTAAGGACAATTATTTGCTCAGAATAGGCATCAGCTAATATTTAGTTATCTGGCAAGTGGTTGAAATAAAATAACTAGTGTGCAGGTGCATGCACGCATCATAAGAAAACAACCTCAGCTTCTCAGAGAACTCACTATGGCATTGAATACATAGCCTCAAACTAGAGAGGTAGAAACATCAACAGGGAAATGGAGAATTTTATAGTTTATAGGAATCACTGCAGAATAGGAAAGTATCCGTTGAAATTATATTACCACAAATCTAAAGAAAAATAAATGAAATCAATAGCAAGGCAAGAAATGATTAACAACCAAACCAGAGCCAGAGACAAGACGAGCCTGTGTCCCCAGAGCATCCTGGTTGTTCTCTTAGCTTTCTGCTCAGGATGCAGCAGATACAAATATCCAGCTTACTCAGCACCAGTGTTCTCCCTTTCCTGAGAATCATACCCATCCAGTCATTAACATTGAAATGTTTGCTTCTAGGTGAAAGTGTCCCTCAGCTCCAGCTGTACACAGGAGGGCTGCTGGGAAAACCACCCCCATAATCTGTGTCAGGCAAACATCGCCTGAGTCATGTCTGCTTGCTGCTGCTCAGTATTTTCCAGTCAGTCCTTTCATTCCAGAAACATTTACTGAGCATTTCCTCCACCCCCATGTCACGTGCTTTGCAGAGAACAAAAGCTGAAGCACACAACTCCCTTCCACTGGGGAACCTATCTCAGGCTTAAGAAACTCAATATTCTGGCTTTCCTGAGATTCAGGAGTCATCTCTGTCTTGTCAGTGCTGACATCGAGAAATTGCAGGGCAAATAAGGAGATCTGGCCGCCATAACTTTGAGGTAAAATGTCTTTGGGATCTCTATGATAGTGCTGTAAAAATGTTAAGAAGAGACGCTGCCCATATGCGTCTGAGGGCAGGAAGTGGTTTAGCATCTCAACCACCACCACAACAGAACTGAGGGCCACACACATTGAAATAAGACCATGCTGGAGAGAAAGAGGAAGGGAAATAAAGCCATGGGGTGTGGGATCCCCAACACTGAGTAAGAGGGGTCAGAGGATGAATGAAAATGTGCATTGTCCTGAACGAATTCCCAGTAAATGAGTGAAGAGGAGAGACACAGGTAACCCACAGTAAATGGTCTAAGAAGTAAATATCAGACATTAGGAATGACAGAAGCAATGGATGTACCCCATGTGACACCAGAAAGGAATGACTTTCACACAGAACACATGATTCAATATTCACAAGGCCAAGTCTCCAAGTGTAGGTAGACTCTGATGAGGATATAAAAGAACATTCCAAGTTATTAAAAAAGAACCATAAACAAGGGAGACTGGGATAGAATAAAGTGTTACTATATTGATGACAGAAATTAGAACAGACAGAATGAGGTTAAAGGCACAGGGCAAAAAGAGTCTGTAAAGGAAATCTCACAGAAGGTCTTTTTTCTCTAGGTTTTACTTCTTCATACATCCTGAAAGACACCACCTTGCAAGGACCATGTCTCAATGAATAAAGTTCCTTGTGCTCATTGTAGTCTAGTCACAGCAGTATGGACAGAGTCACACATTTTTTTCCCTCTGTCACCATCCTGAATTCCATCCAGTTCTCAACCTGCCTCAGACTGACTAGGTACATGGTGCTCCATAAAAGTTGCAGATATACATCTCAGATATCAATTTAAAAAAAACCTTTCAGCTATATATCCACAAGATCGGCTTGCATTTATAAAGGATAATTCTACTTTGGTTAAGAAAGGAAAGAGATATGAGAAAACAGAGATGGCATGCATGTCTCAGAGCTAACTTCAACAGCAACATGGAGAGATTCTCAGGAATTCTACAGCCCCTGGGCAGTAAGCTGAAGCTCTAGCCCTGGTGGTACCATTGTCACAGAGAATCCCCTAACTGCCTAAGTCTTGTTTGCAAAATATACCTAAACAGCCCAGGTCACTTTCTCTTACAGAGAAAGTTTCCCACTCTTTATAGTGTCCTAGATATATATTCATATGCGTGACAGCTTGCTTCCTAGGCTGGTGTCACTTTGCAATATCTTCCAGTAATGGTTATACCTCATAGCTGGCAACCTATTTCATCTTTGTCAGGAGAAACATTGGACTCACATAACCAGCATGGAGACCCAATGAAAATGTTCATATGACAATGATGAGCAGAAGCATCCTCTGAAGCCACACTGGAGGAGGTTCTTCCTGGCTTTTACACAGGAAACAATAGGAGACTGCTGATGAGCAGGCATGAGGCAACGGTCTTTCATAAATCCATGAAGGAAAGGAAATTAGACCTTGCTTATGTTAATGTTGGGAAAACAAAAGTGTTAGGCATGAACAATTCCATGAAGGTCTTAAAAAAATAGGGAAGGATGCTCTGATTCCAACTTTTTATGCTCTGACTAAAGCAATTGATTCAGAGAGCCATACATATGACTGCCTAGAAGAGAATTTGGTGAACATTAGAGTGGCCCACTGTGGGAGTACCCACAAAATCATCTGCTGAAGACTTAGGAAATGCACGTATCCAAGCATGTCCCATGAGTCAGTGGCTGGAGACTACAGGAAAGTAGAGAATACAGTGTTTCCCCAATGCTCGAAAGTTATAAGACTGTAACCAGTCCTTAGTTTATTATCTAAATTAATTAAATACCCATGGGTTGTTTTCAGGAACCCCATTCTCCACACATTTATCAGTTCTGGTGTTTCACTATAATTCTCAATATTATAAGCCTATTTAGGGCACATACATGTTGTATTCTACAAGGAATGCCTAGTTTTGCTTACAGTTTTTTTTTAAAAATTGTATTTATAGTAGTGGGGTGCACTCGTGTGGGTATTGCCTACAGAATCCAGAGCAAGGGATCAGACCCCAAGGAGATGGAGTTAGAGACCATTGTGAGCTGCCCAAAGTGGTGCTGTCTACAGAGTTAGAGACTTCTACAAAAAAAAAAAAAAAAAAAAAAAAAAACCCAAAAAACAAAAAATAAATAAATAAAACACATGCTATTAATCACTGAGCCATCTCTCCTGCCCTAGAATGGCTTATTTGTGAGCTCTCCTAAGGCCTTTTTATAGTTTATTTTAATGCAACAACTTCTAGTCATAAGTCATGAGTTAAACATGAGCAACAAAATATAGAGCTTTCGTCTAACCTCCATACCATAAACCTGACATGATCTATGATTCAAATACAGATGTTGGGGCATATTGCAAGAAGTTTGATTTGTATAACTTGCAAGCTGGAGATTCTAAACCAAGAAACTGTTAGATTTACACTTGGAGATGTCGAAAGGAACCTTTTCTTTGGGCATTAGTGTTTGCACAGAAACTAAAGTGGAAATGGGATTTAAATGCTCTAAAAATACTGGGTTTGCCTAATCCTGCTATGATAATTTCAACAGAGCTGGGTGAGGAGCAAAGGTCAGGACTTACCAATAGGAGGCATGGAGTATATCTAAGCACAAGCTGGCAAGTTCAACAGAATGTGCCCCAGTGAGAACTAGGAGAACCAGGAGACAAGCAGAGGCTGAAGAGTACATGGTCTGTTTCTCATTCCTTCACAAATTCCAGATGATACACACATCCTCTGTATCTGTGACATTAAGAGAGGTCATCACTCAACAGAACTGTGTAGAGGCTGCCTCCCAGCTTACCTGTGCTTATTCTGGCTCTACTTAGCATATAGGAATATAGCATAAGAAAGTGACCTTTATCTTACTCATATAGAGATATTTGGAGATCCTAGAGGCTTTGACAGGAAATCACTAATGTGCGCAGAATCAATCAGCCATTAATTGAGTAAATGTTTATCAGATGAAGAATTAGTTCCAGCACATTTGTAAAAGTGAATTGAATGACAGGCCTATAGGTTAAAAGAGATGACGTGAAGAGGAAGAGGGCCAGTAGATTCCTGGACTGTGTTATAAACTGTTACATACTCCATTAGTTCTGTCTCCCTGATAAAATACTATGAAAACTTATAGAAGGAAGAGTTTATTTGGGCTTACAGTTCTATGTGGAAGAATCCATGATAGTGAGCAAAGGCATAATGCAGGAACAGGAAGCCAGAAGCTAACTTGAACTGCAAACACAAAGCAGAGAGAGCAAGCTGGAAGTGACGAGATGTTTTTACTCTCAAAGTCTGTCCATAGTGGCATATGTCCTGTAGCAAAGCTGTACCTCACAGACCTATCTATCCAAACAGCACCACTAACTGGGGCCCAAGTGTTCAGACGTCTGAGCCTATGGAGGACATTCTCATTCAAACTGCTATGCATAAGAAATATATTCTCTAAATAATAAATATATCTGTAGATAATCACTTTGTTTGAATTTTTAAATCACAGAAAAGTCATTTCAGGAGTTTCTCATGAAGGTGTTATTGAAAAAGAAAAATGGGAAGGTTGGATTGATTGACCTCCATCAAGAATACATTGTAGCCAAATAAATGCCAGAAGCAATGCAGAGTTTATTTTGGCTCACAGTTTCCAGGATCTTAACCCCTCGTGATGAGGAAGACATGGCAGCTGGAAACACTGCTCACAGAAGAGGGAGCATGAGAGGAAAGCTGCTGCCGTGTCTTACAGTGAGGGAGCAGAGTACAATCCAGAGCCAGAGTCTGGTTTACTTCCAAAGGTTCCAAAGATTCTATCACCTCCCTAAATAGCACCACCAGAAGCACTTGTTCAAACCTGAAGCCTATAGGGTCATTTTACATTCAATTCATAACAGGGAAAAGTGTATTGAATATCAGAAGGCTTCCCCTAGATTAACAGTGACCCCAACACTGTCTCAGGACCTGATTTCAGACATGAAAAAAGCTTATTTCAGTCATCAGTCCCCAAATGCTTGCTTGTTCTAAGGTATCAATATCCCCAGTTCATCCCAAGCAAAGGGTAATTTATCCTGAAATTGCAGTGTGAACGTTCATCATCCTAATCCTATGTGATCATATGATTTTCATAGAGTAGTCCAAGGGGTGTGGATAGAAGAAGAAACTCCTTTTGGCTTGTGTCAAGGTCAGAGATTTAAAGAACTTCCTATTCACAGACTGTATTAATCTACACTAATTTAAGAATGAAAAAATTCACAATAATTATAAGTAATTTTGATTATCTTCTGCAAACTAGTTCCAGAATATATTTCAAGAACTTTAAATTAAGATAATCCATCACTCAATAATTTATTTTTCTTCAAGGAAAAAATTGTTTAAATATTTATCACATTGGGAACATTTACCACATTTTGTAAAGAAGAATAAAAGAGAATGTCACTAGCACATAGGAATAGTTAAACTATAGTATTACTCCATTGTGCAACCAGAGATCATGGCCAAGAATATGTTTTAAAGAAAATAATAATAACTGGGCCTGGTAACATATGCCTATGATTCAAGCACTCACTCAATATATGGTGGTAAGAGGACCAGAAGGAAATCTGAAGTTCTAGGTGACTCTAGAATAAATAAACACAGGAAATGAAAGAAATGTAGGGAACAATATAATTAAAAGTTGCTTGGGAAAAAAACAGAATGAACGCCCTCAGTGATTTCAACTTTGGGAAAAATAATCATAACCATTTACAAGAAACAAGAGTACAGTTGACTTTTTTTATTTTTTACTTTAAGCTTATACAGTCTTAAAATTGTATTCAAGAAGCATATTGCTCACTTATTACTAGAAGAATTGGCTCTTTGAGATTTTGCTTATTATGCTCATATACCAACTGTGTAAGGGAAGAAAACTTCCTTTTATCTTCCAAAGTCAAAGCGTGGTTAGAGTTTCTAAGATGTAAGTGACATCTCGTCTCTCCAACATACTCTTTATTTGAAGTGTCAGTTTGATGTAAATGTTGGCCCAGTGTGCTTTTCCAGCAACATTCCGGCTTTAAAATCCATGTTAGTATAAAATTACTTCCTAGGTTTTTGCAAAATTGGCTTCTAACTAAAGAACAAGTGCTAATAATTTGCACAGTACCCTAACAACTGCCGGTTGGCACGCACTGAATCTGCAGCTGCTATAGCTTCTGTTGCTTCAGGACTTGTTCCCTCTGTGATGAAAAAAGTCTCCAGGCATAAAGTGATCTCTCATGTATGTCTATGATTGGGTCTTATTTGAACTATCTGCTTGATGCTTGGATTTTTCGGTTATTGATAGATCATGGCTATACCATAATTTATACCAGAGACTTGTAAGAATCATTTCCACACATCAATAGTTCAAACAGTGAGAACTAGGATAGCTGGCCTTGCAAATTAGAGAGAAAGTGCTGGTACTGCATGAGGGAAATTGTAAAGCCATTACTTCATTGAACCGAGAGCTCAGCTTTACACATAGCAAATCATCTGATGGGCTAATGAAGAAATGGACCTACAGAGAGACTGCATCTCAAATGATAAAATTGGGTTCACACTTAAATTCTTCTAGGATTAGTTGGGTAACGTTCATATGCTACATCCCTTCTTTGGAGACATCCACAGCAGAAGAAAAAGAAAGTCCATATTGAGAATAGACAATAATAATAAAAATCACTAAGGGTCCCACTTTACTAATATCAAAGTAGAACAACAAACAAAAAACTGCTTTATTCACAAATATAAGGATTTCAGGTAAATAAAATTAGAAAGCATTTGTCATTTTTCATTTTTTATTGTCTTATCTTTTGAATAAAAAATAACCTTTACTGTGGCAGTCTCACATATATTGATTATGTTTGTTCTTAGTCATAGCCTTCCCCTACTAGGCTCCAGTATTCCCCTTGATTCCCTCTCCCTGGTCTTCTTCCTCTGCCCAAATAGCCACACTTCTGTTTCAGACCACATTTACTCTATTACCTTCTCTTTCTTCCCCTTCAGCCTCGCCTTAAATCTCTCGCTATCCTTTCATGGATCCTTTTCTACTTTCAGGACACAGCAACACACGCATGCATACACACACACACACACACACACACACACACACACACATTCAAACACACACACAAATCTAGGCTCTACAAACTAGACAAAATGTACAGTATTTGTCTTTCTTGCTTGAGTTTCTTTTTGTTAAGATACTGTTCTCCAGGGCCATCCGTTTCACTCAACATATCAAGATTTCAGTTTCTATGTGAAAACCAAAAAGCACCTGTGGCTACATACCACATTTGTTTTTTATTACTTTTATTTTATTTTTTTTGGAGATTATAATATAACTACATCATTTCCTTTTTCCTTTCCTCTCTCCAAACTCTTGCTCCAACCCAGAAATTGAATTATTTCTATTTTAAAGATTATAGTATAATTGCAACATTTCTCCTTCCAAAATCTATATTTATTTTCTTTACCCATTCATCTGTTGATGGGCATCTAAGATATTTCCATTTCCTAGCTATTATAAATAGCTCAACAATAAACATGAGTATGCAAGCATCTCTGAGGAATGTTAACTTAGAGTCCTTCCAGTATGCCAGAAATGTGGTAGCCCAGTTCACATGGTATCTCTATTTTTAGGTTTTTGAGGGACATTCAAAGTAATTTATACAATGGCTATACCATTGCTTTCCTCATAGCAATTTATATGCCTCTTCCTCAAATCTTTATCAACATTGTGCTCACTTTACTTCTTTCTTTATTTAATATTAGTTTTTTGAGAGTTGAGCTTTGTGTAGTGTGTTTTGATAACATGTACCACCAAACTCTTCACTCTTCTCTATGAACCCAACTGCTTCATAAACATTTGAAAACCAATTTCTGCTGTCCGCTGTCTAAAATATTCTTGGACGCCTGGTTTTCCACTAGGGACTAGTCAACTTAATGGTGATCCACTCTTAGAGAATATGGATACTTTCTCAGCAGCTATCAGTGCATAATCACTATATAGCTGGGGGTGGAACTGTGCATTCAGCTCTCCGCTCCATGATGGGGTTTGTTCTGGCTTTGGCTTGCACAGGTTTGAACACATTGTTACAACTGCTGAGAGTTCATACCTGTTGCACCCTCTTGTGTTCAGATATTTCCCTGTAGTCGCCCGCTGCCTTCACAGCAATAAAACAAAAACTGGGATAATTCACTGCTTTTTCTTCTAGTAATTTCAAGGTATTGAACCATGTGTTGAGGTCCTTGAAATATGAGGTTTGACTTTTGTCCAGGGTAAGAGATAAAGATCTCATTTTAATTTTTACGTGTTGAAATCCAATTTTTCTAGCATAATTTTACCAACGTATGTTTTTATTGTTTATGTCAAAATTCAGACAGTAATTGAATGGACCTATGTTTGAACCTTTTACATGCCTTTTTAAATGCTAGTACCATGCTGTTTTTGTTAATACATCTATGTAATCTAACTTGAAATCTGTCATGGTGATATCTTTTATGGTATTCTTTTTGTTCAGAATTGTTTTGCCTACCTTTTGTTTTATGAGCCCCCATATACATTTATGGACTCTTTGTTCTATTTTCTGTGAAGAATGACCATTCTGGCCTCCCTGCTCTCCTCAACTGCCACCCACACAGTCCTCTAATCCTGCACTGTGACGTGACAAATTTAGGCTCCTTGACTTGCAGTTGTTCCTTGTCTCAGGCCCTCAATGTAATTCAATTTTTAAAAGTAGGTTCCCACCAAAATAGGTTTCCCTGACAAAATAGAATTGCTGTCCACTGCTGAACCATCTTCTCTAAAGCCCCTAAACACAGTCCAGGCTTGTGAGCTTTGGAGCTTCTTGGTGGAGAACTGTCAATCTCTTTTCACCTACAGATTCAATAGCTAGAACAGTGTTCGGTCCGGGTTGTTCAGCACATTTCTGTGGTTCTGCCTTTGTGATTCCCACAGGATGCCGTTCTTACCTCTTTAGGAGAGTATAGGCTTTTTCCTAGAATGACTCCTTCTACTGCACACCCTGATCCAAGATTTATATATGTGTTTATGTGTGCTTCTCTACCTGATTACTATGTGTGTGAGATCTACTCATGTCTTTAGAGTGTAATTTATCAGGTATATCATCTTATGATATATATGTCATGGTTTCTCAACATTCTATTGTATTCATAATTGCATGTAACTTTTGTTTCTCTGCAGAGATTTGGCCTTCCTATTCCAAACAGTTTTAGAGGGTTGTTTATTTTTGTATGTTTCTCTAGGTTCACCTTTTATATCTTCTCAACTGTTTCTTTACTTTTACAAATAGTTTCCAGGCATGAGCTATATTATATTCACATTATATGTAACATAGCTTACTTTTATTTCCTTATATTTTCTAAAATCATTTTTATGTTTTGTCTCTTATTTTGAACTTAAGGGTCACTGATTAGATTCCCTAAAAGATTATTATTCGAATTGAGTTAAGAATCAATTTACATAGCCGATTAAGGTTTTATCTCTACTCCATTTTCTTTTCTTCTACATATTTGTTTGACACATGAAATGTTCTCTATTGATTTGAGGACACATAAGAAGAATTATATCTATCTATTTTATTAAATAAATATTTTAATGGAAAGTGTTTTTCTGTGTCTAAACATATACTTAATAATTTCAGATTATTGCCTATACATTGTTTACCTATACAATAATAGGTAAATTAATTGTTAAATTTAATATTTTGTTGTTATAGCGACTAACAAATTTCTAATAATTTGCATTAAATTCCAACTATAGATGACTACTGGAACAGAAATGAAGTAACCTCCAGAGACAAACCCAGAAGACATCATTTTGGTGCCCCTTAATAGTGAGGGAGGATGCTAAGAAGTTTCAAGATAATATTGTCCACTCTGGAAATCAGTTTGGTGGACCCTCAGAAAATTGGACATAATACTACTTGAGGACCCAGCTATACCACTCCTGGGCATATACCCAGAAGATTCTCCAACATGTAATAAGGACACATGCTCTACTATGTTCATAGCAGCCAGATTTATAATAGCCAAAAGCTGGAAACAACCCAGATGTCCCTGAACAGAGGAATGGATACAGAAAATGTGGTACATTTACACAATGGAGTACTACTCAGCTATTAAAAACAATGACTTGGTGAAATTCGCAGGCAAATCAATGGAACTTGAAAATAACATCCTGAGTAAGGTACCTCAGTCACAAAAGAACAAACATGGTATGTACTCACTGATAAGTGGATATTAGCCCAAAAGATCAGAACACCCATGATTCAATTCACAGCAACTGTTGGACTGAGCGTGGGGTCCCAGATTGAGGAGTTGGAGAAGGGACTGAAGGAGCTGAAGGAGTTTACAGTCCCATGGGGAGGAAACAATAGTGTCAACTGTTCAGCCCCCCCAGGTACTCCCAGAGACTGGACCACCAATCAAAGAATGCACATGGAGGGACCCATGGTGCTGAGCACATATGTGGCAGAGGAGGGCCTTGTTGGCCATCAGGGGGAGGAGAGGCCCTTGGGTCTGGAAGTGTTAGATGCCCCAGTATAGGGGAATGCTAGCGAGCAAAGATGGGAGTGGGTGGGGGTGGGGGGATACCCTCATAGAGGCAGGGGGAAGGGGAATGGGATAAGGGGGTTCCAAAGGGGAGACCTGGAAAGGGGAAAACATTTGAAATATAAATAAAGTATAAAAAAAAAACTTAAGTAAGCATAGAGAAATCATCTAGGCTAAAGATCTTTAGATAAAAATGACAAAATAGGTTAGGACACAGGATACTAAGCATATGTCTTAGATTATCAAATGTAGAAAGCTATTTTATCAATCTACAAAAGGGCTCGTTCCAATCGGTGTTGACGGTATGACCACGATTGCCAGTTTCTCTCCTTGTGTTGTAATGGAATAGCTCTCATTGCCTTTAATGGTAGCCTTGGAAAGATAGCCTTAACACCCTGTCAGATGTTACACTGAATCAGTCAAGTTCCTAGAGGAGCTTTTTGTGGTTCTTTGTTTTAATGAAATTGTTTTCAAGTCAAGCCTTGTGTGCTTACATAATAAGCATGGGCCATACTTTACAGTGTGCAGTACCCTTGTGTTCATATCAGCTAATGTCACATACAACACAAGCAGACGAACTCTTTATATACACATTAACTTGTCTCACTCATGTAAAGACTGATATTGCGCTTTCTTTTTGCATGACAACAGTTCATATGTTCAGCGTTCAATGCGTCCATCCAGCTCCAAGGAATGCTGGGAATTTCAGCCACATACTCACACCTGGAAAAGTCTGGATGGAGCCCAGGCAGTACTGCTAATGTCAGTACCTAGAGGAACACTTACTCTCATAGCAGCAAAAGTATATCACTTCTAGCACCATTGAGCTGAAGCTTCACATACCCACTTTTTGTAGGCATGCAACTTAGAAGCTGAGGTGTGCAACTACATCAGACTACCTCAGAATATGGTAGCAGCCTCAGGTACCCATAGCAGTCAGTGATGATGGGTAGCCCCTCCTAGGATGGAACCATTTCCCAGATTAGTTCTTGAATTTGTCCTAGGACAGAATCTTTATAGTCAATTATTTTCTGGGTCCCTTTGTTTCATAGGTTTAGGGTGCCCATTGTTTTACTCACTGTGGTACATTTGACTTAGACACGGATTCTGCTTTTATGATGGCTACCTCATTTTGACAGATGGTTTCAGTTCATAAAAGAGAGAGAGAAACAAGTGCTTCAGGATTCTTTGTGACTTTAGCATTTAAAGAAAAATAATAATAAGCCAGTCATCCAGTATTATTTAAATAAATATAGCCAAAACTGTGCATGGATGTAAGACACATTCAAAATATAAGTCAAACCATTGGGATTTAATGCAACTGTGTAAGTCAAATTCATTGTGAATCAATTTTAAAAAATCACTTGTAATTGAGTAATCATAGCTATCACAGTATAATAATTTAAAGAATACTATTAGTGGACTAGAGAGATGGATCCATGTGGAAGAGCACTTAATCTTTTTACAGGGAACCTAGGTTCAGTTCCCAGAATTCACACGTAGCTCATGACTACCTGTCACTCCAATGCCATCAGATCAGGCACACTTTTCTGGCTTCTGCTGTCACCAGGTCTGTGCAGAGTGCACACATATACATAGAGGCAAACACTCATACACATAAAAATAAAAATATATAAATATTTTCAAATAATACTATTAAAATGCTGGTGTATTCTATAATATAGATCTATGTAAATTCATGCTGTACTTTTTGATCTGCTCTACTCTGCTCTAGGCCAGGATGGTCTTCAATCCAGGATCCTCCTGCCTCTACCTCCTCTAAGTGCCAAGACTGCAGGTGGACTGCTTTCCCCCATATATTTAATTCAAACAGCTTGAAACAGATTGAATACATAAACAGGAATATAGATCCAATTACCTTTTACTAACCCAGACACTACAGAGCTTTATGAACTTGTGACACTGATGAATCTCCACTTTTCTTTTGGAATACATATTTTTGACAACAATATGTCATTAATGCATGGTATATTATTAATATCTTAAAACAAATATATTAAACTTAAATTTTTCAAGTGTAATAAATTTAAATTTAAACTTCATATAAGTGAAATGTTATATAGTCATAAATAATTGTTTTCTGGATCTAAAAGATGTCTGCCCAGAAAGGAACAGAAATGTAAATTTTGTGAACATATCGTGTACCTGCTACAAACAGTCTAGAATCCATATTTCCATATGTGAGACTTTACTAAGAAATTACAGATTTGGCGGCTAGAGAGATGGACCAGCACTTGCTGCTTTTCCAGCAGACCTGGTTTTGAGTCTGAACACACACGGTGGCTCACAGCCATGTCCAGTTCTAAGGAATTCAATGCCTTCTCCTGTCCTCCATGAGCACCATGCACACACATGGTATACAAACATACATGCAGGAAAAACACTCATACACATAAAATACAAATAAATAAATATTCCACAGGCTACCTAAGCAGAAATGTGGACAGCAACCCAGCCAGAAAACCACTGGCCTATAATCAGTCTGGTCTGCAGAATATGCTAGGTCAGTGGTAGCACAGAACTTATGCAGGTAGCCAACCAATGTCTAATTTAGCCTAAGGCCAACTCTATGAGAAAGAACTTACACCAGACACTGCTTGGGTAGCCAAGAACTAGAGACTAGATAATCCAGAGAATTAGAATAAACAGTACATGTCTAAAAGAAAATCAGTAAAATGATTGCTAATTATATTCTCCCATACATAGAGATCAGTGACTTATCCAGTCATCATCAGAGAGGCTACATACTACAGCAGCTAGGAACAGATTCAGAGACCCCCAGCCATACATTATGTGGAGAGAGAGTCTCAATCAAATCCCCCCCCTCCCCAGAGCTCTGGAAATCCCTGGGAAGAATTGACAGAAAGAATGTAAGTCCCAGAGGGGATAAAGGACACCAGGAACACAAGGCCCCCTGAATCAACTAAGCAAGCTGCACATGAGATCATAGAAACTGAAGCAGCAAGCTCAGGGTCTATATGGGTCTGTACCAGGTTCTCTGTGTATATATTATAGTTATTGGGTTTAATATTTTTATGGGCCTCCTGACTCTGAGAACAAGTGGGTCTCTGACTCGTGTATCTTGGGACTCTTTTAGTCCTGTTGGGTTACCATGTCTGACATCAACAGAATCATTTTTGGTTCATCTTATTTTACTTGGTCAGGTTTGGTTGATCTCTCTTATAAACCCATTCTGTTTCAATGAGGGACAGAAAGGGGGTAGATCTGGAGGGGAGGGGAGATGGGGAAGACCTTTGAGGAGTACAGGGAAGGAAAACTCTAATCAAGATATATTGTATGAGAAGAGAATCTATTTTTCAATAGGAGAAAGGATGTAAAAAGTAACTTAAGAATAAAGTCACAAATTCTTGAAGAGAAACAGTAGTCAACTCATAGTATGATAATAAATTAGCTGAAAGCACATATCCTGGGTACCTATTGGTACATGTAAAGATGTATGAATAGGAAGGGAACCAGCAAAAGTGGCTGCTGATTCTCCTCACTATCTAATCCGCCTGGAGAATGATTGCACATATACACAGCAAGAGAAGAGGCATACATGGGAATTTCCATATGTTCCTAAATTTGGGAAGCTGAGGTTTCGGCTTCATGTCCTACTTTCAGAGTCTTCACACTTTCATCTTTCAAATGGTGCCTAATGGCATGCAGTTCATATGCAAACTGTCTTGTTTTGGGGTTACCCACCCATCTCCAAAATATTAACCCAGAATGGCTCCTGTCTAAAGGAAATACAGGGACAAAGAGTGGAGCAGAAACTGAAGGAAAGGCCATCCAGAGACTGCCCCAGAGTGATCCATCCCATATGCAGTCACCAAACCCAGACACTATTGCAGATGCCAAGAAGTGTTTCCTGACAGGAGCCTAATACAGCTATTTCCTGAGAGGCTCTGCCAGATCCTAACCAATACAGATGTGGATGCTCGCAGCCAACCATCAGACTGAACACAGGGACTGCAATGGAGGAGTTGGGGGAAGGACAGAAGGAGATGAAGTGACTATATCTGGCATCAATCGGAGGGGAGGACCTTGGTCCTGTGAAGGGACCTTGTGTAGAGGAATGCTGGGGCAGTGAGGCAGGAGTGGGGGAGTGGGTGGGTAGGTGGTGGAGCACCCTCACAGAAGCAGGGTAAGGGGGGGATGGGATAGGGGATTTGCAGAGGGGAAACCAGGAAAGGGGATAACATTTGAAATGTAAATAAATAAAATATCCAATTAAAAATATTAATCAAAGAGAAAAAAAGAAAAGAAAAAATCTTTGAAATGTTTAATAATCTATTGTCACTATTTCTTGAGGCACATGCAGAGATAATAAGTCACAGATTTGGCCCATGTCGGAGAACTAAAAATTGTTTAATAAGACTCGGACAATGTTATAAGTCAAATAAACTTAGCAGACAGTGCTAGAATACACTACCTGAAGAACACATTCTGTTCAGGCCTCAGTCAAACATTGTATTCTCCTGCAGAGAGCTTTTATTTATACTACCATTGCGTTCAATCATTTGTGAGCAGATTTACAAATTCTTCCTGTTGTCCTATGACTCTCAGAAGTAAGACATTCATGAGGCTGGAGAGAAACTCAGTGTTTAAGAACACTAGTTACTCTTCCAGAGGGCCCAGGTTCAATTCCCAGTTACCCACATCACAGCTCACAATTGTCTGTATCTCCAGCTCCAAGACAGCAGAAACCTTCTCTGGGCAAAACACTCATACATATAAAATAATAATGATTTTTAAAGTAGTAAAACAAGCATTGAGTTTGGTTTGATTCTCTATATTACTGTACTGTTAGTGTGTCTGTAGAGTGTAATTTATTGAGATTACATGATATACTCTGAAGCTTTGTGAGCCCTGATATCATGCCACAAATGAGAATCCAACATGAAGAAACTATTTTCATGAACAAAATTACTAAATATATGTGTAACATGACTATTATAAAACATACATAAGGGCTGGAGAGATGGTTCAGCTATTAAAGGGTAGGCTCACAAACAAAAATATAAATCATACATAAATTTTAGGCTAAGCTTTGGATAGTGTTTTCCAAATATCTCTTTATGTATATGAATATTCAAAATGTGAAAATATCTAACATCCAAAATGCTTCTGTCCCAAGCATTCCACATAAGGAAGAATAAAGTCTTATTGTTACTCCTCTGCCACTCTGGCGGCCACACCACCTTTCTCAAACCTATAGTTGAAAGTGCTTGGAATTCACTTCCCTTCTTTTAATCACAGTCTTTTGACGTCTGTTTTAGGAGTTGTGATGTGTGTCTTCTAGGAATTTTCCTAAAATAAAACTTGCCTGTCTGCAGGTTAAATTTTCTCACTCTGTGGGTGTTACTGTAGCAATACAGTCTGCCTGTTGTTTTAATGCATGACTTACAGTCTCTTTGGAAATATTTTTAAGTGATTTTACAATCTTACCCTGAACATGTTGTCTATTGCCTTTTCTTTTTTCCAGAATTATACTGTTGTATTAAAATCTATTTTGCTGTGGCTGTTTTGTTCTTTGAAGATTCAAATTCTGTACCCATGTATCTCCTTTCCATGTTCTTCTATACTCCCTCTGCTTATTTTTACTTTGCAAACTGCTCATCATGTTTCTCCTGCGCCTCTCTTTACTGTTTCTCATTGTATTGTGCTTGTTTCCTTTTGTTCTACTTCTCTCTTGATTTCTGCTGTGCTTCATTTTCTCAATGTATCTCTTTTTTTAAAAAAATATTTATTATTATTATTTTTATGTACAAGTACAGTGCCCAGAGAGCTCAAAAGAAGGCGTCAATTCCTGTGAGAGGCAGTTACAGGTGGTTAGAAGCTTCCCTACCCATTTGCTAGGAACTGAACTTGAGTCCATTGAAAGAGCAGGAACAGTGTATGTTCTTAACTACTGTGCCATGCATGACTCTGTAATCTCTCTTCCTTGATTAAAAAACAAGCTTGATTTGTGAATAAAATGGATTCCTTATTATATTTCTGCTTGAAATATTTTTGATCCGTTTTCTCTTCTCCACTACAATGTTTCTACAAGGAAAAACTACTATTAGTCAGTTGCTGTATCCTCAGACCAATGTTACACTGAGCTCTTCTATTCATCAGCAATTGCTCTACTGGCTTCTTCAAGCTGAGCTCCTATTGTCTGCAGAAGGCAAAGTAATTTGTCCAACTTTCCAGTTTCCATAGCCTTCCATTCTTCTGGCTCATCTCCTCTTGTGTCTGTGGTTGATTCATGGTCTTCCCATGCAAGAATTTTTAGGCATGGAAATGTACGCTTCTCGGGCAGATGTACTGTGACCTGTCTGTCTCAGAGCTGATGGTACTGTGCCCTATTCACATCCACTTCTCTTGCTCCCTTCTTTTTCTACTTGGTTCACCACATGGAAGTAGCAGTGAAAAAGGTAATCACCTTTTCACTCTCTGTGTGCTAAGGTTGAGTTTGGGTTTTTAAAAAAGTTTAATATTTTCAATATGATACAAAATATGTAATAAAAATGATATTTTGGATTAAGAAGGTTACAATAGCAATTAAGTATACCATACGATCCCATTTTTGTGAAAATGAAATTTACATATGCCCAAATAAAATTTTAAAAAGACAAGAGAGAAAGATTCATCATGCTATTTACAGTGGTTAGCATTGGACAATAAAATTATATTGTTTATATTTTCTCTCCAGATTTACTTATAATTTCTGGTTCTTCTAAAAACAGATTGATTTGGTGATGAGCAAATCTTTTAAAATATAACATAATAATGAAAAAGGATCTATATTGGTTAGGTTAATATTTTTAAAATAAATTAATACTATAGATGTTGTTCAAATGCTTGGAACTTAAAATTGTGGTTTATCTTTGCTACTACTAACTATAAAGTCTAAGACAAATCTAGAAATGACATACAAATGAAATGTACATGGGAGAGGAAGTTCACAAGACTGTACAGATAGGTAGCCACTAAGGAAGTCTTACCAACTACCTCCACTGCACAATCAAGAAGATTTAAGATATTAATCCAACTTGCCATTTATTTGCTTTAGATGCTGCCTTTGACATTAACAAATATGAATGGAAAAGTCATCCATTCACAGCACTGAAAAGGGGATTTTCAGTCACCAACACTGAGAAACCAGGAACAGTGGAAGGAAGGCACAGTACCAGGTGATGGCACTCAGATTCTCATGGCAGTTGTGTATTCAGGGATTTGTATACATCTGTAAGAGACATTTGGACCTGAAGTTCACTGCACAGTCACTCTCTCCCCCATGTACAGAAAAGCTAACACCACACAATTCTGTCTGTTGTGAATAGACCACCCTTTATTAGGGTAAAGGAAACAAATAAAGTCTAACCCAATGATAATAGATGATAGATAACTAGAGGAATAAATAGATAAAAAATAGATAATTTAGATAAATCATAGATAGATAGATAGATAGATAGATAGATAGATAGATAGATAGATAGATGATAGGTGATAGAATAGTTGATATATATAAAGAAATTATTAGATACTGGAATGTGTGTACAAAGAGTGAGTTAGGTAAATAGATGACAGAATAGAGAAATAAAAGTTAGAAAATAGATTAAGTTGACCATCAAATACCCAGAGGATAACTAGACAGATAGACAAAAGGATAGCAATACAAGACATAGTTTCTCCCTTCAATTCTCTTTCCATCATTCCTGTAGGTCTTTTGCTTCATAAATATTTTTAAAGATGCTTAATCATAAGAAAACGTCAACCTAGAATATAGCAATGACACTGGTCTGATGCACATCCTCTTTGCTGGGTGTCATTATCGGCTGCTCACATCCTCCATGAAGTCAGTTGCTACAGCCTACAAATGAACATTCTCCTTCCACACCTGCTGGTCAGGTTATAGGTGTCTATACCGTAGCTGAACTGTGAACAAACCTGAGAAAATCAATTCCTCCTTTCAATAATTTGAAATTGGAACATAAAAATTATATTTGGTACATTGATGATTGAAATTTTAAAGCTCCAGAAATATATGCTTAAGGCATATACATTTCTAAAATCAAGAACAAGTTGAGTTGTGGTAAAAGGAGATAGAGAGAGAAGGGAGAAGTGGGGGGGAGAAAACAGGGAGAGAGGAAAGGAGAGAGATCTCCAGGAGCTCATTTGTATTTGAATGCTTGGATCTGTGAACTAGAAAACTACCACTCAAGTTTCCCCTTTTTTCTTTAACCTAGACTCAGTGGACCTGGCCATTGTAAAAAGACAAGACAATAATTAGATACACAGTCATTAAAATAATGTAGCATAGATACACTTGTGGACAAAGCAGGGATGAAAGCAACAGATATATTTGAATTAATAAAATTACATCAAAATTCAAATTAAAGTTTAGAGAATAAAGGAAAGATATTGCTTTCAGCAACAGTCTACATGAAACAGCTTATTTGTGCAGGTTCATTAGGCCTTGAAGAATTCTCAGAGGAGTGTATTATGTAGAATAAAATTAAAATAAAACACTACAATCTCCTACATTTTTATCTCAGCTATGTAAATTATGAGGCTATCCTTCCAGACTAGCCTACACATTTAAAAAAAAATCTGAATCACCCTGAAGCCATAGCAGCCTGATTAATCCAGGTTCACAGACATGGGACTAACGCTATTACATTTGGTCAGCTGAAGACCCTCACCAGGGCACTGAAATAACTGCCTGTGAGTAGCCACTTTTCAGGGATGGAGGAACAGATAATTGTTATGATGAGAATAGCTTCAAGGGGTGCAATCTAAATAGTTCTACTGTAAGTTAGGTTTAAGACAAGATGGATTTCTAACCTTTAGTTTCCTCCTCTATAAAAGAAAAAAAATCAGTGCTTGGCTGTGTAGCAAGCAATGAAAACAAATTTCAGTTCTGGAATAAGTGAACTTGATCTTGCACTGTTCCATCAAGAGCAGCACAATGGATGTCTCTGAGAGTCAAACTAGAAATCCCAATTGTCCTTATTAGGCATTCTATTGCTGTGAGAAGACAGCATGACCATGGCAATTCTTATAAAGGAAAATATTTCATTGGGGCTGGCTTACAGATCAGGGGTGTATTCCATCTGTCAGCAACATGCATGCAGATATGGTGCTGGGGAGGTAGCTGAGAGCTCTACACCTGGATCCACAGGCATCAGGAAAAGAGAGTAACACTGGGGCTGGCTTTGCTTCTGAAACCTCAAAGCCCATCCTCAAGTGAAACACTTCGTCCAATAACGCTACACCTATTCCAGCAAGACTACACCTATTCCAACGATGCCATACTTCCTAATAGTATCACTCAATATGGATCTATGGGTGCTATTTTGATTCAAACCACCACCCAAATCAAGTATTCATGAAGACAAGCCACTGTTTGCACACCTGAGACCATACCTATGATCCGTGTTCTGCAGTACTGGACACAGTGGTGAACAAATGTAGTCCTGAGTGAATGTGTGTTGCTGACATGAACACAGCCTTGTCAAGGACCCCAGTGCTTGAGACCAGTGGGCACAGTAAAACTTTCCCCAACTAGAACTCATAAATGTGGCAAAGCCCTCCCCCGATCAGTGTGTAGCTATTGGCAGTGTGTGTAGAAAGTGTAACTGTAGAGTCCTCCTCCCAGATCTTTATACCCTAAGACTGCTCCTCTGTAGAGACTATTTACCAAGATGAGTTAAAACCTGCTTTTCTCCTCGTATAGTTGCATACAATTACCCTGCATCCCACTCAGCAGTACAAATTAGACATGCTGAGTTCCTGGCTGCTGCTGGTATGTCTAAGCCCACCTAGTCATAACTCTTCTGTTTGTACGCTTGTGTGTGTATCCTCTCTTCCTTCTCTCATTGCCCGAGTTAGGGCGATCTCAAAGCCATGCAGGTCACAAAATGATTGTTGAGCCCTTCAACATTTTCCCGGAAGTTTTCAACCCTTGTTGGTTTTTCCAGATGTGGTTTCCCCATCAAGTTAGGAGAGCTGATGTAATACAATAAAAAATGGCATCATTGTACTTAAAATGTTAACTGACAAAATCTGTTCACAGTAAAGGTCTACAACCCTGTAATTTAAATCTGTAAACTCACTGTCTGGTAGCTACTACAAAGTGGTAAATATATCACCACCACTCACACTGACCATATGTGAGTATGTTTGGACATGTTTGCATTCATGTGTAAGGTGACACACAAACCCTATTATTTCATTACAACAATATTATTAATTGTTGTGATTTTGTTGGATGTTAGATCCCTATGTTCAAATATCAATTTACAGAACCTATCTAAATAGTGTCTATCAACAAATGGATAAGGCAAATATGGTACTTACACCTACAGACACGGCAAGAAAGGAGAAAAATACTATTTGGCCTTAAAGATGGAAATGAGAAATGATACTTGTGACAACATAGATAAGTATGAATATCATTTTGCCCAATGAAAGAAGCCCTATAACACCTCCCACACATACACAAAATATTGCATGGTATCAAATATACATGGAATCTAACTAATTGAACTTGCAAAAGCTGAAAGTATTCTCTAGCATAAGTGGAGCTTAGTAACAAGAGACTGGAGGTTAATGCAGTCTAAAGAATAGGGTCACTTTGGCCAAGATTGTAAGATTCAGTTATATCAAGGGAATGAATGATAAGTACTTCAGATAAAAGTTGCGTTAATTACATCAAACCATTTACTCCATATTGTATGTGGTTTTATGTGGTTTTATATGTGTGTGTGTGTGTAATATATATATATATATATATGTATATATATATATATATATATGTGTGTGTGTGTGTATATATATATATATATATACATATATATATAATATAACACCATCCTGTACTATGTGGTTATAATTTTTATTATAAAAATAATTTTCACAACAAACAATTGTTACCATCTGGCCTTAGCTGTATAAAACTTTGTTTAAATTATATGCTCTGGTGTGATATTTAAGGATTACATATGCATTTTAATTGTTTTATCTGTGCAGTGTTATTCGAGAGACATAAGTTGATACTTTTCATCATTTTTTGTTGTCCAAATGTTTAGTATACTAAACAATATTTGACTGAGAATTTGACAAGAAGCATAAAAATCTGTTAATGTTTAGCATGAAGAATTCATGGTGGAAACACCATAATAAATGTCTGTCTTAGTGGAGGCACTGCTGAACCCTCTGAGCCCTTGAAGCAAGCAGCCAAAGTAGAATCTGCATATACCTTTTTGTGCCCATAGCTGGCAGTGTGGTAGTATATGCCACTGTTATTTACTAAATGGTGACAAAACAAAACAAAAAATTCTGTGTAGCAATTTTCCACAAATTGAAACATTTCTTCCTAGAAGAAGGCTCCTTGGGATCCAGAAAGTAAATAAAACCTAAAAGGCTCAGGACAAAGCAACTCAGAAATCCCAGGAAGTGCCTGAAACTTACAAGATTCACAAAGCCCCTCACCAAGAATATATAATCAATGATTGCAGAGGAAAGGAGGCTTAGATTTTAAAAAAATGTTTAGAAGAATGCAGTGATGTCTCTGAAACATCACTCATGGTGAATTTAGATTTTCAGTGACACAGCTGCCTTTTGTCACCCATGCTCCTATAATTAATCCCTTACCCATACTACTGTAAATGACACCAGCAAACTCATTGGATCTCCCAGTTAAATTCCATAGAATCATTATTTGGTTTATTATTGGTTTTCTATTTGGAAAGACTAGGTGCTTCTTGTTCATATGTTCCCAAGAAATATCACATATCAAGGATTTGTTTAGAATTACTGGGATATCCTTTGGAATTAGTATAATATATATTAAACCTTAAGCTTTTGGCTTCTAAATTAGTTTTTATCAAAGCGATAAACTTTTCTCTTTTCTAAAAACAAAAAAATATGACTCAAAACAAATTTGTAGCAAAGACATTACAGTTAAAAGGGTGACTTGGTATAGGGCAAATTACTTTCCCTTAATTCCAGGAATCTCTATAAACAAGTACTCAGAAAGTGACTAATAATAAATGTTCTCGTTTTGAAGGGATTCTGAGGTGAAATTCATGTTTTCCCTGTCAGGAGCCATTGACATTTCTTAGTTCACAAGGTTCTGAGGAGAGCTTTAGTTATTGCACTGCCAGAATTTTACTTGATTCCTTCTTCCTAACCTTTCTACAGCCACAGGATTCTATTCTCTGTTCACTCTGGTTTGATGCTTACTTGCATAGATCCCTGCTCCTCAGCTTCACATAGGCAAGTTCATCTTGGTCAATACTGGCCCAGAGCACTTTGCAAGAGGCGTCAGTGTCTATCACTACGCCATGTTCCCACTGAGACTGTTGCCAATTGATCTCCTACCCTCAACTATGAGTTAAAGCAGTAAGAGTCCTTACTGTGAGCTGAACAGATGCTGACATCATGTTCCAGATCTGCGGCCATAGACAGTGAGTAGAACCTTTTCTTTATATATCACCCAATCTGTGTCATCTAGTCATAATATAAAAACCTGGACTGAGATAAAGACCATTCCCCAAAAGACAGATGCTTCAGATGTTTTTCATTGCAAAGCTAAATATGCCACTAGTTACCATGGCATGTCATTTCCTTCAGATAATTTTCCATTTCTCATTGCCTTTGTGGGGTCCATAAAATTTTTATATTCCTAAGAACAGAACTAAAACCAGGTTATTGGTGAGAAGCAGAGAAATTTGGAGTAGTTAAAATACCATCAATGTCAAAGATAAAATTATCCAGAAATTCTGACAAATGCCATATGCATTTGTTGTTTCAAAAATGACTCAAATGATTCCAGTAAAATGACAGAAAGATGCCTGGCTAAGTACAGTTTCTTCCACTGAGACAACCTTCCCATTAGTGTCTCTTTGCCTCAATTCTCTTTCTTCCCTTTTTAGTTCGTATAGTCAGCAGACAGGCATCCCCACTGGAGAATAAATCTGCAGGACTGATGCTTTGCCACTTGTTCTGTAGTAATGTTAGAACAATATAGAAGGAAGTCGACGAATACTACCCGATAATCTTCAACAGTGCAGTCTATCTAGCAATTCTGGCACTTCTCATCTAGTTCCTGACCACATTTCTTAATTGGTTCACAAAAAATGAGCAAAAAGACTGACAAAATTTCCCATAGATTATGACTTGACACAGCTCCAGTCTCCTAGAGTCAGAGAGTGAAGCTCTGAGGATGTTGTTGGATGCCCTTCCTAGCTTAGCAGTGCATGTATAACCCAAGAATCAGAAACGCAGTTGCTAACAGAGATGCCGCATGAGCACCTCCAGCATTGGCATGTAACCTTCCCAACACCAAGAAGAAAATAGGAACAAACCACTGCACATTTGGTTGGTTCATAGAACCACTCTGTAGTAATAGCAATGGGAAAGAAGAATATCTACTGATAACAACCCAAGAAGTCTCTGCAGCAGAATTACTCAGCCATTTGCCCCAGCTCTACCATGGATCAGAAGCTCCCCTGACTCTTCTCCCTCTAATGACTGATAAAGCATAGGGCTCAATATAGCAGATACCAAAATGGAGTTGGATTAGAATTGTTCTGATGTTCTCACGCAGCCTACAACAGTTTACTATATATTTTAAAGTAGTTAGAAAAGAGATGGCAACATAAAGATGATAAATTATGGATGGTAAAGTATTAGTTAACCTTTATTTGATCATAACACATTTTATTTATTTCTCAAATTATCACACTGTAACCCCTGAATATGTATAGATTTTCTGAGCCACTTAAATTTGTTAAAAATAAAAAGCAAGTAGACATGTACAGAATAGTAATAAAATCTTTTTGCATTTCCTCTAAATATTAGCTATTTTTATTTTATATTGATCTTATCTAATTTGATTTCTTCTTAGTTGTAAAACTTTGCTTATTGATGAATATTTAAAATATATCACTTCAATACTTCTGGTTGCCTTATTTTAATATAGTTAAAGTGACCTATCCTCAACTTTTCCTTGAAGTTTAGTATCTTATAAGTTATCTACTTAAGAATCAAGATGTTAAGGTGGTCAGTATTTATGAAAACTATGACACAACATTGTACTGTTTTAAGTCATTTAAAAATACTAATTAGGCCAAATCCCTCACTGCATTTTATACATTTTTGCAGTTAATCTACAATCGCATGTTGGATCTGGAATACAGCCTTTCAAGCTATCTATGGTAAAATAAGAATTAATCTTAAAATGTTATATATTTAGTATCTTAAACACATTAGCAATAATATAAACTCCACTATTCCAAATATATTAGCATGTATCTCTCCTCTATTGTATTTTTTAATTTTGTTTTCCAAATATGAAGTATACATTTGGGGATCTCAACAACCAAAATTGAGACATATATCAATTTGATTTCAAAGTAGCAGAGGCTTTCATTGTAGAGACATCAGTCTAGACTCAGTATGAAACTCCTCTACCTGTGTGTGTCCTCTCAGACACTCTATTTCCTTGCCTAGAAAATGGTGGTTCTATTGCTTTCTCTTTGAGATTACTGTGAGGCAAGAATGAGGCAATGGTTGTAAATCCTGGGCACTATGACAGGCACATCATAAATGCTAAATTGCTTTGCTTCCATTGCTCCTGCTCTCAGTCGTACATACGGATATTTCAAGTTTATGTAGCTAAATTCCTACACCGTTCACTAGCAGTCCATATGTCCTTGCGATCTCTTGACTCATGTGTGACTAATCAAGTTGAAGGCTACATCAGTGAAACATATCTTAATTTCCCTTAATAAGTCAATCCAACTCAGTAATTAGATGTGGAAAACATTAACATGTAAAATAAAATTACATTATTTTCTCCAGGGAAAAGCAGAGCACATCTGAGTTTCACTCTTAGGAACTTCCATGTGCCACCATTAGAAGTCAAAAGAGTGAATGATTCCTCACTGGAGATCTCCACTAGCCTCTTTTGGCAAGCATTTTATAAACCACCTGCTACCACAATTCTAGAAGCAGGGATGACAAGTTAGCATCTGTTTCACTGGTAAATTCATGCTCAAAATATTCTCTCACTGACGTTAATGGAATGCCCACCTTAGCAAGCTCAAGGAAAAACAGACATGAAATCCTAGGGCTACCGCTAATACAATACTTATCAACTTTGTGTCATGTTATGTTTAAAATTTTTTCATGGCATTTATCTTCATGATGGTGTTCATACATCCATGTTTACACACATGAATAGGTTTTATGTTCACTGTCTCAGTACTTGTCTGGGATCCCATACATATAGTCACAACAGACCTAGCAAGAGATAAAGCTCAACTCTTACTTCTTTCTCTATCAGTTTCTGAACATTGGCAATGAAAGACAGAGAGCATCTTATTGTCATATCTCCTTATCACTGATCATTGGGCTTTCTATAACTACTGACATGGGGAACGATCACTAAGAAAACACAGGGGTTAATCAGATCTGGAAAACCTCCCTGCTTTCATTACCTACAACAATTGAAGAGTAACTAAGACAACACCTTTGCTCCCAGAAGCTCAAGCTTCACATCTGGGAGAGCTATATGTGGTCCATCCACAGCTTTTGTGGTAAGATTGGAATGGTGGGATTAATCCAGGGCCTTGTGCACACTAAACATACACTGTATGATTGCTCTATACCCTCAGTCTCTTCCCATACCTTGGTAAAACTGTCATACTTTTCACTTTTTGGAAACCATCTCAAGTTTCCTCATTGGCAGAGGAGAAGTGAAGTCTTTCAAGTTAGTAATAAGTCATCCCACATGAGAACATGGGAGTGTGAGAAGCACATACATGAGAGGAGGGAAGCATTGATTTGAAGAAAGCAAACAAAACTCATGCATTGCCTTGCCACTCAAGACTCTGTTTTACGCCCGGCAGTGGTGGCGCACGCCTTTAATCCCAGCGCTTGGGAGGCAGAGGCAGGCGGATTTCTGAGTTCGAGGCCAGCCTGGTCTACAGAGTGAGTTCCAGGACAGCCAGGGCTACACAGAGAAACCCTGTCTCGAAAAACCAAAAAAAAAAAAAAAAGAAAAGACTCTATTTTACACACAATTCCACAGTTCTACCTTTTTCCCTTACTCCTCCATTTAGCCCAATATGATCCCAGAGGCCAGCTGAAAGAAAACTCTGTGGTAGAAGCCAGAAGCTGGACAACAGCACAAGAGTGTGCTTTCAGGATAAGGTAACCACACAGCTACCCCCAAAAAAATGTTTTCTAAAATTGTGAAATAAAATAAGATTTGGAAAAGCTCCTTATAATCCATACATGAGTATGAACATCTTCTGACAGGCTCCAAGATAAGCATGTAAATAAAACCAGATTTTCAAGTGAGAAGACACCACTTCAGAAAAAGAAAATTAAGGAGAAAAACCCAATGAGAGAAGACCCATTATATCATGGGTCACCCTGTTACTTCCTGAAAAACTAAGGCACAGCACCATGACATCACGGCCATAACTAATGGTTTATATTACATTGGTGTATTTGAACACCTAAATATTTTACAACTTGATTATACTTATCTGAATGTGACAAATGTGGATGATGGATCTAAAAATATAAAAATACTGGAAGTACTCATCTTTGGGTTAAAGGGTACATAGTTAATAGTGGACAGGAGAAGCAGCATTACTCTATAAATTACAGAATACATCCCCCAAATCATATCCCCAGCTCTGTTACAGACCACTTGCTTCAGCCTCACTTCCTTCCTGACTCATCTCCAGTGGATTGCACGAATCTTCCCCTGCAAACCTCCCTTGTCCACCCATTCCTTTATCCCAGCTACCAACTGCAGCAGACATTCCCTGGGAACCCACAAACCACTTCTATCAGAGAAGCAGCTAGGCTAAGTGCAGATCCTTACCTCTCCTCCTATTCCTCCAAGTACAGTTCCCCAGTCTCATCCCCAGCTCTATAGCAGAACACCTACTGCAGTCTTCCTTTCTCTCTGACCCCATCTAAAACAGATCATGTGGATCTTTTCCTCCAATCTTCTTTCTCCACACCTATTCCATTATCCCAGCCTCTAAGGGCAACAGACATTTCCTCTGAACACACCAGCCTACCAGGCCAGGGAAGCAGGTATGCTGGCTGCAAATCTTCACTCTCCCTCCATTCCTCCAAGTCCAGCCCCCCAGCATATCCCAACTCTGTAGCAGACCACGTGCTGCACCGTCTCTTCCATCATCTCCCCCACTCTAGAAGAACACAGAGACTATCCCCTCCTGCATTTCATTACCCAAACCTATCAGATATCCTGTGGGAACCCACAGGCCACTCCAGGGAAGCAGATAGCCTAACTGTGGATCTTCAGTGATCCCTAATCTCCTCCAATACAAATCCGCCAGTCTTACCACCATGTCTGTAGAAGACCTCCAGCTACAGCCTTGCTTCGTCTGTCCCCACTCTAGTGAATCAAGCAGATCATCTCCTCAAAGCTTTCTCCCCAGGCATCCTGTTATTTCAGCTCCCAACTCTAGCAGGCGTTCCCTAAGAATCTACCACCTAAGTTTGCCAGAGAAGTAATTAAGGCACAAAACAAGTAGGCAAGATTCAGGTCTTCATCCTCCCTTCTCTCCTTCATATTTAATGCCCAGCCTTATATCCAGATCTGTAGAAGGCCATCAGGTGCATTCTCTCTTAATTCTCTGCCCCCATTCCTAAGTTGGGGCAGAAAAGGTTTATGTGGCTTCCACATAGCTGTTCATTATTGAAGGAAGTCAGGACAAGACCTCAAACGGCAGGATTGTGGACACAGGAGCTGAAGCAGAAATCATGGAGGGGTGATGCTTACAGGTTTGCTTCTCATGGCTTACTCACCTACCTTCTTACAGAACCCAGGACCACCAGCCCAGGGATGGCACCACACAAAATAGGCTGAGCCCTCTGTCATTGATCACTAATTTGGAAAATGCCTGACAGCTGGATCAAATGGAGGCATTTTCTCAACTGAGACATTTGCTCTTCGTTCTCTGCCCCCATTCCTAAACAACTAAGCATAACCTAATGGAACATCCTGCTTTCCTCCCTCTGTGGACACCCTCAGTATTCATCTCCTAGTCCTGCCCATTCCTAAGTGTCAGACCACCTGCTGCAGCCTCTCTTCCACCATTTCCCCCTACTCCAGAGGAATACATAGACCACCTCCTCCAGCATATCATTACCCAAATACATTAGATATCCTGTGGGAATCCATAGGCCACTCTAGCCAAGGAAGTTTCCTTCCTCTCTGATAACTCTAGTCTTGTGTCAAGTTGACACACAAAACTAGCCAGTACAGTCCTTAAAGGAGAAATAAGTAAACTCTGTAAAGAAATCTGTGAAAACACAAACAGTGGAAGAAAATTAATGATATAGTTGAAGATCTGAAAGTAGAAATAGACCCAATAAGGAAAACCCAAACTGAGGGACATGTGGAAAATAAAAATAAAGAAATTCAAACAGGAATCTCAGAAGCAAGCCTCACCAACATAAAACAACAGATAGAAGAAAGATTTGCAGAAATTGAAGACACTATAAAAGAAATGGATACCTTAGTTAAAGAAAATGTTAAATCTAAAAAATAAAAGGAACAAACCATTTAGAAAATCTGGAACACTCTGAAAATAGGAATAGAAGAAGGAGAAGAAGAAACTCGGTTCAAAGAAACAAACACCAACAATTCAACAAAATCATCAGAGGAGACAGGGAAGAACACTACCTACTCATATACTCAAAGAAAAACTCCCTCAAGAGGACATTGCAGTTTTTAACATTTATGCACCTAATACAATGGCATATATGTTTCTAAAAGAAACACTACTAAAGCTTAAATAACACATTGACCACACACACACACACACACACACACACACACTGATAGCAGGACATTTTAATATCCCACTCTCAACAATAGAAAGCTCATCCAGACAAAATGAGAAATGTTAGAACTTGCTTACACCATGAACTAAATGGACTTAACAGATATTTACAGATCATTTCACTTAAACACAAAAGAATCTATCCTCTTCTCTACACCTCATGGAACTTTCTCAAAAATTGAACATGTACTCAGACAAAAAAGCAAGTCTCAAATGACAAAAAATTGAAATAATACCCTGCATCCTATTTGATCACCACATATTAAAGAAGAATATCAAGAAGAAAAAAAAAAAAAACTAAGCAACTCATTACTGAGTGAAAATCAGGTCAAGACAGAAATCAAGACAGAAATTAATACTATCTACAATTAAATGAAAATGAATACTCAACATATCGTAACTTATGGGACACAATGAAGTCAGTTCTAAGAGACAAATTTATAGCGCTAAGGTGTCTACATAAAAATATTAACGAGATCTTATTCTAGTAACTTAACATTGAAAGCTGTAGAACAAAAGGAAGAAATCACACTCAAAATGAGTAGATACAAGAAATAACCATCAATAAAATAGAAACAAACAGGCAGACAGACAAAAAGCAATAAATAAAGTTAGTTCTTTGAGAAAACAAATAAAATTAACAAATGCTTATCCAAACTAATTAAAAATCTAAAAGAGAATATCCAAATTAACATAATTATGAACAAACAAGGAGACATAGCAGCAGACACTTAGGAAATCAGAGAATCATAGGACACACTATAAAACATGTACTCCATAACCTTAAAAAATCTAAAATAAATGGACAATTTTCATGGTACATACCACTTATAAAAGTTAAATCAAGATCATAGAAGCAATTTAAACAGACCTATAATACCTAGTGAAATAGAAGCAGTAAGTAGAAGACTCAATTAAAACAAACAAAAACAAACAAGAAAAAATTGGCTAGATGGTTGTAGTAGAGAATTCTAGCAGACTTTTAAAGAATAGTTAATGCTAGTACTCCTCAAACTATTTCATGAAATAGAGACAGGAGGAACAGTGCCCAATTCATTTTATTGAGGCACAATTACCATAATAGACAAACCACATAACAACCCAACAAAGAGAGATCAATTTTCTTCATGAACATAGATTCAAAAATTATCAATAAGAACCTCACAAACTGAGAACAAATCAAAAGCTCATCCACCATGATCAAGTAGGCTTCATTCCAGAGATGCAGGGATGGTTCAACATATGTAAAGCAGTCAATGTAATCTACCATGTGAACAAACAAATGTAAAGACACGTGATCATCTCAATAGATGCAGAACACACACACACACACACACACACACACACACACACACACACACACACACAAAAGATAGCTAAAATAATCCTGAATAATAAAAGAACTGCTGGAGGTATCAACACCCCTGATCTAAAATTGTACTACAGAGCTATAGTTAAAAAACAAACAGCATAATATTGGCACAACAACAGACATGTTGATCAATGGAATCAAAATGAAGACCCAGACGTAAGTCTACACACCTATGGATATTTGACATTTTATAAATAAGCCAGAAAAACCACACTAGAAAAAAGACAGTATCTTCAACAAATACTACTAGTAAAACTGGATAGCTGCATGTAGACTAATTCAAATAGATCCATATTTATTATCATGCAAAAAGAAAATTCAACTCCAAATGGATCAAAGTTTCAACATAAAACCAGGTACACTGATCCTGATAGAAGAGAAAGTGGAGAGTAGCCTTGAACTCATTGGCACAGAAAAGACTTTCTGAACGAAACACCATTAGCACAGGCACTAAGATCAACAAATAATAAATGAGATCTTATGAAACTGAAAACTTCTGTAAGGCAAAAGACACCTCCATTCAGACAACCCCATAGTCTACAAAATGGGGAAAGGTTTTTACAAACTCCACATTCGGTAGATGGGTAATATTCAAAATAGATAAAGAACTCAAAAACCTAGATTACAAGAAAACAAATGATCCAATTAAAAATAGGGTACATATCTAAACACAAAATTCTCAGTAGAAGAAACTCAAATGACTGAGAAACACTTAAAGAAATGCTTAACACCCTTAGCCACCAGGGAAATCCAAATCAGAGCTACTTTGCTGTTCCATCTTACACCTGTCAGAATGGCTAAGATTAATAACGGAAGACTCATCCCATGCTGGGGAGGATGTGGATTGAAGAGAACACTCATACATTGCTGGTGGGAATGCAAATTTGGACAGCCACCATGGAAATCAATATGGCAGCTCCTGAGTAAAATAGGAATCAAGCTTCCTCAAGACCCAGCCATACCACTCTTGGGCATATACCCAAAGGATGCCTCATCCTACCCCAAGAACACTTGTTCAACCACAGTCATTGCTCCTCTATTCATAATAGCCAGAAATTGAAAAAAAAATTAGAAATCTCTCAACAAAATAATGGATAAGAAATTGTAGTATATTTATACAATGGAGTATCACTTGGCCCCTAAAAGAAAAAGAGAGAAGGAAAGGAAAGAAAGGAGGGAGGGAAGGAGGGAGGGAAGGAGGGAGCAAGGGAGGGAGGGAAGGAAGGAGGGAGGGAGGGAGGGAGGGAGGGAGGGAGGGAGGGAGGGAGGGAGGGAGGGACAGAGGGAGGGACAGAGGGCACAAAAAAGAAAGAATGAATAAAATTTTAGGTAAATGGTTGAAACTTGAAAATTATTGTCCTGCGTGATGTAGCCCAGACACAGAACAAACAGTGTACACATTCATTTATATGTGGATATTACCTATTAAGTCAATCATATAAAAGCTATAATCTTTAGAAGCACAGAGGCTATATAAATATTAAGGGACTATGGGGAACAGATAGATCTCCCTAGGAAAGAAAATAGAACAGATAGATACAGATGGATAGAAGGAGTTGGAATGGGAAAATCAAGTAGAGATGGGAAGCAGAGCTTCCAAAGGAAGCTTCCAGAACTCAGATTGTTACATATAATTGAGTTGGTAGTCAAAGAGGTGCCATGAGAGCCCCCAAACAACCCAGCCTGTTGCTAAGACTATAGATTGCTCTCCACAAATTGACAGCAAAGCCCCATTGCTGAAGACAAGGCCTACATTAAACTCATTTAACATGGAGACACTGAGCCGATTCTTACATAGAGCCTTCACCCCTACATGCTAGCATCTTTGTTATAATAGGGTTCTTGGCAAAGTGTCAAAGAATAAAACATAAACACAAACTCAGCCACAAACCCTTTGATTTACAGTGGTGTCCTGCCTTCAAGACACGCTAGTGCAATGGTGGCAAAAATTTTGTGGATGTAGCCAACCAATATCTGATTTGGCTGTCAGCATATTCCATGAGGTAGAACCCATACCCATCACTGCTTGCGTAGCCAAAAATCTATGTCAAGAAAGCCCAGGAATATAGGGTAAAACAAATACTAAAAGAATGCAGCAATAAGACGATGCCTAATGATATTCTGCTATACTCATAGATCAGTGCCTTGCTCAGCCATCATTAGTGAAGCTTCCTTCTGAAGCAGAGGGGAACAAATATAGAGACCTACATCCAGACATTATGAAAGATGATGATGATGATGATGATGATGATGATGATGATGATGATGATGATGACCAGAAGAACAACAACAGCAATGAATTAAAACATGATACATTTACACAATGGAGCATTATTCCGCTATTAAAAAATGGCAACATGAAATCTGCAGGCAAATTTGCAGGCAAAACCCATCCATACCCAACACCTTTTGTGTGACAGAGAACTGGAAACTAGCAATCACAGAGACCCAGGATTAAATAAAATACTTTTAATCTTAAAACAAAACAAGTCACAATAAAAATGGCTCCTGATAATATGCTTCTAGGTGATAGGACTAGAAAGAAGTCATCCTGAGTAAGTCACCCAGACCCAGAAAGGGAAATATGATATGTATTCACCTATACACGGATATTAGCCATTAACTAAATGATAAGTAAAATACAATTCATAGACCCAGAGAGCATAGGTATAGAGAGAGGGACTGGGGGAATGGGGGGGGGCACATGAGTTCCTCTAGGAGGGAAAAATAGAATATTTTTTATGTGTGGACTGGGGGCAGATCGGGATGCAAATAGGATGATCAAATGGGGAGGGAGAGAAGACACAGAGTTGAGGCAGGGAATGAGGAGAGAGACAGAGAATTGAGGGGCATTTAGAGATGGTATGCAAACCTGGTGCTGTGTAAAATCACAAAATATGTGAAGGCAATTCTAATGAGGTATCCTAGGCACCAAGCTTCTCATAAAACCTCTGACCCACAATATGTCCTACCTACAAGATATGCTAGGGCAATGATGGCACAGAACGTTTAGAAGTCACCAACCTTCATCTGGTTTGACTCAAAGCCCAGTCCACAAGACATAACCCATACCCAACACTGATTTGGTGACAGTGCACCAGAGACTATAGAGCCCAGAGACCTAGGGTGAAACCAAATACTACTAATCTTACAAAAAGTAACAATATAATGTCTCTAATGATATGCTGCTATACTCATAGATTAGTATCCCATTCAGCCATTATCAGAGACTTCCTCCTGCAGCAAAGGTAAGAAATACAGAGATCCACAGCCAGACATTACAGAGAGAGGGAGAAGGAGAAGGAGAGGGAGAGGGAGAGCTTAGAACACACAGCTACAAATGCCCTCAGAGAAACATCACCGAAGATGAAGAGGAAAGAGGACAAAAGCCAAAGGGGGTACCAGGAGAACAAGGCCCTCTAAGTCAACTGAGCAAAGCTCTTGTAAACACATAGAAATTGAAGCAGCAAGAAAAGAGGCTACACAGGTCTGCAACAGGTCTTCTGCATAGATATCATCATCGTGGTACTTTTGTGGAATGTCTGAGTGTAGGAAGGAGCGGAACTGATTCTTGTGCCTACTCTTGGGGCAATTTTCCTTTTGTCGGGTTCCCTTTTCTAGGCTCAATATGGTGGCTTTGGTTTTATCTTATTATGCTTTATTTTGTCATATAAAAAAAGAAATTAACTATCCTCAAATAACAATAATAATAATAATAATAATAATAATAACAATAATAATAATAAACATAGGAAATTGATTCTGAAGGTTAATGAGCCATACCCAAAGATGATTTATAAAATCTTTATGCATTTCCTTTTTTGCCCATGAATGTGGAGACTGTTCCACATTTCAAGAGCAGACTTCCGTGAGGGAAGATTCAGTGATGTCTCCAGTGAGGTAAAAACCTCCCAGACTCCGAGGTTCCTTTTATGTTGAATATTTTACAATTTGGAGTTTAACTCGTATAGTGAAAAATGTTTTCCTTCACTTTCTGGGATACCTGGTCAGTACATCAAAGTAACTTGGTGCTATTTCTTAACTTTTTTTGAGAAAAGTAAAACAGACTAATCTTCAGGGATAATTAAAGCATTTTGTCTATGATTTTGTCATATTTCAATAAATGTGTAGAGCCACTCAAAGTTAATTCTCTATATGAACAACATCAGTTAAATGTATGCAAAGATAAAAACACTCACCAATACCTAACACCCCAAATGGATGGTACCTGTAGTATCCCTGCCCATGATCAATCAATCAGCACAGTTATCTGTAACGTACTCTAAAAATATTGTTTTCAACTCTATTGTGCTTTCCTAACATGTACAGATATGTAGAAAAACAAAATTGTACATGCATATTCAACATACTTTTAAACTTCATGAATAAATACAAATATATCTCTATGGTTAAGAATATACATTCTCATCAACCAGTAGGACTCCACCTAACAGAAACAACCATCACATGACACTTCCTAATTCTATAACTTTTCCTCATGAAACACTGAAGCTCCGGGCTTCTCCTTGGCTGAATTCCCAGGTGCTGGATACTTTAGTTTTATTACACACTTGGCCCATTTTAATCTGATTCTTTCTCCATGATACATGAGCTTCTCCATGCAGGGTAAGTTCATTCGAGTACAGTTCTCTCATTTGAAATTAATCAGCTGCCTTCTACATTATCCAGATTGAAGTGTTGATTGTGTACTATTTATCTTCTTAATAACAAAAATATTAATCTGTAGAGGAAAGATCAAAGGAGACACTCTGTTCTCCAATGTGAGAGATGATGTTCTCACTGAGAAGTGTGTTTGCCTCCTTTTATTTAATTATTTCTGGGTAGCCTTTATTTTATTCAAATGTGATTGCTGTCTGGGCTTTAAAGGTTCATTCCAGGTTCCACCGAGACCAAAGTAGGTGTAGGCCTGAAGCATTAAGGGTCTTTTCATACTCTCTATTTTCAAACCAACCCAGCATCCTGAGAGCCCAGATGTAACATCTATGCCCAAAGGAAAGAGCCAAGAGGAAATGTTGAGACCTATCCAGCCTTCTCCCAGGATGGTCAACATAGTTCCTTCCCAAAATCTCTGGCTCGTTTCTTACTTGCTGCCTTCTTCCTACCCTACAGTGTGATATGGGAAGACACAGATGCCAGAAAGAAGCAAGTATTTTAAGAACAACTTAAGGCTCTGTACTGTTAGGATGAGGCAGAGAGGTTTTTGCCCCCCATAAAGCTATGCTCAAAGGAATAAACAAGGATAATACTACGTTGGAAAAGCCACCAGAACCCTGAAATTCAGCCTGAGTGTATGCATAACTTCCTTGGTGAACTATATAGGCTTTTAACAAATGCATACCAAACACCAAACAAGTACCAGGTGTGGGGAATGCAGGAGAAAGTTATAACCCCCACCTCAGCAAAACAGCAGCCATTTTCATCAGCTCTTCTTTGGAAGCGTCTATGACAATTGGGCCTATCGACTGTTGAAATTCCCTCAGAGAAGGGGATAGGAGCCAGACTTTCCAATGAGGCTATTTTGGAGCCACTCACCCTTCGGCTAGCAAAACCTCACCCATACTCTTACTGGATAAAAAGTCCAGTTGATTCATTGATTCCCCAGGTTGAACTTTAGTGGCACTATTCTTCATTTTGTTTTCCTCAGTCTCATCATGAGAGGCAGATGTTGATTAAATCTCCCCAGGGAAAGAATGTGACTTCATGTGACTTAAAGGGCATGGTGGTTCCTGAGTCTGTTGAAAACATAAAGTTTCAGAGAGTATTTATTGTGTGCCAGGCACCATTTATTAGTTCTTTTATTTCTCAAGAAATAACTTACAGTAGTTACTATTGCTGTCACTGTTTGACACTGAAACCCTTACTGACTTTTCCCAAAACATGTGACCTATGAGGTACAAACCCAGGTCTGTATGCGGCCATGGATAGCCCCCACACTCTGACCTGGAGGCTGTATCACATGGTCTACCCTGCTCAATACTGAGTATCCTCACTGCAAAGCCAGTTGTTGTAGAACATTCGAGAGCAAAGATTATCTAATACAAAGTTCTTGTACCAAGAGAGAGGATACGGGAACCAAGGTGACTTCTGAAGAGAAGGTACTGGCTGCCTCCCTACTCTATCTCATGCTGCCTTCTGCCATTTAAAACCAGTTCAGCCAGGGTACCAGTCTGCAGTACAGGTCTGCTCTGGATTCTTCAGTCTGGCCTCACCAGAATGGATATGCTGAAATAGTACAGCCTATGTTTTACCTTCATTTCCTCTCAGTTCTTTCTTACCTCTCTTATCACCTTGACACCCTGTCTCCATAGTTGTAGCTTTCTGTCTTGATATCAGGCCACCACTCAGAGGAAAGGCATTCAATTACAGGGTCCAAAGTTCTTACCTGCTGGGGTAAGTTTTCTTTCTTTTCCTTGTTCTTGTCACAGATAAGCAGCAGCCAGCCTTTTGAAGACTCCAAGATCAGAATATAGCCATGGGTTTTTTTTTAATTATTTTTTTATTTCATTTAAATTTTTTGATACTTTATTTACATTTCAAATGTTTCCCCCTTTCCAGGTCTCCACTTTGGAAACCCCCTATTCCCTCCCCCAACCCCCGTCTCTATGAGGGTATTACCCCCCTCACCCACCCACCCTCTCCCATCTTCCTACCTTGGCATTCCCCTATAGTGGGGCCTCTAACACCCTCAGGCCCAAGGGTCTCTCCTCCCCCTGATGGCCAACAAGGCTCTCCTCTGCCACATATGTGGTCCGAACCATGGGTCCCTCCATGTGTATTCTTTGGTTGGTGGTCCAAGCTCCAAGAGCACCAGAGGGTCAGGCCAGTTGACACTGTTGCTCCCTCCATGGGGCTGCAGACTCCCTCAGCTCCTTCAGTCCCTTCTCCAACTCCTCCACCTGGGACCTCACTCTCAGTCCAGTGGTTACTGTGAAGTGAAACTTAGGTATTCCAAACGTTTGGGCTAATATCAGCTTATAAGTGAGTATATACCATGTTCATTCTTTTGTGACTGAGTTACCTCGCTCAGGATGATATTTTCAAGTTCCATCCATTTGCCTATGAATTTCAAGAATTCATTGCTTTTAATAGCTGAGTAGTACTCCATTGTGTAAATGTACCATATTTTCTGTATCCATTCCTCTACTGAGGGACATCTGGGTTGTTTCCAGCTTCTGGCTATTATAAATATGGCTGCTATGAACATATCTTCTGGGTATATGCTCAGGAGTGGTATAGCTGAGTACTCAGGAAGTATTATGTCCATTTTTCTGAGGGTCCGCCAAATTGATTTCCAGAGTGGTTGTACCAGCTTGCAATCCCACCAGCAAACCAGTGTTCCTCTTTCTCCACATCCTCTCCAGCATTTGCTGTCACCTGAGTTCTTGATCTTAGCCATTCTGACTGGTGTGAGGTGGAATCTCAGAGTTGTTTTGATTTGCATTTCCCTGATGACTAAGGATGTTGAACATTTCTTTAGGTGCTTCTCAGCCCTACAAATTTCCTCAGTTGAGA
>CM052712.1:17254345-17276169 GCA_028551405.1 Uromys caudimaculatus | reverse complement strand
TGCTGGTTCAACTGACAGTCTACATGTAGAAGAATGCAAATTGATCCATTCCTATCTCCTTGTACAAAGCTCAAGTCCAAGTGGATCAAGGACCTCCACATAAAACCAGATACACTGAATCTAATAGAAGAGAAAGTCTCGAACACATGGGTATAGCCCTGGTTTTGACACCTTGTGAGAATAGTTCTCCTAAATAGGAGGGCGGTAGAACTGGCAGGTTCATGAGCACAGTCCTTAGAAGACTCCTTGAGTCTCCCCTCGGCCATTCGGTAGCTTTGAACTGCTCTTGGCCTATATCTCCTCCCTTGAAAGTGATGACTCAAGACGTGTGCACTCTGGGACAGTGACCATCTCTTCCAAGTGCCTGAAGCTACAGCTCTGATTCTGATATAGGACTTACTGTAGTGCTTGTCACACAGGTCTTTTAAGTGCTGTGTCTTTCCATGGAGACTTTTCTCTATTCTGAACACACTTATTGGTGTATCTGCTATCTGAAACCAAACAGATCCAAGTCTAAATCTTCAGGAGTTCCTTTCTACTCTGGGTTCTTGGCGAATGTACAAGTTTGCCTTGACTTCCATTCATAAATTAAAAGTAATGACACTTCTCAGAGCTTTCTTGAAAAATGATGAGTTTTATCACCCCTGGAATATACCGGCTTTCCTTGATACTCACATAAAGAAAGATCATGTTTTTCCTTTCACTCAAATGTCTACCCTGGAAAGGTTTAACAACTGTTTGACTTAAATGAACTTACTACTCATTTTCCCCTGGTGAGACAGATAATTCACACCATAATGAGAGCTTCACTTAAAACAACGCTGTATTTGAAAAGCACAGATATTCTTTCTATGGCCCACATGTGAGAAAGATTCACCAGATAATAATTTATTCTCCTATCCAGGTGGAGCCACAAAGTCCTGCTGAGCTTAATACAGCCCTTCAGGTCCTGGCTTTAAATGGGCCATCTCTGGCCAACAGACATGGCGAGAGGCAATGAGTATTTATGTCTGTAATTACCTGATTTGCATAGCTAATTGCCCTCTGCTGTCTGTGTAGCCTGATCTGTGCCAGTAGTCTAGATGTGGGGCTGAGAGCCAACAACTGCCTAGTACAGACACTCTTTCTGCAACTCATTTGTTGAATGGCTTAGACAAATCACTCAGCACCACCACATCTCAATTTCCCACTCTCTGTCAGCACCACAGTGGTGTGTGTTTGTTTACCAATTAGTTGACTTCCTTAATAAATTTAAATTGCTTTGCAGATAGGTGATATTGAGTGAGGGTAAGTATTAATTATTGTGATTTGTGAACACTTTCCCAATAGTGAGTCTTGTATGCAAATGAGGCAATAACTAGCCTAATTTGGTAAAAAGAGAAATAAATGCTAACTAGAAGTTGTGTCAGCAAGTACAAATGTTTACATGGAAACAGAAAGGAAGAATTAGGAGATACGTTGGGGGGAAATTGTCCTTGGACTGCCAAATTAATCTGATGCTTGCACAGTCTAAAACAGATTGAGAGTGGAGGAGCTGGCAAGCACCCATAGGCAGCCTCTCCCAGCAGGGAGAGCAAGCAGAAATCTCAATTGCTGGATCTGAGCAAAGTCAAATGCAGTCCAATAGACAGAAATGTAATAGTAACTGTATTTAATATTCCTGAATTGCAAGTGCATTAAAAGCCATGTACTCTGTTGGTGGATAACATAAGGCAGTGGAGTACTAGGAATTACCATCAGTCTTTAAGGAGTTAATTATATAAAGAAGGAAACCATGCATATGCACACACACACACACACACACACACACACACACACACACACACACACACAAATAGACACTTAGGAAAAGCAAACATATTCAAGAGAAAGAGAAACTTCACAGAGCAGTTTACCATTGAACTAGGCTCTATATAATTAAGTAGCAGTTATCCAGGAAGAAAAATGAAAACATCATTCAGCCTCTTGAACCAGAGAACCCATATTTTTCTGGGCCCTATTTTGAGTATAAACAGTACAGGCAAACCCAACAGAGGACAATCATAGTAACTAGTGACCAAGAGAAAACTTAGCAAAGCATGAGACCTGCAACCACAATTCAGCCCCTTATTTCCTAGGAAAGGGTTCTCTGTAACAAGGAGGAAAGCTGTTTTATAGAACCACCGATTGCCTAGTTACTGGATTATATAGTCTCCAAGGGAGAAAAAATTAGAGCAAAGTAAAAAGATTACAAAAATGTTAGTCTTGTCTTACTAAATACACAATTCTATGTAGTAGAAGATTCCTCTTTGCAGTTACCTGTAAGGTCCCAAATCATTTCACTTATCTCTTCACCTAGCTCTTTCATGACTGGGTCATTTGAGGACTTAGAACTGGAGCCATGTTTCTATATTGTCCTCTAATGCTTTCTCTCAGAAAAGCCAGTGGAGATTGGATTTTTCCTTTCTATTTCAAGTTGACATAAAGTAGGAAGGTGGCCTGGGCCAACTTCATATAAAGAAGGCATCTCTGAAGCATTAGACATAAAAAGGCCCAAAGCATCTGGGATTCCTGGGAGAGAGGCAGCAAAAGTAGCTGAGGAGACTCCCGCCAGGCTGATAGCACCACCTCCACTGCCTGCCTTCCTCAGTTCCAGCCTCCGCCATTTCTCCAGCCTGGACCACAGCCCTTCACAGGCACTCTGAGAATTACCAATTTCTAATGGAAAGTATATTATCCATTTCAACTTATAGGAAAGATCACAAATTCCCATGCCCACACCTATCTTCTCCATTCTACCCCACTCATGGATGCCTATAAGAACCAAAGACATTCAGTTTTGACTTCTGGATTCTACCTACACCCTACATGCCAAGCTAAGCTGTAAAGGCTTCCTAGTCCCATATTGATGGTATGCTGTGAAACACACAATTCAAGTTTTAGCAATGTAAAGAAAGCCTGGAAGTTGTACAGTATCTCATGCCCCACATAAGAAAGGATAAAAATACTCTCTTGATTCTTTCTCTCCAAGTGATTGGCCTTGCATTTCTACATGTGCCTCCTTAAAATAATCTTTCCTGGGAGCTGGAGAGATGGCTCAGAAGAGCACTGGCTGCTATTCCAGAGGTCCTGAGTTCAATTCCCAGCAACCAGATGGTGGCTCATAACCATCCACAAGCAGATCCGGTGCCCTCTTCTGGCCTGTGGGCATACATGCAGACAGAACACTGTATACATAATAAATACTTGTTTTAAAAAAAAGATTTATGGAATTAAGCAAATAAATTCAGAATAAGTAGGTGATGCAAACTCCTGTTGTTGTTGTTTTTTAAAATATTCTCTCCTATCTTATCATTCTTCTAAGACACTGAGTATTCATAGTTACAGAAAAAGTATTTGAGGTATCAAACAATTGGGTTGTTTACAAGAACACCTTGCTTGTCAAACTCTTTATTTCACTACTCTTCAGTGAATTTAACTTTGATTGTCAAGTCGATTAGTCTAAGAAATGCATGAATCATTACTGAAGCACACCTTCAAGGGTGGAGTCTGTGGACCTTTCCGGAAAATACTGAGGGAACATCTGTCCTGAGATTGGGAGGCATCACCAGTGAGTACTGAATAAAGAAGGGAGACGGAGAAAGCTACCTGAGGACCACCAGCATTGCCTTCCCTCTGATTGCTGGACCACTGCCTCAAATTCTGTCATGCCTTCCCATTACAGGGACTTCTCAAACCATGAGCTAAAATAAACTCTTTCCCCTACATATTGCATTCAGTAGGGTATCTGGTGATAGGGACAAGAAAAGTAACTTAACAACCCAAATCAAGTCAATTTGGAAAGTAGAATAAATGCCATCAAATCTTGTGTAAAAACAGAGGCATGGTGGACACAGAATTAAGAAAACACACACGTATTCATGAAGTTTTATTATGGTAATAAATGACCCTCATTGGTCTGCCGAGGTAAAACCTGGATTACTTTCTTAGGTATTTTTTTAAATTAATTTATTTATTTATTTTTGATACTTTATTTACATTTCCAATGTTTCCCCTTTTCTGGATCTCCTCTTTGGAAACCCCCTATACCCTCCCCCTCTCCGCCTCTGTGAGGGAATTCCTCCTCCCACCTACCTGCCCACCCATCCCCATATTCCCACCTTGACATTCCCCTTTACTGGGGCCTCTAGCACCCTCAGGCCCAAGGGCCTCTCCTTTCTCCCTGATGGCCATGGAGGTCATCCCCTGCCACATATGTAGTCCGAACCATGGGTCAATAGATGTGTATTCTTTGGTTGGTGGTCCGAACTCCAGGACAACTGGGGGAGGGGTTCAGGCCCATTGACGCTCTTGCTCCCTCCATGAGGCTACAAATACCCTCAGCTCCTTCAGACCTTTCTCCAACCCCTCCATCTGGGACCTCACTCTCAACCAGCGGTTACTGTTAAGTGAAACTTGGTATTAAAATATAGTAATAATTAATATTAATAAATTATATATGTAGTGAAATATTGATTTCCAAAACATGAAAATTCATACCAATCTACTGAATAACAAGAAGACCAATAATCCTATTTAAACTGAACAAAGAATTTGAATAGGCATTAAAGACATAGAAATACCCAATAAGCTAATGAAAATATTCAAAATAATTAATAATTAAGAAAATGCAAATCAAAACCATAATGTGATCACATGATACACTTACTAGAATGTCAAAATTTAAAAAGACAATGAAAAACTACTGGCAGTAAAGATATGATGAAATTGGAAATTTAAACATTCCTTGGCTTTCCTAAACTCTATCTCATAAAAAAGAAATCAAGTCAGAGACATTAGATATCAACTGAAAGAAACCAGCTCAAACCACATATTTATTGAGTATTACAAAATTATGATTTCTTCTTCATCTGCATGGACAAGCAGTCTTTTGATACCAGAAGATTTCAAATAAACCTGTCCAAACTATGTCACTGTGAAAAATGACGGTGTTCCCTCCGTTCCCAATTCTGGATTCCTTAGCAATTGTCAATGGTGAAAATGCAGAGAGTACATTGGTGCCTGCTGAGGCCTAGATGCCAGCCAACAGGATTGGTGTGTGGAGATGAATACAATGGTGCGCACAATAAAGAATGAGTGATATTGCATGCAGAACTCTTGGGGAAGAACTGAAAACATTTATTAAAATGTAACTAATAACTACATTGCCCCCAAATAAATAGAGTACAGGAACCAGATACCTGAAAAGCAATCTAAGGGAGGAAAGTCTTGTTTAAGCTCACAAAGGAAATACAGTCCATCCTCATATGTGATGAGGAAGTCAGGTAATTGCAGCAGGAGTAGAAAGTGGCTGGTCACATTGCATCTATAGACAGGACGCAGACAGAACACAGAGTGAGGTTACAAACCCTCAAGTCTCTCCCCATAGCCACCTCGTAAAAGTTCATGTGAATGATATCACATGAAAAATTCTTTGGAAAGAACTGAAAATGTTTTTTGGTTTTTTTGTTGGTTTTTTTTTTTGGTTTTTTGTTTTTTTAAATGTAACTGATAACTACATTCACAAGAAGAAATTACAACTTCGTAATGCATGGTAATTCACATGAGCCTATAGTGAATTTTCATATTCGAACCATAGCAAGAGATAATGGCACAGTGTCATAAGCTAAAAAGCACTGTGTGGTTTAAAAAATCCACTTAGCAGCATGCAAAGCTTAACTCCACTACACTGTCCCTCAAAAGAGGCATGCTATTAATCTGATTGATAACTATGCCACCTTACATTTTTCTACACCATAGCATTCAAAGTTTTACACTAATTGTCTTTCGTTGTTTTAACAAAGCTGCAGCTGCAGATTTTTGAGTGCTTTACTCAAGGTAACACAGTGAAGAAAAGTTAATACCTAAGCATTGTATAAACATGCAGATGAGAGCCAGGGTGCTACGAAGTTTTTCTATTTAATCTCACAACTTGTGATATACAAATGATACCTAGTTGGAAAAAATAAGCCTCACAAAGAACTTTTTTAAAAAAGATGTATAACTGCATTGCTCCAAAACACATTTTAACTTGAAAAAAAACAAAAGCTCCTTCTGGTTGTTGATATCACGTGTCCTTACCTGGAAGCTGGGACAGTTATTTGCTTCTTTGTAGAAAAAAAATGTTGCAGGAAACAAAGTTCTTCTTCAACTGCATGGAGATGCAATCTTTGATATTTGAAGATTTCAAATAAAACCTCTCAAGACTATGTCACTGCAGAAGATGATGACGTTCCCTCCGTTCTCAATCCCAAACCCACTGGCTGTACCACAAATTTTCACTTAACTTCGTTTTCTTTAATTCTTTGAAAGATGTTTAACATAATTCTTCTTTAGAAAAGCAACAAAATTAATTCACTAAAGGTAACAAATAAAATATACAAATAAAAAGACCTTTCCACACTAGAACAGATGTTAAATTAGCCACAGGAGGACTCTCCTGCTATTTCCCAGATGAAATGCAATACTTATAGCGAATGCATCATTAAAAAAGAAAAGCTTCTTAAACTCCCATTCTCCAACATAAATTAATAGCTTCTAGGTTTATTGGCTCCCAGAAGAAAACAAGCTGAATTTGTTTACTCCTGCATATGAATAATCATGTCCATCATATCCCAGTAGAAGAAAACATACAAAATGATTAATGTTCTTGTTAGATGAAGCAAACAGAAGCAGTCAGAAGTAGGGAGGCAGAGAAACTCCAAATGGAATGCACACATAGAATGCCAGCCTTCCTCGGGGAGAGGTGCGCTTCAGACAGACCATAATGCAAAAGCAAAAGTCAACACAGTAAAAGGAAAACGTGAGCCTCCCACCCCTACTGTGTGTTAGTACTTCCTCTTTTCGAGTGTTTAAGATCTCATCAATCCCACAGCAATTGAGAATGCTGTATTTGGGGGTAGTCACACAGGAAAATGGGTGACGGAAGTAAACAATTCTGTAAGTGCCCTTTGTACCAACCTGGTGTAAACAGAACTTACTACATTATCAAATCATACAGAAATGAAACATAAAATATATATTATATATATTATATTATATATTAATTATATATATTATTAATTAATATATATAATATTATATTTATATATTAAATATGATATATTCTATATTATATATTATATATTAATATATAATATATAATTAAATATATATTAATATATTATATATATATTAAGGTTGAAGCAGATATATGCACCCAAGCTTAAATAGAAAAGGCTGAGTCTACTGAATGGGGCTATTTGATTCTCAAAGCCATTCCCTTAAGCCCTGTGGCTATCATCTTCTCTGAGAAGAGTAGATAGACTAACAGGAGGACCAAATTGTCATACACTCCCATAGACAAATGGTATGAAGCAATAGAGCATGCTGAGGCACTACCATACTCTAGATGGACAAAACTCAGGCAAGAGAAGAAAACATATTAAGAAGGACCAGGTACTGGAAATTATAATAGCCAGTTCTAACTACAGAATAAACGTCCCCAAATACCCACGATACGGAAACCCAGGCATTTATTTATTGTTCACCAGCTAGTAGATCATTCTTGGCAACACTCATCCTCCTGTCTCTCTTCCTTCATGAAGGACTCATACAGCAAAGGAGTTTGTTCTCTGGCGGTGACAGAGGTACAGTAGAGTTTATCTCCCTGTACATGTGCAATGGCTGACTCTGCCTACATCACATTTATGGAGAAATGAGTTGTCAGCTCAGTAGCCAAGGTCCAAGACATAACTGAGAGGTGAGGCCTGAGGAAAGACACTAGGACTCTGTGGTAGAAATAGCTCAGCTCTCTTTCTCTCTCTCTCTCTCTCTCTCTCTCTCTCTCTCTCTCTCTCTCTCTCTCTCTCTTTCTCTCTCTCTCTCTCTTTCTCCAGATATATCTGTAGAGAGAGAGAAAAGACAGAGACAGAGACAGAGAGAGAGACAGAGAAGCAGAGAAAGAGAGGGAGGGAATAGATGAAGACCTGAGGACAGTTCTTCAGCCTACCTTAGCACCTAAGATAACTGTGGTGACTGCGAATACAAGCTTCTATACCTTTTCCTGTAACTTTTCTGCATACCTGTCCAAATCAAAATCAACCAAAAGGAACTATAATGAAATATGAAATTTGTTCAATATCAGTAGTATTTAAACCATTTATTAGATTTATTATAAAATTATTTATTATAAAATGGTTTTATATAATGGTTTTTTATTGAAATTACATAGATCTCACCTAGCTGTTAACCTGTCTGAGTTTTAATTCCTTTGTTTAAAAATATAGAATACAAATACCTACAGTACAAGGAGGTTTAGCTGTTTTAAAGAATGTATAGGAAGTACCACATGTCCATGATACCTCCATAATCATTACTATTGTACATTAGTACTACCATAGTATCGTAACGTTAGCACATAGTTAGAACACAACAAACCCCTCCCTCTCCATTTAGGAATGAGCCATTCTAAAGTCAGAGTCAAGGCAAAAACTTCTTGTTGCTTAGGAATCAGTGACTCATCCTTCCTGGACAGTTTAAGCATCATTCTACACTGTAGAGAGTGAAAGTTATTACTTCCTGGTGACCTGCAGTAAAGAAGGTGAGAGTCTCAATCAAGTACTGGTGAGACGTGCGTCTAGGCCAGCCAAAAGAATGTCTTTAATTGCTTGCCCTCTTCACAGATCCTGTGACAGGTTAAGAATCCACTAAGCGTATTGATGGGTGATCCATGGCCTATGCTACAAAGGCTAGGAGGCAAAAAGATGTGAAGAGGAGAGGCCCACATATCAACCTTTCTGCCTCACTTCTTCTTTTTAAGACAATAGATTATACACTGCCATCCAGAACATTGTCAGCTAAGGTGAGCTTAGCACTATATTCATATTGTATTAAGGAAGATCCCATAATAAAGTACATGCCTAAACTTGACAGTATTCTTCACATATATTCTTACACTGTGTGTGTTGTAACATTTGATACTCTTTCCAAAATTAAAATGCATATAACAAGTGTCTAGTGATAACAAAAGAATCAATGTATTTGAATTTGATTCCTTAAGTACAGGATATGTACATCACTCTCATTCCTTCAATTAAACATTAACATAAGCCATGTACTTGTATTTATTATATCCTACACAAAAAGAAAATAGAATTTGTAAACAACACTGGGGGTGGAGAGATGACTTGGTAGTTAAGACCATTTGTTATTCTTGCAGAGAACCTGGGTTTGGTTCTTAACACCCATATGGTGGCTTACAACTATCTGTAACTCCAGTTCCGTGAAATCCTGATGCTCTTTTCTGGCCTCTCTAGGCATTGCATGCACCTGATACTAACAAATTTGCAGTGAATTACTCATACGCATTAAAAACAAATTTAAAAAGTTTATTTGAAACAACATAGGAGAATGAGACTCAATTCTTTTTCAGATATGTTTTAAAGATTTATCAAAGACATGGGCCACACGTTCATCATTTATGAAGGATAAAAGGCAATATGATTAGCTTATTTATAAGATGCCAGCATACTAACCAGACCTAAGAAGCCATGCCAAGGCCGATAAAAGCACCAAGCTGGAGCCAGCAAAGCAGCTCAGTAGAAGCCAGCGACATGCATGAAGGAAGGGCGTGATCACTGAGAGGTGAGAAACTAAGGGCTCATGTACAATCTGTCCGTTGTACGAGGCTTTCTTACCTGGGGATAAATGAGTAAGGAATTCCTCATTCAAAAAAAACCCCAACTTTTTGGGATTAGCAATGTGTCCCTGTTGTTAAAAGATGGCTTAGCATTCATGAGGACTTAAATTTGATCACCAGCACTATAAAACCAAAATCGCCAGTGGATTTTTTTATTAGCCATTGATCTAATTGTTATTGGCAGAGCTAGCAGACTGGTTCAAGCTTTATAGTAACCTCTCCAACATATGATAGCTAAAGATCTTTCTGTCTTCAAGGATGGTGTGGTGATTCTTTATCATGGCCCATAGTTAGAACATGAAGAAGAGACTAAAACAGGTCTAGGGCATCATGCCCAATGCTGTTGTCTATTCTACTTATGCTAAGAAAAAAAATGTATTATTAGAGTCCATAATTGACTGCCGGTGTGAGAAAGGGGATTTCGGGCATGGTAGAAGACCTAGGATACTGGAAACATCAACTATGTCAACGCTGTGAATTATTGAAAATCCATCACTAATCTAAAGAAATATAAAGAGCACAATTTTAGGTTTGGCACCTATTTGCCAGACCCTACTAAGGATAATTTGCTTAGAGACCTTTCTTTGTTTTGTCAATGACATTATAGGGCAGCAAAGCAAAAAGAGTTAAGACCACATATCAAAAGGACGTCTGAATTGGACGTTAAACAGGGCATGCAGGGTTCTTATTTAATTTCTGTGAAAGGTTTGCTTATTTTGAGTTATTACATAATTTTACTTTACAGCAGTTGTCCAAGAGAAATAATTCTATATTTTCAAGACCCAAATTTAGTTTTCCTTTACCTTTCCTACAGAAGAATCACCTCAACTGAGTCAGGAATGTGCAAAGAATGCTGTGACTGTGTGTGATAGAATCTTCTTGTTCAGTTGGGGGAGGATTGAACAAAACAAACTCTTTAAAGAGAGTTTTAAAACTAAAACAAAATATATACAAAACTATATTTAGCATTTGTTGTTGTTGTCGTTGTTGTTGTTGTTGCTGTGTTCTCAATTCTTCTGACATCTAAGTCATGGTAAAATTGTGGAAACTGAAAGGGAAAAATGTAAAAAATGAAACCTTTGCTTACAGCTGGTGTGAGGAGAAAGGAAGTTTATCAAACTTCAGAGTGTACCCACACTCATCACAGACTCTTCCCTCTGCTCCCAAACTCGGGCACATCGGAATATGGAATCCAAGTTCCTTGAAAAGTATGGTGTCAGTGTGCTGCTCAGAACGGCCTTGGAGAGTACCTACTTACTCCTTATGACATCCTCAGTTCTAAGAGAAGGTGTCTGTAGCTGGACTTGAAGACCATGAAAAGAAGTGTTTATAGACATTTAGTTAGGGTGTGATCTGAAACATTAAGATTTAGATAAACCTGTGCTGTTATTCATATTATAAGCTGGATATCTTTAAATATGGCTTTCCCCCACTATCTATCTTATGGTATGTTTATAAGTTTCACACTTTCAAGGTGTTGATAGGTCAGGAAAAGGTAGGCAGAAGCTTTGGGTTCAGTGCGTATTGTCTTTGGAAGGAAACAGATAGCTGTGCTTCTTCTGGCTCAACTGTAAAAGGCTGGAATTTTTCTGAAATATTCCTAATATGGGAACAGATCTTTCAGGACTCCTTGGAGTACTGACTACAAGAGGAAGAAATTGTCCATTTTCTTTAGAGGAGCTACAATAGCATTAACATTTAGGAAAGGAAGCTATGGTTTTTTTTTTGTTTTTGTTTTTTTTTGTTATACTACACTGCCTCAAATTAAGCAAAAACATGGCACATCTGAAGCCGTTAAATACCTTCAACACTAGCTACAATATACGTGTCTTGTTTGTGGACTCAATAGGCCAAACCACTGACTCCTTTGCAAGGATTTGCCAAGTCTCCCAGTTTCTGACTTCATCTTCTGAAATCCTGCTTATAATCTTACCTCATCACCTCAGCCATCACTCTACTAAAAGCATTGCCAGTGGCTCAGCATTATCTCCTTGGTAGTACTTCAAGTTGTCCTTCTGTATGTCCATCATGGATTTGTCCCCTTCAGTTCACTCTCTGGTACTTGGGATTCTGTGGCAGCTTCTTTCTCTACAGATTCAATGAGTAGATGTGTATTGGAGGAATCTGGAGGAAACAAGAGATAAACCATGGGAAGCAGTAGAACAGACAGAAATAGGAAGAAGCTGACTGAAGTTGAAGTGCTGGTTCTCAGACAAACAGGAATTCCACTTTATATAGTCCTATCTGCTGGGCACCAAGAGAGCCTCCTTCTGTTATACTTTTTCTTTTGAAGGCTAAGAATGATAGCTTTCTGACATCACTCATTTCTGCCATGCTATAAAGATCTCCTTTAGTCTTCTTAGCTCTTCCATATCTAGAGAGCCAACTCCACAACACCTATAAGGTGCTGATGTACCAACAACTCTGTTTCAAGTGTTTAAGGTAGTTTCTGATTTTCTAGTTAGATTCTGATTAATAGGGTCTACTTCACAGTACTGAGTCCTGCACAGAAGTAAGGTGGTCACTTCTAAAAAGCCCATACTGCGCAGATGGCACTGTGATGATCAAGAGACTTGGGTTGTCACTAAAAACGACTCACTTTCACAGAAACATGTAGCTCTCAGAGTAGATGGCATCGACATACGGTTCTGTTCTTGACAGAAAGCATGGCGTAGACTCTGGCCCTGAGTGAGGATGCTCACTCTGACATGCCATCTTTGAGGATGGCAACAATGCTTCATCTCTAACCCAAATCTAAAAGGTAGAATCATTTAAATCAAATAGTACTGTTGCAGAAACACGCATTCTTTCACTTGACTGATCAATGTCTTTGACTGATAGAATCCTAATTCTATGCTTTTTCAGAGTCTGTGTGGTCCTCTAGTAACTTCTACCTTTTTGCAGAACAACTCTGTAGAATTTCCTTGTTTCCGAATGTAAATCACTTGACTATTTGTGATTAGCAATCCAATTTGCCTTTAGTAACTTGAATTTGTCATTCAGCGTAAAACAATCACTGTGTATGCCAAAGTGAGTCCTAAGAAAACAAACTAGCCAGGAGGCAGTCTCAGCTGACTGAGCAGACTCTCCTAATCACAAGAAGTCGGGATTGAAGAAATAACACAAAACTCATGAATTGATAGTGTGTGTGCTCCTGGCTCAGCATGGGAGCATTATGACAGAATGCAATGCAGTTTCAAAGGTAATTCTATTCTAGCTGCAACCAATCTGCCTGTGCATATGAAAGAACTCTATCGGGTTAACTGCTCCAGGGTGATGGAGTATATTTCAAGATCAGTGAAGTGGGCAGAAACATTCTAAGTAAAGAAAACAAAGCTGTGCCCTGGAAAATGAAGCATCTATGCTCACCAATTTGGGATGAAAAGGGTTCAATGTAACAGTTTCACTGACTTGTTTCCAGGAAGCTGGCTGATCTGTCCTGAGAAACAGACTAAGCCAAGAGTCCAATGATGGCCCAGTAACAGCATCCACCAAATCAATTTCAATGCAGTAATGTTCATATATTAAACCCATGCAAATCTGACTCCTGCTGCCATGGTCTGTGCACAGCAGTGCTCTGTTTGGAGGCTGCTACAACAACATTATAGCCTGAATGTCTCAACCCACACTTATTACTTACAATATAAAGGGGGAGGGGCTAAAATCCAAGGTCAAGATGCCTGTTTGGTTGGCTGGTTTCTTCGTGAAAATGGCCTGCCTAGAATGTCCTTAGATAACATTTTCTGAGTAAACTCAAAAATCCCTTATTCTCTCTAAAATGGCACCAGTTCCCCATCACGGAAGCCCCACACTCCTTATCTCATTTAAACCTAACCCAAAGTACCCATAGTCCTCCATGTTCCATCAAATAAGGGACTTGGTTTTTACACAGAAGTATGGGAAAGAGAAAGTAATACTTGGTTCTTGGTGTTGAGCCAATAAGGAGTGCTGGATGACTGGAGAATGGTATGACAGCCACAGAAGAGCCTCTTCGTGGTGAGTATATTGCCAAGAGCTCTTTCTGCTGCAAAGACATACATGACCCTTTGGCCAGGACACAGTTTTCACACTCTCTCTGTATCCAGTAAGTCTAACCTTCTGTCTTTTCCTAACATTCCTTCTCCCCAGTCATAATAAATCCCAGGATAAATTGCCAAACTACAAGCGATTTTCAGTGACAAATATTCATGTCTGTTTTTTGTTTGTTTTATTTGTTCGTTTGTTTTGGTTGGTTGGTTGGTTTGCTTGTTTTGTTTTGTCTTATCTTTTGTGGGGATTTTTCTTTGCTTTTTATTTTCTGTTTAAAATGAGTGGTGTGGTGTTACTCCCAAGACACTGACATTCTGGTATGCTGTTCCAAATGGCTCATTTTAGGACCAGGATGGCATCATTTTACTGAAGCACAACTGCCTTTCAGTTGAAAAGTAGGGTCATTGCTTTAAGTTTTCCCAGAAACCAGACAAAAGGAGTTGCTCTTAAAGCCATAGATTTGGGTTTGAGGAAGAGATAATAATGAACAGAAAATCTTAGCCATTTTCCCAAGTAGGTCATGCAACTTCTATATTAAAATGTACTTGTGCACAATCATCAGCCTATGATTGACTTATTGGTTGTTACTCAATTTATGATGGAAACCAGAAACCAATGATAAGCAAGAATTTATGCTCAAAAGGAGACACTGGTGGTAAGGATAAGGAAGGACATTCTTTAATTCAAAAGAGCAGAGCGTCTATGTGATTTATTTTGCAGAGCCCATACGTAAGAGATGCTAAGGTCCACTTGCCGTCTACAAAGCAGACTATATAATTTACTAAGAATTCTTCAGTTATTATAGTTGTAATATCCTACATCATTCATTTATTCATTGCATAATTTCCATCAATGTGGACTTGTGAATATTTGCTTTATATTTAGAATTATAATCCAGTTGTATCTTACTTAGTTATTCAAACTCTTTAGCTTTAGCCATTTTCAGATTTTCAGTTACTGTCTGTGCCTCTTGACATAACCTATCACAGGTAGTTTTGTTGTTGGAGTATTTATTTGGATTTGAGGAAAAAATGTTTTTCAGCACTTCCTAACTTTCTGGTCCAACAAAATGCCCTAGTAGCAACTTATGCATTTTCCCCTCAGTCTGGAATTACACATTTCTCCTAGGTTTCTCTTACTGTTTTAAAACTTGTATCCCAGGTGTTTTCACTATAATTGAGGTCTTGTTTGGGGGCCCATTCAGCTGACAAAGCAAAGAAATCTATGTGTCTCTTTGAACCTATGTGTAGACATATTATCATCAATATTTCTTTGTAACAATGTATATATTCTAAAAATGAGTCCACTGTCTCCAGCACTAATGTGTTGCTACGTGATGCATACCAGTTCCCTTCCGTTCTGACTTTCACAGCTATTACTACACTCAAAACCTGGATTCCACTGACCACAATGAATACTTAGCTGTGCAGTTTGGGTACGTACTTACTATGGTATACATTTGAGCATCAGATGCCTGAGGAAGAACCTTATCAGTGAAACTGCAGTCCTTACATATTGTTCCCTTTGTCCTTCGTTTTACAGACTCCACATAACTCCAAAATAATTTGAGTCAGCATCTATTCTGTATTTTCTCCACAGAGGCATGTACGCATCTGAAATACAATTAGATGGTTTGGGAACATTCTTCACTCCATCCCAGAAGGTCCTGATCTCCTAAATGATGCTAATGGTTTTCACACACTACATTCATTCATTTACCTCTACAGTATTTAACAAATACACCCAGTAAAGTATGCATCATTATAGCACTTCATGGAACAGCTTTCAAAAAGTGAAAAGCAGCCTACCTGTGCTTCTCTTACCCAATACTCCTGCCCCCACTTCCCTAAACTCTGGACACAACCAATTTTTCCATTGTCTCAACATGTCTACACTTCATAATTTCACACAACTAAAGTCATAGAGTATGAAGTTTTTCTTTAACTTAGAAACATGCAACTAGTATTTATCCAAATAGTTTTAATTACTTGGTAGCTCATTCTTTCTTCTTTTGGGCCACATAATATTCTATTAGATGGGTTAACATGCTTTATTATTCATTATAATCTATCAAGAGTATCTTGTTTAACATCAGTTAGAAGTGATCCACAGAATTCTTCTGCAAGCATCCTCATATAAATGTTTATATGAACAGAAAGAAATTAGCAAATGACTTGACTAAGTTACTACTAAACAGCAAGTATTAGCAAATAAAGATAACTAAAAGAAAATTAGACAGTAACCTGAATGAAGTTATCGCTGGACTTTATGGTGAGGCTGTGTTGAGCTTTGCAAAATAACAATGAAACCATAAAGTAGCTGTTTTATTAGCATTTCCACTCAAAATAAATGAGTGTTCCTCTTCTTCCACATCGTAAACAACATTTAGTTTTGTCAGAGTTTTTGGAATGCAGCCATCTAGTAAGTACATAATCGTGTTTGCAGTTCTCTGGTGACAAAGGGTGTTGAAAATCTCCTTATGTTTATTTGTTACTAAAATAAGACTTTTGCAAGGTGACTATTCACATATTTTATTCATTTTTCAATTTGAATGTTTAATCTTTATTGTTGAATTTTATGAATTTTGTATACTTTAAATACATGTTTGAGAAATACCTTCTTATAAACTATAGCTGGTGTTTTTGTTCTATTAACAATGTCTTCCATAGAACCAGAGTTCTAAATTTTAATAACTTGCAATTAGACAATATTGTATTCATAGGTCATATCTTAAAAAATGAACTCATTGAGGTTTTTCTCCAATCTTGTCTTCTGGGTATGTTGTATGTTTTATAGTGCCAAAACTGAGCTAATTTTTATGGAAGGTATGCTTGTGTGTAGATTTTTGTTTCTGAAGAAGCTGTGAGTTGTGGAAGCACCATTTGTTGTAAAATCTATCTCTATCTAGGATGTGCCTTTGGTTTTCATCAATGAATGATTCTGAACTTGATTCTGTTTCTGGATTCTCTTTTATCTTACTTTTCTTTCCTGTTGCTGTGATAATATGCCCTGAAAAAGAAACATAGGTGAGAACAGTTTGTTTCAGCTCACAATTCAGTGTACAGAAGTCTCTACCAATGCTGGAAAGTCAAAGTGGCAAGGGTTTGACGTATTTGGTCACATTATTTCAATAGTTAGAAAAAAGGAGTGAATGCATGCATGCTGGTATTCATAAACATTCTCCATTCTTAGACACTCCAGGATCCCTTGCCTAAGACAATGCACTATTCACAGTGGGCAGGTAACCTACTTACTGTTACCTCAGTTACCCCAGTCCAGACAATCCTCCACAGACATACGCAGAAAGCCATCTCCAAAGTGATCTTCATTTTTGACAAGTTGACAATTAGTACTAACCGTCACATCTATGGTTCGGTTCATCTATACATCTATGCTTTCAACAATACCAATATATTTTAATCACTGCCTCTTCATAGTCTGTTTTAAAGTCAGATACTTTCAATCACCTGACTTTGTTCTTACTTAATATTAGTTGTTAATAGCTACTGTGGATCTTCTGGACTTTCCAATAAATCTTAGGGTCAGTTAATCTGTGTCTACAAAATTGCTTGTTGGAGATTTACTTGTGATGATATCTGATGTATAGATAAGTTGGGGGTGATGGGAATATGAACATTGAACATGGAATCTATCTATTTAATTTAGATCTTGTTTGATTTTTTCTTTCGGACTTTTGAATTTTTCTATAGTATTATACATATTTTCACAGGTTTCAGTTAAATCTTCATTTTTATACTTTTATTTTTATTTCACGTTTTATTTTTTGATTGTTTGTACAGACAAAACCAATATTTTTACATTTTCTGTGTACCTCAGAACATTTTTTCTAATCTGTCTAATCAAAAATTTCAAGAACTTTTGTTAATTCAATATATATGACAATGCAATATCAAACAATGACATGTTTCTTTCTCTCCAGTTAGTGTAGATTTTGCTTCTAATTATTGTCTTGTTGTACCAAATATGCCTTACATCGAGCTAGAATAAGTAACAACACTCAGTACACAAAAATAAGCTCTAACAGTTCCTAGTTGGCCTTTAAAATATGCCTTTTAAGTTCATTTTTCTAGGTCCTGCACTGGCTCATTGACATGTATCTTTCCTGTTAAAATCTGAATTAAATATAAGTGACATTATCAAGCCAAAGTTATCTTGTGTTGTCATGATCAAAATGCCTTGTTTTCTAATTCTAAATACAGTGATTAGAAGATTCCTTGACTGGTGATTGACATCCAGAAAGAAAAACAACATTGGACACAAGAAATAATAAAATAAATATGCTGATCACAATTGATGATGTAATTTAGATAAAATGAACTTTGGAATTTTGAAGGGAGAGATAGTATAGAAGAAAAAAAGAAACAGAAGCAAACACAAGATCTAGTACTTTAAATTTTACTTGGGCAAAGGGTATGAAGAGTCCTAACTCACAGTAATTCAAAATTCAATCTAAAGTATTTCATCAGATACAAATAAATAGATTGCAATCCAAAACATTTTAATGAAAAGGTTATCACAATGCAGCATAAGGAAGATTGAGTAATAAAAATTCTCAGCACTGTAACATCCACACTGTCATAAATGATAAAATTACCTCTTCTAAGGTCTGAACAATCAGTCTGCTGTGTGCATGCTCCATGTTTTATTTAATTCACCCATATGCAGGTGGACATTTGAATTGTTTCCATAGCTTCACTTTTGTGAACAATGCTGTTTTAGACATGAGAATCAAGTTTCCTCTTTGAGCAAAAATAGAGCAAGTGAGGAGAATATGTGTTCAGGTTACTGAAAAAGAGGCAGGTTTAGTATCTGCTCCTCAAACCATGACTAAAGTCATAACGCAGTGCTATGCACTAAAACTTGTTCATATGCTGTATATGTTAAATAATTATCACCAACATTACTTAAAAGAAAAGGGACATAAGGGAAGAGTGCTTACACCTTGATTGTAGTTCTACTAGTAAAAGTTCTCTAGAGAAAAAGAACTGGAATTTACTAGAGTGGCTTACACATTATTGTCCAGCTAGTCCAGCAATGACTGCCTACCAACAGAAAGTCCAAGAATCCATTTGTTCAGTCAACAAGGCTGGATGTCACAGCTGATCTTCGGTGTACACCAGAATCCTGAAGAAGTAAGCTCTAATGCCAGTTAAGGAATGGACTTGCCAGAAAGAGTGGGGGCAAGTAGGCAAAGAGCAAAAGCTTCCTTCTTCCATGTCTTTTATATAGGCTGCCAGCAAATAATATGACCCAGATTAAAAGTGGATCTTTCTAACTCAAAAAATCCAGATTAAAGGCCATCCACAAGGCTTCCTTTGGCAGTAGATGGGAGTGGGCACTGAGACCCACAGCTAGACATTACTCAGAGAGAGTCTAAACTGGAGGACTTCAATGGATCCATCCCCTCAGAGCTTGTGAAACCCCATGGAAGAAAAGAAGGAAAAATTGTAAGAGTCAGAAGGTATGGAGTACACCAGGAAAACATGGCCCACTCAGTCAACTAAGTAGGGTTCGTATGGGCTCACAGAAACTAAACATGCAAGCATATGGCCAGCAAGGGTTTGTATCAGGTCCTCTGAGTATGTTATGTATATGTTATAGCTGTTAGGTTGGTGTTTTTGTGGGACTCCTAGCAATGGGAGAGGGTGTGTCTCTTACTTTTATAACTGTTCTTGTAATTTTTTCCTCTTATTGGTTTGCCTTGTCTAGCCTCAATATGAGGGCTTTTGCCTCATCTTATTGTATCTTGTTTTTTTGTACTTGGCTGCTGTCTTTTGGAGGACTGTTCTTTTCTAAAGGAAAATGGAGGAGAAGTGGATCTTGGAAAGAGGGGATTGAGGGGGTTAGGTGATGGGAAACTGTTGTCATGATGTATTATATGTGCGAAGAATCTATTTTCATTAATAAAAATGAAAACAGATGGCAACATTACTGGTGAGGATGTGTGGGAAGAAAAATTTTTGTTCACTGGTGGTGGAAGTATAAATAAGCATAACTACTATGGAAATCAACATCAATTCCATAATGGAATGTTGACAAGTCTTGTGCAGGTCCTATGCAGTTAAAAGCCATTGCTGTGAGTTCATAGATTCTATGAACCATGTCATGTTCAGAAAACAGCATTTCATAGGATTTTCCCCCATTCTCTGGCTCTTACATTCTTTCTGCTTCCTTTTCTGTTATGCTTCTTGAGCCTTGGAGGGGATGATAAATGTAGTCCCAAGTAAGCTATATTTATCAGAAGACCCTGTTGCAAGGAGAAAAGGCAAAAACTGACAGAGGAAGACACCTAACACCCTGATCTTGCTTCAACATGCATACTCCTCATGCACAGACATTTTTTGGAATTCCTTCAGTCTATATCTTTCTTTATTGCTTCTATTTCCACTTTCAGGTCTTAAGCAGTTTTAATTCATTTTCTTCAACTGTTTGGTTTTTTTTTTCTTGGCTTTATTTAAGGTATTTATTAATTTCCTTCAATCATTTGTTTTCCTGGTTTTCTTGGAGGGATTTATTCATGACCTCCAATTGTTCATATTTTCCTGGATTTTTAAAAGAGATTTATTCATTTCTCTTTAAGGACCTCTTTCATCTTCATACAGTTGGTTTTTGGGAGGGAGGGGCTTTTTCTTGTGCTTCAGCTATGTTTAAATATTCAGGGCCTGTGGTGGTAGAGTAGCTGGACTCCATTGGAGACATATTGCCCTGGTTATTATTATGTTCTTGCACTGGTGTTTAGGCATCTGGATTTGGGATGATTATAGTTCTAGTTGCTGGTTTGTGGGTTTGTCTTTGGTGGGTAAGTTTTTGTTAGTTGATTTATGCTTTCACTCTGGATTTTCAGAGTATGTTGGCTATGTGTTGCCTGTTGTATTGACCTGCTCTACTGCTTTGTCCAAGGGGAATGCTTACTGGTGCTGGAGGATGGGGGATGGAAATACCAGAGGGAGATGGTTTGTTGCAGAGCTATGTGTAACCCTGAGAATTGGGTCTGGGGAAACTGAGAAAGTGGAGAAGGTCTATATGGTCCTTTAGTGTTATTTTTCTTAAATTTTATTTTCACTTAACTAGTAGCTCTATGTTTCTTAAATTTATTTTATTTTATATGTATGATTATTTTGACTTCATGTACATGTGTACCACATGCATGCTTGGTTCCAACAATGACCAGAGCATGGTTCCCATATTGGCCAGAAAAGCATGTGAGATTCTCTAGAACTGTAGTGACAGATGTTGTGAGACATCATATGGGTACTAGAAATTGAACCCTATCATCTGCAGCTCTGCTATCACTTTTGATAATAATCTGTAAATGGAATAAATAGAAATCCCTAAGGCATGGTTCTTGGATGGGCTGAAATTGAGTTCAGTTATTGAATTACTTTTCTTTCCAATGTAAATATGAACAAGGAATGCTTATGTATCTAATTCAATGTAATCACAATTCAAAATTATTTTTGAACATGCCTATTTATGCAGCAAAAAAAAATTAATTTAAACAACTAGCATCCTTTTAAGAATGGTAGAATAACTCATTATTACTGGGGTTATGATCTTGCAATGGCTTTGATCACTGTGAATTCTAAAGTATTGCATAAATGCTAGAATTCACTTAGTTCAAAACATTTTTTGCCTTTTAACCAATCCCACTGTTACTGAAAATTCCTTCCTTCAAAGGAAAACAAAAACAAAAGCAAACTCAAATAAAACAACGACAACAAAATCCAATCAGACACCAAGTGAGTCTTGCATATTGTTGGGAGCTATTAGAGCACAAAGCTTGGCCTCTGGCCTCACTCATTGTGTGAGAGCCTGACCTTTTGCTCCAAGATAATGTTTACGCAGGTAGCTTGGGAATCCTGAGATATGGTTTACTTGCACAGGATGTGCAAGATAGGACCCACCATAAAAGATTCCATTAGCAAATGTTACCCATTGTCTATGCCCAGTTACTGATTTACCCCTTCCCCTACCCTCCTGACTCCAATTCTCTTTCTTTTTACTCTTTATAAGCAGTAGCTTTCTAAGAAATAAACAGACCTTGACAAGAATCTGCTTGGTCTCGCTTCTTTCTCCC
>CM052712.1:17217318-17253845 GCA_028551405.1 Uromys caudimaculatus | reverse complement strand
ACCCATTGTCTATGCCCAGTTACTGATTTACCCCTTCCCCTACCCTCCTGACTCCAATTCTCTTTCTTTTTACTCTTTATAAGCAGTAGCTTTCTAAGAAATAAACAGACCTTGACAAGAATCTGCTTGGTCTCGCTTCTTTCTCCCTCTCGCCCATTTCTATTATAGGTTGGGATTCTCCTCGAAACTGTGAATAACTAGGTCCTGCGGGTCGGGACAGCATATGGAGGAGCAAAGTGTAACAGACGATGTCTCAGTAGCCTTTTTAGTAAGACTACAGAATTAGGGTTCAGTTTGTTTTACTGTGATGGTTAAAATGAATCTTCTATGAATTGTATAGGTACAGATATGCTCCAAGGTACCACATATCTACTGTATCTACTCTCAGGTACTCTTGCTGTTGATTTATAGATTTACTCTGGGTGATTAGACAAAATACCAGGAATTGTTTCTGTTTTCCTGTATTTTCCAAGATTTTTTTGTATCAAATATGTATCTTTTTTAGAGGATGTTTTATTGGCTGTGGAGAAAAGGAGAAAAACATATTTTGTAGCTTAGGGATAGGATGACCATTGGTAGTCTGTTAGAATTTAATCTATGATATGCTTTAATTCATGTTTTGTTTTTGTTTTCTTTGTGGGTTCATTGGTTTGTTTGTTGTTTGTTTTCCTGCTAGAATGATGAGCTATCAGTTGGTGAGAGTAGTGTATTGAAGCCACTCACTTATGATTTTTGTGGATATTCTGCATCCTTTTATGTAGCATTGTGTGTTTATGAAATCAGGTGCACTCATTCGCAATGCTTATATATTTAGAATGAAAATGTCTTCTTAAATTACTTCATTAATCAAAATAATTTTTTTATTTTTTAAGACAAATAGATCTAAGTGTCTATATATTTTTTAAAAAAATATAGGTTTTAAATAGATAAATTATACACCTTAGTGTATACAGCAAAAACAAGAAAAAAAGTGGCAAACTCAGGATCAAAGATTGAAAAGAATAATTGCAATCAGGACAAAACTAATGAAATAGAAATAGAAAAAAAAAGAGAGAAAAAAGAGCAAACAATTTTAGTTTTTGAAAGTATAAATCTAGGCGAAGTAACTAATTAACCAAAAAAGAAAGAACGGAATTAATAAAGTTAGAGATTAAAAAGGAGCAATAATGACAAAAAGCTATAGAATTCAAAGAATTAAAACACTAAGTCAGTAAATCAGAAAAATCTAAAGATTTTCAGTAAATAGATGGACTTCTGGATACATTTTTGCTACCAAGTTAAACTAAGATGAAATAAACAATTTAAGGAGATCACTAATAAGCAATGAGGTTGAAACAATAATAAAAAAAATTCTTAGCAAAGAAGTCCAGGACCTTTTACTAGACCTTCAATAAGAAACAACAGGATTTCTTCTCAAATTACTCATAAAATAAAAAAGGAAACAACAATACAAAATACTTTTTATGAAGCTGGTATTAGCCTGATTTTAAAAAATTAAAAAGCTGATAAAGACAAAACAGTAAAAAAAAAAAAATTATAGACCAATATCCCCAATGAGCACAGATATAAAAATTGCTAAAAAAAAAATGAATGAATGATTAAATAAATAAATAAATAAATAAGCAAATAAAACTACTGTCAAACAAAATACAGGAATACAGCAAAGTATTATTTACCATAATCAAGTTGGGTTCATTCTGGAGAAACAGAAATTATTTTATAAGATCTATGGGTAAATGTACTACAGCATATAAATAGACTCTAGGACAGAGATCACAAGTTTATCTCAATAAATGCAGAAAAGACTTTTGACAAAATTCAATATTTGTTCGTGATAAAAGTCTTAGAAAAAGCTAAGCAAAAGAGGACCATAGTTTAATAAAGGCTTTATTCTAAAATCCTATATCCAACATTATATTAAAAGGTATGTGCGATCCGAAAGATTTTCACTAAAATAAGAATACAAAGGTGGCTATCTTCACTACTCTTATTGCAATACAGTGCTAGAAGTCTTAGCTAGACCAATAAGCCAAAAAGAAAAAAAAATCAAGTATGAAAGGAAAAATGTAAAGTACACTTACTTGTAGAAGATGTGATTCTGTAATTAGAGACCATGGGGACGCCCCTAGAAACAGTTTAGAGCTGACAGTACTTTCAATACTGATAGTTTCAGCAAATGCGAAGGATAAAAACACTCAAAATTTAGCAGCCATACTAAATAAAATCACAAACATGCTGAGGACGAATTCAGGGAAACAAACCCATTTATAGTTTATACACACACAGAGACAGAGACACAGAGACACGGACAGAAACAGAGAGACAGAGACTAGAAGTAAACCTAACCAAGGAAATATAAAATGTATACAACGAAAATTTGAAAACACTCATGAAAGTTTAAAGAAGTTGCTATAAGATTGAAACAGTGCCCGTGCTCATTGAGTGCCTGAATCATTATTATGACAATGAATCTCTTATCCAAAGAAATCTGTAGATTCATTGCAATCGCCATTAAAATTCTTATACCATTGTTCACAAAATAGAAAAAGTGTTTTATTTCCTTTCCGTTTTTTTTTTTTTTTTTTTTTTTCAGAGAATCATTATATATCACTGAATGGCTTGGAACTATGTAAACCATCCTGGCCTCCAACTTATAGAGATCTGCCTTCTTCTCTTTCCTGAGTGATGATATTTTACGCATGTGTTACTATGACCAAAACAAAAACAAAAACAAAATTAAAACTCATTTGTATAATCAAGGAGTAAAGAAATCTCCTGTGGTGGTTTAAATATGCTTGGCCCAGGAAGTAGATTATTAGGAGGTGTGGCCTTGTTGGAGGAAGTGTGTCAGTTGGGGATGGGCTTAAAGAGCCTCCTCCTCACTGCTTGTAAACTGGGGACTCTCAGCTCCTCCAGAGCCATGCCTGCCTGCATGCTGCCGTGCTTCCCACCATGATGATAATGGGCTGAACCTCAGAGCTAGTAAGTCAGCCTCAATTAAATATTGTCCTTAATAAGAGTTGCCTTGGTACTTTACAGTATTGAAACCCTAACTAAGACAACACCAAACTAAACCACTCTATTGGTAGAAAGAAAGGTTTATTGGGCATCAAACTTTCAAGGCTGTGTCTCAGGGGACAGAATCAAAATGGAAAAGTAAGCGGATTTTATATTGGTTATAGGATGGGATCCTTTAAGCTGACATAGGCTATTCCAATTGACTCAAAAACTAGGTCACCTTTCATGAGGCAGTTGACCTTTAGGGACAGACTAAGGTAGGTACCTGATAAGCAGAAACCTGGTTTACAAATCTTCTTTTGTGGTACACAGCAACTCAACTTTAGGCTTCTGTTTACCTAACAACAACCCTTTTGTTTATCTAGCCAAAGTTCTTCTAATTAGGACATTGTTGGTAGCACTGCCAACTGGGGAGTCAGAGAGGGCGGCACTTTGAACCTAACATTTCAGGCTTTTGATCGTGAGGAACAAAGATAGCCCTCTGGCTACTTCCTGCTGACTGGAGTTTGAAAAGCTGTTTTAGAATGCTTGTCCAAAGCAGGGCTCAAGTCAACAGGTGATGGTAGAAAACCTGATGAAATTCTGTCAGAAACATCTGCTTTACTGACTCCCCCAAAGGAATGTGAAGGGACAAAAATCATTATCATGAGAAGTAGATCCCAGTGTGCAAAGGACTGGTCAAAACCTGAGCTCCAGAGAAGACCATATAAAGAATCCTACAGGGTAACTGGAGGCCATAGTGTGTAAGCTAGTTGATATAAGTTTTAATCCTCTCTTCCAACTGGCAGGACTGATTCTCATAGGAGCAACAATCTTCATTGAGAAGAGGCAAGTGCTTCCCTTCTCTGCTGTCAGCAAATTGAAAGTGCGCTGGTTTAGAGCACTTGCAGGGCCAAAGTTGATTCCTGGATGGTATGTGAAAGCCTCATAGAAATCTGCCGAGAAAGATATGAATTAGGGACAGGAAGTAAAGTTAAGGTGCTTAGGAGTATCTTAATCTTGAGCATATATTTGAAGCTTCCAGGACTGTCATGCTGCCTGGGAAGTCCAGAGGACAAGGAGAGCTCCCAGAATTAGGTAGGTAAAAGAGCCCATCCTCAAAGGTAGACTATACGAGGAATAACTTAAGTTGTTGACTGACAGGCATACTTATCAGTAAATGGAGCACTTTGACCTGTGACAGATAGATCTAAGTCATGACTCCCCAAAGTCATAGCAAACTAAAGCCTGAAAAGATGTCAACAGGACAGAAGCATGAACACTCGTTTCTCTGTCCAGAGGACTGTATAGATGTGTATTGGACAGAAATGTTTCCAACACAATGAGAAGCATTCTTAAGTCTGTATTTAGAAAAGAAAACAATCAAAGAAAATTGAAAATTTTAAATAATTTAAATATTTTTTCAAAGTTTTAGCAAGCAGTGCTTACAACTATTATCAAGATTGGATGGCTAACTTGGTCAGAACTCCACTGATTGATACGTTAAATTTTGAACTTTAATATTTTAACCATATGTGTGTGTGTGTGTGTGTGTGTGTGTGTGTGTGTGTGTGTGTGTGTGTTTGTACATGTATATATATTGTCTTTACATCTCATTTTTCACATACCTCAAATCATTTCTTTAGACCCTCACAATTTTCATCTTTCCATTCAGGAAACATCCAGACATCTTAATCTTAAACTGTTGCCTTTCTTTTTCACCTGGACACAGCCATTCATTTACCATGAGACATAGGTACTTCATTATTGCCAGTAGAAATTGAAAAAGCTAGTGTTTTTTAAAATTGTCATTGGAACATAAATGAGTTGTAAAAAGCAATTTTAAGTCTGACAACAGTGTGGTAGTTTTGAGTTTAGTTTTGATTGAAATCTGTCTTCTTAACTCTAAGAAAAGGTGAGACCTGACTTTTACACTTAAAACTAATTGAGGTTGATAGGTAATTTAACCTCAGCTGTGTTATTTAAAAGACTCTGGTAATTTAAACACTCTTTTAATGCTTTCAGATTTGTAGCATCAACAAGCAACATATAAATCTTTTGCACCCAAAATTATTTTAAAGCCAGAATATTTTTAAGGTGAAAACACTTTCTAGGTAAGAATGAACTGATCAAGCAGCTGCAACATCCATGGAGTAGCTGGCTAGGCCTGCTTGTTGCTTGCAGCTGTAGCAGCAGGTTGCAGGAGTGCTAAGTTGTCTGAAGAAGATAGAGCGTGTAGTTTGGAGGGCTTAGGTAGACGTTAAGCATGGAGAAGCCAAGAAGAGAGTAGAGGAAGGAGGGTGGAGGTGCTGGCTTACCTCTTCACCAAACCTGTCAGCAAAAGCCATTTCCCAGAGGTATATTACTAGTAGTGTCTGCTGCTGAGGGGACAGACTCTATGACCTGGTCAGAGGCGACTACATCAGAGCCCATTTGGCAGGAGCTTCCTTCTATGAATGAAGTTCAGAGCTTCTTTCTATGAACCAAGTACAGTCAGGATGTGACAGAGGGAAAATAGAAAGTTGTGGGGTTTTGTAGGTAAGGGTTTCAAGTGATTTCAGGCTGGGATGTATGAGTGCAGTGACCTTGAGAAGGAGTATACGTGTTGAGAGGAGGGGGATTAAGTAAAATATGAGCATTTTCTAGGAAGGTAATGTGAGAAAATTGAATCTTGGAAGGGGACACAGTAGAGCTCTTGAGTGGTAGAAGATACTTGAGCCAGTGTAGTGAGAGGACCAAAGGTGAGCTTGGAGATCACCTGTGCCAACAGGAAGACTGCCACTGATACCTGTAGGCAAGGTTGCCATCACCTAACTATTGTATTTAGCTGTTTGGAAAGACAGGAGACAGGTAAAAAGGTGCATCCTTTCATTTGTCCCAAAACCCCAAAGCCATACCCCATTTTCTAGTTATACACAGGACATAAGCCTGGTCAAGAGAGCCAGAGCAGGGGCCTGTAAGGCTACCTTTTGGAGGCAAACAAAAGCAAGTATGACAGGCTTAGTAGGATCTAGAGGCACAGTTAGGGGATCCTTAGCTGATTCATAGAAGAGGTGAGCAAGATCAAAGTTTCTGAGTTACCCTACCAGGCTAAGGAAGGAAAGAACCTTGCTCTTAGTCAATAGAGGTGTCAGGGGCCACAGATACTATCTTAGGTGGATGCTGTTAGGGTATAAGAGAAAGCCTAGATATTTGACCTGAGAGATAGAAAGTTGAGTTTTAGAAGGGAATGCTCTGTATCCTTTGCCTCCTAGGAAGTTAAGAAGTTGAGCAGTGTGTTGTGACAGCCAGAGCTAGGGGTTGAAGAATAGAAGCCCATATACATATTGGATTAAGTAGCTCAGAGACAGGTCAAAAGAGAGGAAGTCAGTGGCTAAGTAGGTCAGTGACCAGAGCCTACCCCTCCCCCCAAAAATGGTGACTACCTCAGAATCCCTAGAGGAAGACAGTCTAAGTAAACTAAGATGCTATTCCGATATCAGTGACCTCTGAGGTGAAGGCAAAGAGGTCATAGGAATCTGGGTGGAAAGGAATGGTAAAGGAAGTATCCTTAAGATATGTCAGCAATAGCAAGATTATAGAGTTATGGGGAGAGTAAATGGACTTGAGAATGCCTTTGATAAGAAGGCATCATGTGTTAGGTTTTAAGCCATGTCTGTTTTAAAAAGATGATGTTGTGAGTGACAAGGGTAGGATGAGTTACAGAGTAAGATCTTAATAAGAGGATGATGGGAAACCACAGAAGGAATGGAAGTTTATCACACTTTGGAGTCAAGGAAGGAGTCTGGTGTAGTCTGACTGTAGAATCTGTTCTCCAATGGGGTTGCCTTGTCTGGACTCAGTGGGAGAAGATGTGCCTAATCCTGCAGAGACCTGATGTGTGAGGTATGATGATTTGTACATGCTTGGCCCTATTAGGAGATGTTGGAGTAGGTGTGGCCTTGTTGGAATAGGTGTGTCACTGTGGGTGTGGGCCTTAAGACCCTCATTCTAGCTGCCTGGAAGTCAGTCTTCTCCTAGCAGTCTTCAGATGAAGATGTAGAACTCTCAACTATTCCTGTACCATGCCTGCCTGGAAACTGCCCTGTTACCGCCTTGCTGGTAATGGACTGAACCTTTGAACCTGTAAGCAGTCCAATTAAATGTTGTCCTTATAATAGTTGCCTTGGTCATGGTGTCTGTTCACAGCAATAAAACCCTAAGACACTAATATAGGAAGATGGGGAGGGGGGGCTTAGAATTTTCCCCAAACCTACTTTATGTAGAGTTCTAGAACTCTTCAACTTCCTTTCCCAACAAAGTAGGGGAAGAAGAGGGTTTGTAGGAAAAGGGGGTTGTGAGCCTGTTTAGAATTAGTTCTTTGGGCAATTCCACTCTCCTTTGTCAGGATACCATACCAGTAGTCCAGTCCAATAGCAAACGCCAAATACAAATCAACAAGAGTGGCTCAAACCACAAGGTTCTTCCAAATCAGCATGAGACAGTAGAAACACCAGGAAGCAGCAAAAGTACAAGAAGTTCTTTGGCACATTTCTCTCTATGAAGTGAAGACCAGTGAAGCCCATCAAAGTGTTGTAAGGTGTAGCAATGCAAGAGCATCCTTTCAATGTCTGTGGGGTTCTACTTAACATTCTTTCCAAACATCATGTGCCCTCTCAAATGTCCACTTCAACAAAGCATCCTCGCATGTGTCTGTCTCATCAAAACATCCTCTAACAAGACAGATTCCAGAAAAACATCATGTAACACAACTGAGTTTCCAAAGAAATGAGAAATTTCCACTTCAAGAGCCTACCATCTCAGAGGAGGAGAGGGGAGATCAGGAAGGGACTCTGGAAGGGTGGGAATGGGAGAGGGTTAGCATTTTGTCTAGGCTCCAACCCACAGTTACCTGTCAACAACCAAGTGTGCCTGACTCACTATAAAAGGAGTCCCCTCAGCTCTCTTGCCTTCTTGCCCTCTCTCTGTCCTCTCATTCCACTCTCCCTCTACCTCCAGTCCCCTCCCCCCTCTCTCCCAGGGCCGGCCTCTCTCTACTCCTCTTCTCTCTCTCTCTCTCTCTCTCTCTCTCTCTCTCTCTCTCTCTCTCTCTCTCTCTCCCTTTCTCTGCCTCTATTACTCTCTCAACTCTCCTCCCAATGCCCTGAATAAACTCTATTCTATACTATGTCATGTGGCTGGTCCCTCAGGGGGAAGCTATGCCTCAGCATGAGCCCACGGAAGCAACCCCTTCCCCCACATCTGACTGCACATCCACCAATCATATTCCTTCTCTCCCTTATCTTTTTATAAAACACAATAGAGAGGGGTACAGCATTTGGGATGGAAAGAAAGGAAGGAAGGAAGGAAGGAAGGAAGGAAGGAAGGAAGGAAGGAAGGAAGGAAGGGAAAGGAAGAAAGAGAAGGGAAGGGAAGGGAGGGAGGGAGAGAGAGAGAGAGAAAGCATTAATGTATTAGTGTCAGCCTGTGGAGAAGGACCTTCTTCAGAGACTAGGAGAGGAATAATTTCATAAAGTGTTGGTTAAAAAGAATGGTTGACTGTGTATGGGATGAATCCCCAGGTGGGACAGCCCCCTGGACACTATTGTGGATCCCAAGAAATGCTTGCTGAAAGAAGCCTATGTTATAGCTGTCTCCTGAGAGGCTTTGCCAGAGCCTGACAAATACAGAGGCAGATGCTCGAAGCCAACCATTGGTCTGAGCATAGGATCCCCAATGGAGGAGTTAGAGAAAGGACTGGAGGAGCTGAAGGGGTTTGCAACCCCATAGGAAGAACAACAATACCAACCAACCAGACCCCCCAGAGGTCCTAGGGACTAACCCACCAACCAAGGAGTATATACATGGCTCCAGCTGCATATATAGCAGAGGATGGCCTTGTCAGGCATCAATAGGAGAAGTCCTTGGTCCTATGAAGGCTCAATAGATGCCCCAGTATGGGGGAATCAAGGGCAGGGAGGCTGGAATGGGTGGGTGGGTGGGGGAACACTCTCATAGAAGCAGGGGGAGGGGGAAACCAGGAAAGGGGATAACATTTGAAATGTAAATAAAGAAAATATTCAAGAAGAAGAAGAAAGGAGGAGGAGGAGGAGGAGGAGGAGGAGGAGGAGGAGGAGGAGGAGGAGGAGGAGAAGAAGAAGAAGAAGAAGAAGAAGAAGAAGGAGAAGGAGAAGGAGAAGGAGAAGAAAAAGAAGAGTGTTAAGCATGAGGTCTGCCCAGTACAGGGTTGGGCAATGAGGCACAACAAGGAAGGAGTGAGTGACCAGGTGGCTCCCAAGTAAACAGAGTGGAGGACCTATAGCCCTGGGCTGGTGGGACTAGCTGTGAGTACCCATCACAGAGATCTGAGAAGGGTGTTTGACCAAAATAAGCAGAAAGTATAGACCAGGTAGCCTCAGAAACCACTAAAAATGACAGAAGTATTCTCCTGGTACCTGCGCAGCCATCCTAGGCTCCTCCATGGTTGTGGATGCTGAGGACCCAGGGCAACAACAGCTTTTAGCCACCAGGACAAGATGATCAAAACATTTTTCTATGGAAGAGCTTGGTGAGGCCGAGAGGAGCAGTCAACCCTCCAGTGTTCTCCCTGTGCATAGTTTGGTCAGGATCGTGGAAGCAGGAAAAGTAAAGTGCAGTTCTCCCCTCCAGTGATCAATGCTGCCACACAGGAAGCAAGCTCCAAGTACAGTTGGTTGTTGTCCATCATGTCCGGAGTTGCCCTCAGAGCTGCTGATGGAAACTATTTCTGTGTATCATGGAAAGTCATTTCCGTCCTTTCCTGCTCCTTCATTCCGTTAAACAATTTAAATGCCATATTCAACAGATTTCTTTGAGGGATGTGAGAACCATCACCTAGAAAATTTGAACCTTAATGAAAAACCTTTAGAATAAAAATAAACTTTAAACCATAAATAAAATCCCTGGAGACACTGGAAATCTTTTTTTTTTTTTTTTCTGATTCTTTTAAAATTTACTTTGAAAAATATCATAGTTTTTTTTTTTTTAATATGACTCAATTTCTCCAAATAGCAACTTAACAAAGTTAGTAAACCTGTAAGTGCTTAGACACATGTCTTTAAGTCAGCTTTTGTTATCCCAAACAGAATATTATAACCTTGGGAATTTATAAACCTTAACAATCAAATATATTTTGTTAGTAAGTCCTATTTGCTGTAAACAAAGTTTATAGTTTCGTTCTCATTTGTTATTTTTACTCATTTGTTATTTGTTACTTAAAACAAAATCATCATACAAAAATCCATCTTTACCCAAAATATTTTAGAGGCCTGGTATTGTCTTCTTAGTTCAGGGAAAATAAAATAAAACAAACCATCTTAAAACACTTTTATTTTTCAAAACATGAACTGGATCCAAATTATATATGTAGTATATTGTAGCAAATTAATATTACCTATTCATAGATATTTAAATACCAAAATTAAGGTGGAAAAGAATGGGAGGGGGTAATTCAGGGAGCCAAACATTTGACATTACATCAATAACCTCTACTGGAAATACATCATTCTGAAGTGTAAAGTATTTTGTTTCTCCTCCCCACCACAGAATCAATTGGCCAGCCTGACTCAGGACAGAGACTTTGGAGGAAAGCTTTAAACACACATGCTTATGTCTAGAGCAGACAGGCCAAACCCCATTTTTTTGAGCCAGTTTTTTCACCAGTGAAGTAAAACACCATGTGAAAATATTTCAATATTACACTTACCCAAAAACATTTAATTATTTGTAAAACTGAACTCAGGGACCAGAGGCAGAGAGAAGAGGGAAGAGTAAAGAAGACTTAGAGATAAGAAATTTTTGGAAGCAAAGAGCAAAAAAAGCTTAGAGATAAAGGGATTTTCAGATCATTTGCTTGTGAAATAGAAGTTGTTACAATCTGTGCAGATTTGGAAATCAAATGTGCCATTTTCTGCTCAATGAGTTTGTATTGAGACCAAATCATATCGAGATTTTTAAAAAGCAGTAAGGCTTAATAAGTGGTTATAGCTAGCAGAAGAGAGGGGATTGGGAAAGAACTGGGTATGGTGGAGTTTCTTTCAACCTAATAGTTCGAAAGTAGAGAAAAATCTTGGCTAGTCAAAGTAATGCTGCAGAAAAAATAAAGTTGGTGATGTTAACACCTGGTTTTGAAGTATACTGCAGATTCACACTAATAAAACCAGCCAGCATAATAATGTACCAGAAAAGACATACATGCCATAGAGAAGACCTAGCTATAAAGTCATCAGCTACCTCATTTTTAACAAAAATGTCAAAAAACACTGAAAGGAGAAAAAAATAAAATATACCTTTCAAACAAATGCAATTAGGGAAACTGGATACCTACTGTAAAAAAGCCATAAGAAACCAAAGTACCCTTTTATACATTCTTAGCCTCCTAATTAAATAATTTAAAAATGGAGTCAAATGCTTGGTGACCAAGTTATTAAATGTTGGGAAGATAACAAACAGGATAAGCAAGCTGTAAATTTCAGCAGGTGCTAGGTCCTAGCAGGTAGGAGGAGAGAGAGAGATAAAAGGAAGAGCGATCTCAACAACATTTGAGTAATAGTTCATGAAATCAGGTAAGTCTAGTAATAGATGTCTGCCAGAGCAACATGAAGGACTGTGAGAGAAAGTGTCATCAGTGTGAGAGACTGAAGCTAGTCTGACTCCATGACAGACTGCGAGATACCAGTTCAGGAGACTAGGCCTAAGTTTCTGTTTCCCAGAACTGGACAAATCTGGGAAAGTCAGTTTATTGGAAAAATCACAGTCCCTGTGGCAGCCAATCAGAAGCTGCCTTACCATCTGGCCTGAGGCAAAAACAAACAATCAGGATGAGCCAGGAACAGTTTCTAGGCTTCCCCTGGAAAGTCCCTGGAGCCCTAGGCAATCCCAGAGACACTCAAACTTGTGCAAATAGAACCAACCAATTAGGATAAAGGTCACCTACTCCTCCCTGGAATTCCCCTAATTGGCTTTAAATTGAGGCAGGGAAGCTCACACCTCTGTCTCCATCCTGGTGAATGGCAGACTCCTGCATGCTGGATTTCTGCAGAATAAACACTCTTTGCTTTTGCATACTATTTGTCTAGGTGTCATCAGAGAAGCTTCTTCTGGCAGCAGGTGGGAGTAGGTACAGAGACCCACAGTCATACATTATATAGACAGTGAGTCTTTACTGGAGGTCTCTATCAGGTCGCTCAATTCAGAGCCCATGGAACCCCATGGAAGAGGAGAAAGAAAAATTGTAGGGGATGGAAGACACCAGAAGAACATGGCCTACAGAATCAGCTAATCATGACTTGAAGAATTGGGGTGTAAGGTGGGAGAAGAAGTGGAGGGAGAGGAAACTGGTCATGATGTATTATATGAGAAAAGAATCTATTTTCAACATTTAAAAAAAGAGTGAAATACAAAAAAACAGAATGATAGTGTCTTCTAACATGTTTCAGCTGGTTTTAATTGAAATATATTCTAGAAAAGAACCTAAAATTTGTAATAGCATATCAAAACAAAAATATCAAGGAAAGCATAGAAAAATAAAATTCGCATTGGAAAAGAACTATATTTTTGAGAAATTTCAGTAAGATTAGCATGTTTTAGCAAACTAAAAATAAAATAAAAATTATCTGAAGAGCAGAGCGATTGGACATTCTTGGAAGCCTTCCTTCTGTCTCTGAAATCCTGTCCTGGAAATGATCCTTAAATAAGTCATTGCCAAAGAACTGTAAATCCTTAAGACTTGTATGTCAATATAAACTAAGCTTCTACCCAAAGCACAGACACTGATTTTATGTTTACCTTAGCTCACTGTTTCAGGTCACATCTGTACATGGCAAAGAAACAAATGCATCAGGAGCTTAAACAGCTGCTCATGTTATATAATCAGTCAGAAGACCGCCAAGGGCAGGATACTAGTTCCAAATTTCTAGTGTAAGGAATGGTGCCATCCCCTGTGGGACTGTGGGTGGGTCTTCCCACTTCAGTTAATGTACTCAAGATCATGCCCCACAGACATTCTCAGAGAGCAACTTTAATCTGGACAATCCCTGATAGGTATGCCCACAGGTGTGCCACCCAGATGATGGTGATGGTGATGGTGATGATGATGATGGTGGTGATGATGATGATGATGTGTGTGTGTATGCCAAAGTTTGACTTGATAAAAGTTAAAGTCAATAATATTTTAGAATAATTAATATATGACTTGCCTTATAATGAAGATGATAGTAATAGTACAAATAACTAAAAGATAAAAGTTTCTTTATCAGTGGAAGAGGAAATCTTTCTTAGCATGCACTTATATACCCTATAGGAATCAAGTGTCCAGTAAGGATTAACTATCTAAATTGAAAATTCAATGAAGAAGAAGACACAATAAAAGTTCTTTAAAAGATAATTCTTTTAATTAATTCATTTACTTAATTTACATTTCCCTTCTTCCTCTCCTCTGAGTCCTTCTCACCCCACCCCCATTTACTCCCCCACCCTTTCTCCTCAGAAAAGGGGAGGCCTCTCATGGATATCAATCAGCCGTAGCATATCAAGTTATAGTAAGACTAGGTGCACCTCCAATTAAGTATAGACAAAGCAGCCTAAAAGAGGGAAATGCTCCCAAAGGCAGGCAAGAATCAAAGATAGTCCCTGTTCTTGCAGTTATATGAACACCAAACTGCATAACTGTTATATTATGTGCAGAGGGCATAGGTCCATCCCGTGCATGCTCTTTGGTTGCCAATTCAGTCTTTGTATGCCCCTACGTGTCAAGGTTAGTTGATTCTGCAGGTTTTCTTGTGGTGTCCTTGATCCCTCTGGCTCCTACATTTCTTCCTCCTCCTCTTCCTGAGCTCGTCTTAATGTTTGGCTGTGGGTCTCTCCATCTGAGTAAAGCCTCTCTGGTTATAGTTATGCTAGGCTCCTATCTATCTATCATCAACAATATCAGCGGTATGCTTCCTCTCATGGCATGAGTCTCAAGATGGATCAGTTATTGGTTGGCCATTCTCTCAATTTCTGTTCCATCTTTACCCCTATATATCTTATTGGCAGGACAAGTTGAAGGTCAAAGCTTTGTGGCTGGGTTGGTGTCCCAGTCTCTCCATTGGAAGTTTTGCCTGGTTACAGGGGATGGCCAATTCAGACAGCACATCTTCCATTGCTAGTAGTCTTATCTTGGGTAACACTAATATATTCCTGGGAGTTTCTATTGCCCTAGGTTTCTAGCTCTTACATGAGATACCTCACCCAGCTCCGATGTTCTCCACCCACAGTGTTTATTATATTTCCTCTTCTCAGTGAGATGCACACATCTATTCTTGAGCCCTTATTGTTACTTTAGGTCTGTGGATTGTAACATGGTTGTCCTTTGCTACTTAACAGCCATAAACATGTTCATCTTTCTGGGTCTAAGTTTCCTCAGGATTAGCATTTCTAGTTCCATCCATTTGCCTGCAAATTTCAAGATGTCATTGTTTTTAACAGCTGAGAAATATTCCATTGTGTAAGTTTACCACATTTTCTTTAGTCATTCTTTGGTTGAAGGACATCTAGGTTGCTTCCAGTTTCTGACTATTACCAATAAAACTGCTATGAACATAGTTGAGTGTCTTTGTGGTATGTATGGTGGATCATCCTTTGAGTATATGTCCAGGAGTAGAATACCTAGGGCTTGAGGTAGGTCTATTTCCAATTTTCTGGGAAACCACCAAATTGATTTCCGAAGTGACTAAACAAGTTTGCATTCTCACCAGCATTGAAGAAATCTTCCCCTTGCTTCAGATCCTCTCCAGCATGAGCTGTTGCTTGGGTTTTTGATCTTAGCCATTCTGAGGGAAGATGGAATCTTAGAGCCATTTGATTTGCATTTCCCTAATGGCTAAGGATGTTGAACATTTCTTTAAGTGCTTCTTAGCCATTAGAGATTCATCTGTTGAGAATTCTCTTTAGATCTGTACTCCATTCTTTAATTGGATTATTTAGTTTGTTGATGTCTAGTTTCTAGAGTCCTTCTTATATTTCTGATATTAACCCTCTGTCACTTGTAAAACTGATGAAGATCTATCCCATTCTGAAGGCTGCCATTTTGTCCTTTTGGCAGTGTCCTTTGCCTTACAGAAGCTTTTCAGCTTCATGAGGTCCCATGTATTAATTGCTGATCTTTATGACTGGGCTATTGGTATTCTTTTCAGGAAGTTGCCTCCTGTGCCAATGCATTCAAGGCTATTCCTCGGTTTCTCTTCTATCATGTTTAGTGTATCTGGTTTTATATTGAAATCTTAGATCCCCTTTAACTTTAGTTTTGTGCAGGGTGATAGACGTGGATCTGTTTGCAGACGTCCCATTGGACCAGCACTATTTGTTGAAAATGCTGTCTTTATTTCATTTTCTAATTTTGTTTCCTTTGTCAAAAATCATGTGACCAGAGGTGTGTGAATTTACTTCTGTATCTTCAACTGGATTTCATTAATCATCCTGTCTGTTTTTATGCTGATACCATGCAGTTCTTGTAGCATTGTTCCATAATACAGCTTTGAATCAGGAATGATAATACCTTCAGAAGTTCTTTTATTGTACAATATTGTTTTAGCTATCCTTGGTGGAGGTCTTGTTGTTGTAGTTCCTGTTGTTGTTTTTCCCTATGAAGTTGATTATTGTTCTTTCAAGGTCTGTAAGGATTTTTTTTTTTTTTTTTTTGGAGTTTTCATGGGAATTACATTGAATCTGCAGATTGCTTTAGGTAGGATGGCCATTTGTACTATGTTAAGCCTATGGATCCATGAGCATGGAAGATCTTTCTGACTTCTTATATCTTCTTAAATTTCTTCTTCCAAAGACTAAGTATTTGTCATACAGGGAAACACTTGCTTGGTTAGGGTTACAACAAGATATTTTATATTATTTGTTATTTGTGGCTATTGTAAAGGGTGTTGTTTCCCTGATTTCTTTCTCAGCCCATTTATCATTTATATATATAGTAAGTGTTAGCATTTCTTCTAGGCTCCTTCCAACAGTTACCTAGCAATAGCCATGTATGAGCCTGGCTTTCTATAAAAGAACTGTTTAGCCTCCCTTGCTCTCTGACCCATCCCCACCCCCCAACCCTTCTCTCTAGTCTTTCTATCTATCTATCTATCTATCTATCTATCTATCTATCTATCTATCTATCTATATCTATATCTCTCTCCTTTGTTTTCTCCTCTCCCCCTCTCTCTCTCCAAATATTCCCAGCCAGCCTTTTCCCTTCTTTTTCTCTCCTCTCTCCCTCTGTTCTTCCTAGTATCCTCTCTTTCTCTGTCTCTACTCCTTCTCAAAACCCTTTCTCATGCCCCTAAATAAACTTTATCTTATACTATTATAAAATGACCTGTCGTATGGCTGGTACACAGGGCGGTATGCCTCAGCATAGGTCCGATAAGGCAACCCCTCCCGCAGCGTCATACTGCATTTTACAAAACATATCAATAGGACTACTGATTTTTTATTTTTTATTTTTTTTTTAGTTAATTTCTATCCAGCCAGATTGCTGACGGTGTTTATCAGCTGTAAAGGAGTTCTTTGTTAGAAATTTTGGGGTCACATATATACAGTCATATCATCTGCTAATAGCAATAATTGGATATCTCTTTTTTCAATTTGCATTCTTTGATCTCTTTTATTTGTCTTATGGCTCTAGCTAAAACTTGTTATTATATTTAGCAATGTAACCTTAGATCTCTCAAAAAACTGTTAACATGAAGGGGTGTTGGATTTTGTCAAAGACTTTTTCAGGATCCAAAGAGATGATCATATGGGGTTTTCTATTTTCAGTTTGTTTATATGCTGGATTATATACCTACGCACCTGGGGTAAAGCCTACTTGATTGTGGTGGATGAACTTTTTAATGTGTACTTGAATTCAGTTTGCAAATATTTTATTGAGTATTTTTGCATCAATATTCCTAGGGGAAATTTGTCTAAATTTCTCTTTCTTTGTTGAGTATTTATGTGGTTTAGGTATCAGGGTGACTGTGGCCTCATAAAATGAAGTTGTCAATGTTCTTTCTATGTCTATTTTGTGAAAAAATTGAAGAGTGTTCGTATTAGCGCTTCTTTGAAAGTCGGGTAGAATTCTACACTAAAACCATCTGACCCTGGGTTTCTTTTGGTTGGGAGAACTTTAATGTCTTCTTGTATTTCATTAGGAGTTATAAGTCTATTTAGACTGATTATCTGATCTGGTTATAACTTTGATAAGGAGTATTTATCAAGAAAATTGTCCATTTATTTTAGATTTTCCAATTTTGTGGAGTACAGGCTTTTGAAATAAGATCTACTGATTATTTGGATTTCTTCAATGTCTGTTGTTATGCCCCCCTTTTAATTTATGATTTTGTTAATTTGGATATTCTCTCTCTACCTTTTAATTAGCTTGTCTAAGGATTTGTTTATCTTGTTGAGTTTCTCAAAGAACCAACTCTTTAGTTTGTTTATTCTTTGTATTTTTCTCTTTGTTTCTATTTTATTGATTTCAGTCCTGAGTTTGATTCTTTCCTTTTGTCTATTCTTTTTGGGTGTGTTTGGCTCTTTTTGTTTTATAGTTTTCAAGAATGCTATTAAATCACTAGTATAAGCTCTTATACATTTCAAATGTTATCCCCCTTCTTGGTTTTCCCCAAACACGGAAAAGTCCCGATCCACTCCCCCCCTCCCTCTGCTTCTATGAGGGTGTTCCCCGAACCACCCACCCACTCCCACCTCCCTGCCCTGACATTCATCTACACTGGGGCATCAAGCATTCATAAAACCTCCTCCCATTGATGCCTGACAAGACCATCCTCTGCTACCTATGTGGCTGGAGAGATGGGTCTTTCCATGTATTATACTCTTTGGTTGGTGGTTTAGTCCCTGGGAGCTCGGGGAGGGGAGGGGGCTGGTTGATTGATATTGTTGTTCCTCCTATGGGATTGCAAACTCCTTCAGCTACTTCAGTCCTTTTTCTAACTCTTCCATTGGAGATCCTGTGCTCAGTCCAATGGTTGGCTGCAAGCATTCCTCTCTGTACTTGTCAGGCTCTGGCAGAGCCTCTAAGGAGACAGCTATATCAGGCTCCTGTCAGCAAGCACTTGTGGCATCCACAATAGTGTCTGGGTTGGGTGATTGTATGTGGGATGGATCCCCAAGTGGGACAGTCTCTGAATGGCCTTTTTTCAGTCTCTACTCCACACTTTGTCTCCTTATTTCCTCCTGTGAGTATTTTGTTTCCCCTTCTAAGATGTACCACAACACCCACACTTTGGTCTTCCTTCTTCTTGAGGTTCATGTGGTCTATGAATTGTATTTTGGATATTCTGAGATTTTGGGCTAATATTCACTTATCAGTGAGTGCATAACATGTGTGTTCTTTTGTGACTGGGTTACCTCATTCAGGATGATATTTTCTAGTTCCATCCATTTGCCTAAGAATTTCATGAACCCATTGTTTTTAATAGCTGAGTGATACTCCATTGTGTAAATGTACCATATTTTCTGTATCCATTCCTCTGTTGAAGGACATCTGGGTTCTTTCCAGCTTCTGGCTATTGTAAATAAGGCTGCCATGAACACAGGGGAGCATGTGTCCTTGCCGTATGTTGGACCATCTTTTGGGTATATGCCCAGGAGTGGAATAGCTGGGTCCTCATGTAGTACTATGTCCAATTTTCTGAGGAACCTACAGTCCGATTTCCAGAGTGGTTGTACCAGCTTGTAATCCCACCAACAATGGAGAACTGTTCCTCTTTCTCCACATCCTCGCCAGCATCTGCTATCACCTGAGTTTTTGATTTTAGCCATTCTGCCTGGTGTGAGGTGGACTCTCAGGGTTGTTTTGATTTGCATAAGGATGTTGAACATTTCTTTAAGTGCTTCTTGGCCATTCGATATTCCTCAGTTGAAATTCTTTGTTTAGCTATGTACTCCATTTTTAATAGGGTTATTTGATTCTCTGGAGTCTAACTTCTTGAGTTCCCTGTATATATTGGATATTAGCCCTCTATCAGATGTAGGGTTGGTAAAGATCTTTTCCCAATCTGTTGATTGCCGTTTTGTCCTATTGACAGTGTCCTTTGCCTTACAGAAGCTTTGCAATTTTATGAGGTCCCATTTGTCCATTCTTGATCTTGGAGCATAAGCCACTGGTGCTCTGTTCAGGAACTTTTCCCCTGTGCCCATGTATTCGAGGCTCTTCCCCATTTTCTCTTCTATTAGTTTCAGTGTATCTGGTTTTATGTGGAGGTCCTTAATCCACTTGGACTTGAGCTTTGTACAAGGAGATAGGAATGGATCAATGTGCATTCTCCCACATATAGACTGCCAGTTAAACCAGCACCATTTGTTTAAAATGCTGTCTTTTTTCCACTGGATGGTTTTAGTTCCTTTGTCAAATATCAAGTGACCACAGGTATATGGGTTCATTTCTGGGTCTTCAATTCTGTTCCATTTATCTGCCTGCCTGACTCTGTACCAATAACATGCAGTTTTTATCACTATTGCTCTGTAATACAGTTTGAGGTCAGGGATGGTGAGTCCCCCAGAAGTTCTTTTATTGTTGAGAATAGTTTTCACTATCCTGGGTTTTTTTGTTATTCCTAATGAATTTGCACATTGCTCTTTCTAACTCTACAAAGAATTGAGTTGGAATTTTGATGGGGATTGTACTGAATTTGTAGATTGCTTGCAGCAAGATGGCCATCTTTACTCTATTAATCCTACTAATCAATGTGCATGGGAGATCTTTTCATCTTCTGAGATCTTCTATTTCTTTCTTCAGAGACTTGAAGTTCTTATCATACAGATCTTTCACTTGTTTGGTTAGAGTCACACCAAGATATTTTATATTATTTGTGACTATTGTGAAGAGTGTCATTTCCCTAATTTCTTTCTCAGCCTGTTTATCCTTTTAGTAGAAGAAGGCAACTGATTTGTTTGACTTAATTTTATCCAGCCACTTTGCTGAAGTTGTTTATCAGGTTTAGGAGTTTCCTGGTAGAATTTTTTGGGGTCATTTAAGTATACTATCATATCATCTGCAAATAGTGATAGTTTGACTTCTTCTTTTCCAATTCGTATCTCTTTGACCTCCTTTTGTTGTCTAATTGCTCAGGCTAGGACTTTGAGTACTATATTGAACAGGTAGGGAGAAAGTAGGCACCCTTGTCTAGTCTCTGATTTTAGTGGGATTGCTTCAAGTTTCTCTCCATTTATTTTGAACTTGGCTACTGGTTTGCTGTATATTGCTTTTACTATATTTAGATATGGGCCTTGAATTACTGATCTTTCCAAGACTTTTACCATGAAGGGATGTTGAATATTGTCAAATGCTTTCTCAGCATCTAATGAGATAATCATGTGTTTTTTTTTCTTTGAGTTTGTTTATATAGTGGATTACATTGATAGATTTCTGTATATTGAACCATCCCTGCATCCCTGGGATGAAGCCTACTTGATCACCATGGATGATTGTTTTGATGTGTTCTTGGGTTCAGTTTGTCATAATTTTTTTGAGTATTTTTACATCGATATTCATAAGGGAAATTGGTCTGAAGTTCTCTTTCTTTGTTGGGTCTTAGTGTGATTTAGATATAAGTGTAATTATGGCTCATAGAACGAATCGGGTAGTGTTCCTTCTGTTTCTATTTTGTGGAATAGTTTAAGTATTGGTATTAGGTCATCTTTGAAGGTCTGATAGAATTCTGTACTAAACCCTTCTGATCCTGGAATTTTTTTGGTTGGGAAACTTTTAATGACTGCTTCTATTTCTTTAGGCGTTATGAGACTGTTTAGATGATTTGTCTGATCCTGATTTAACTTTGGTACCTAATATCTGTCTAGAAAATTGTCCATTTCACCCAGATTTTCCAGTTTTGTCGAATATAGGCTTTCATAATAGGATCTTATGGGTTTTTGGATTTCCTCAGTTTCTGTTGTTATATCTCCCTTTTCATTTCTGATTTTGTTAATTTGGATACTGTCTGTGTGCCCTCTGGTTAGTCTGGCTAAGGATTTATCTATCTTGTTAATTTTCTCATAAAACCAGCTCCTGGATTTGTTGATTCTTTGTATAGTTCTTTTTGTTTCTGCTTGGTTGATTTCGGTACTGAGTTTGATTATTTCCTGCCATCTACTCTTCTTGGGTATATTTGTTTCTTTTTTTCTAGAGGTTTCAGGTATGCTGTTAACTGCTAGTGTATAATCTCTCCAGTTTCTTTTTGGAGGCACTCAGAGCTATGAGTGTTCCTCTTAGCACTGCTTTCATTGTGTCCCATAAGTTTGGATATGTTGTACCTTCATTTTCATTAAATTCTAAAAAGTCTTTAATTTCTTTCTTTATTTCTTCTGTGACCAAGTTATCATTGAGTAGAGCATTGTTCAGCTTCCATGTGTATGTCGGCTTTCTGTTGTTATTGTTGCTATGGAAGATCAACCTTAATTCGTAGTTATCTGATAGGATGCATGGGGATTATTTCAATCTCTTATATCTGTTATGTGACAGGAGGTATTTCTTTTCTGGTCCAGTCTATTTGGAGCTCTGTAGACTTCTTGTATGTTCATGGGCATCTCTTTCTTTAGATTAGGGATGTTTTCTTCTATAATTTTGTTGAAGATATTTACTGGCCCTTTAAGTTGGGAATCTTCACTCTCTTCTATACCTATTATCCTTAGGCTTGATCTTCTCATTGTGTCATGGATTTCCTGGATGTTTTGGGTTAGGAGATTTTTTGCATTTTGCCTTTTCATTACTGTTGTGTCAATGTTTTCTATGGTATCTTCTGCACCTGAGATTCTCTCTTCTATCTCTTGTATTCTGTTGGTGATGCTTGCATATATGACTCCTGATCTCTTTCCTAGGTTTTCAATTTCCAGGGTTGTCTCTATTTGTGATTTCTTCATTGTTTCTACTTCCATTTTTAGATCTTTGATGGTTTTGTTCAATTCCTTCACCTGTTTGATGTGTTCCCCTGTAATTCTTTAAGAGATTTTGTGTTTCCTCTTTAAGGGCTACTACCTGTTTACCTGTATTCTCCTGTATTTCTTTAGGGAATTATTTATGTCCTTCTTAAAGTGCCAAATCATCATCATGAGAAGTGATTTTAAATCTGAATCTTTCTTTTCAGGTGTGATGTGATATCTAGGACTTGCTGTGGTGGAAGAATTGGGTTCTGGTGATACCAGGTAGCCTTGGTTTCTGTTGCTTATGTTCTTGTGCTTGCCTCTCACCATCTAGTTATCTCTCATGCTATCTGCTCTTGCTGTCTCTGACTGTGGTCTGTCACTCCTGTGATTCTGATTATGTCAGAACTCCTCAGAGTCCAGCTGTCTCTGTTATTCTGTGATTCTGGGATACTGAGATCCTGAGATCCTGTTGTGTCAGAGCTCCTGGGAGTCAAGCTTTCTCTGAGTTTTGCAGGGGTGGGTGGGGAGCCAGAGCCCTGGGTTTGCTCTGGGTACAGGTGCAAGCTGGAAGGAACCCATACATCTGGCTGGACAGGGGATTGTGTTTCCCTGGTTCCGGTGGGGGTCCCAGTTACACTGTGTGTTGGGAAAGATATTGTGGCCTCAGCTGTGATCTTGAGTATGTCAGAGCTCCAGTGCTCCTGGGTGTGACTAATCTCCTGGCAGTCAAGCTTCCTCTGTGATCCTGTGATCCTGGGCATTTCAGAACACCTGGGAGTCAGGCTTCTCTGGGTATTTTAAGAGTGGGTGCAGAGCCAGCACCCCAGGTCTGCTCCAGGTGCAGGTTCAGACTGGAAGGAATCCATGCCACTGGCTGGGCGGGGGTTCCTGTGTCCCTGTATCCTGGGGGACCCAGTTACTCCCGTGTGTGGGCAGATATTGTGGCCTCCTCACCTCTGATCCTCGGTGTGTTAGAGCACCTAGAAGTCAAGCTTATTCTGGGTGTTGTAGGACTGAGTGCAAAGCCAGCGCCCAAGGTCTGCTCAGGGCACAAGCTCAGACTGGAAGACTCATTAATTTCTTTATGAAGTCACTTGGTGCTATAAACTTTCCTTTTAGAGCTGCTTATATTGTTTCTCATAAGTTTGGATGTGTTGTGCATTTATTTTCATTAAATTATAGAGTCTTTAATTTTTTTCTTTATTTCTTTCTTGACCAAGTGTTCATTGAGTTGAGTATCCATGAGTTTGTAAGCTTTCTGTTGTTTCTGTTGTTAAAGTCCAACTTTAATCTATGGTGGTCTGATAAGATACAGAGCATTATTTCAATTTTCTTGTATTACTTGAGACTTTTTTGTGACCAAGTATATAATCAATTTTGAAGAAGGTTTTGTGGAGGTGATGAGAAGAAGGTATATTCTTTTGTGTTTAGGTGAAATGTTCTGTAGATAATTGTTAGGTCCATTTGAGTTATAATATCTGTTAGTTCCATTATTTCTCTCTTTAGCTTCTCTCTAAATGACCTGTTGATTTGTGATAGTGGCATATTAAAGCCTCCCACTATTAATGTGTGGGTTTTGATGTGTGACTTTTTAAGCTTCAGTAATATTTCTTTTACAAATGTGGGTGCCCTTGCATTTGGAGCATAGCTATTCAGAACAGAAACGTCATTTTTGGTAGATTTTTTCGACCATAAGATAAAGTATCCTTTTCCATCTCTTTTGATTAGTTTTTTCTTTTAAGTATATTTTATTAGACATTAAAATGTCTATGCCAACTTACTTCTTGGATCCATTTTATTGGTAAAGTCAAATGTTTGAGATTTTGTTTTAAAACAACATTTTTCATTCCAATGTGTGTCACTGTCATTGGATTGAGAAATCATACCAGCTGTGAACAAACTGAGAAGCCATCAGATTAGGTAAATCACCTGGGAAGTCCTCAAGGGAAGAGTTAAGGATGAGAAATACCATAATACAAGGTGCTAGGACCCTGTACTTTTGATGGCTTGAAAATAGAAGCAGAAAATGAAAATATAAATGACTTAACTGAGATTGGCATATGCCTATTATAATTACTATCAGCCTGGTAATTCATAGTTTATCCTTAATAGCCATACTTGGTTTTTGTGCCAAATATGAAAAGTGGATTGAAAAGATATAAACCTTAGAAAATTTATAAATAAAAATAAAAAAAATACTCAGTCACAGACAGAGGAATTTAGGCAAGAACGTACATCACTACCAAATGATGAAACTGAAGAGGGGTGGCTCAAGATTATTAGAAGATGAACCTTGGTTTATTCAGTTACTATATAAGACCTACCAGGAGATGATAGGTACTTCCAAGGTTATGGAGAAGTTAAATGAAATCCTGTAAACATATTAGATTTGAGGAGATTTAAGGAAGCATTCATTTCCTATGGCGTGCATTTACCTTATGCAAAGCAGATATTAAATTCACGGGCAACTCAGAACAAAATTATCCCCATGACAGGAAATACTTTGCAACAGCAGTATTGGAAGCTGGTCCTCAGTTACAATGGCTAGTATGGTAGAAATTGGAAGGTATGTCCATAGAACAATGAAATAGGGCTAGAGTAATTAATTTTACCTAGGATCAGTTGTAAGGTAAAGTTCAATATGTTAAGTTACAAAGGCAGCTTAAAGTTGATGATTACACCTTGGTACTATGTTGTTTAGCAGCTTTAAATGCTTGGGACAAGGTTGAAGAATCAGAGGAGAGGTCTGAGTAATTTACTAAAATTATACAAGGCACAAAAGAAGTCTTTACAGATTTTTTTCAGCTATAAATTGAATAGTGTCAGATTAAGAAGTCAGACAAATATTAACTGAATCTTTGGCTTTTGAAAAAGCTAATTCAGAATGCAATGGTTGATTAGACCCTTGAAGATCAGAAACATTAAATGAATGGATTAGAAATATGACCGATGTTGGAGCTCAGGTATGATGCTACTCTGAGAGGAGAAGTAATTTCTAGTTTTTTTAAAAAGTTTTCAGAAGAATTTTAAGAATGTACTTTTAGAAGTTTTAAGAAAAGTCAAAATATCAGATGTTTTCATTGTGCTAAGCAAGATAATTAGAAAAGGGATTGGAGGTAAGGCATTCCTAGAAACAATGGTTTTCTAGAGATAATACAAAAAGAAGATCCCAGACTTCCAGAGTATGCATAAGGTGTGGCAAATGTCTGCATTGAACTAATAAATGCAGATCAACACAGAACAGGCAAAGTAACCCTTTGCCATCAGAAAATGCCCTAGAGGGCCTCCCAAAGAACTTGATATCAAATTTGATTCAATCATTCCTTGTTACCATTAGAGAAACTCATCCACAGAGCAATTAAAAGATTTAATCCCTGTTGATAAGAATAACATTGCTCTGGATATAATTTGGATAATACAGATCAGGTTCAGTAGATGAAACAAAAAAGTTCAAGAGAGACCAAAAACCAAGTATTTTGGCAAACTGCTCTAAATTATTAGAGACCAAAGCTACATTTACAAATAAATGACGTTGAAATTAGAGGTTTAATAGACACAAGAGCAAATGTAATAATAATTTCACCAACTTGGCCTGCAGATTGGCCTCTTCAGGAGGTAAGTATTCAGCTTCTAGGGATTAGAACTTTATCTCAGGTAAAACAAAGGGCAAGAGTGTATAGGTCAGAAGGACAAATATGAAAATTATGCCCATCAAGTAAAGAATGCTTCTGAAAAAAAAATTAAAAGGCATTATCAAGAGCAGTCAGAGACTGTCCAGGTTGTCCATGAGCAGGAGATGACAGGTATTGGTTTTTCAAAGTTACCAATTACTCTATCTTTAAAATGGTTAATGGACAAACCTGTGTGGTCTTTGGCATCAGAAAAATTACAGGTATTAGAACAGCTGGTGCAGGAGTAGCTAAATGCTCAACACTTTGAAAAATCTACCAGCCCAGGGAATTTTCCTGTGTTTGTTATTAAAAATAAATCAGGAAAATGGAAGATGTTAACAGATTTAATAGACATAAATGAGATGATTCTACCAATGGATTCTTTACAGCCTGGAATTCCACTGCCTTTTTAATTACTTAAGTCATGGTCTTTGATAATAATTGTTTTAAAATATTGCTTTGTTACAATCCCTTTGCATAAGAATTTTAGGAAAGAGTTTACTTTCTCAGTACCTACTTATAATAATAGTGGTCCAAAAAAGAAATATCATTGGAAAATCTTACTACAAGGAATGTTAAGCAGTCCTACCTTGTGCAAATATTTTGTACAACAGCCATTAAAAATAATTTTTAAACAGTTTCTTCAATCTAAAATTTAATATTATATGAATGATAACTTACTGGCTGATTCAGATGCAGATACCTTAGAAAAAATATTTGTTGAAGTAAAGAGAATTTTGCCTTGCTGGGGATTACAAATTGCTCCTGAAAGAAAAAAAAAAGATACTCTGTCAATTATCCAGGATATAAGATAGGTCTACAGAAAATTCTACCACAGAATATACAAATAAGGAAAGACCATTTACAAACTATTAATGATTTTCAAAAATTGCTGGGAGATACTAATTGACTAGGGTCCATAATTGGATTAACTACTCAAGAGCTAAGTAATTTATTTCAAACCTTACAAGTTGATAAGGACTTAAATAGTCCAAGAAAATTATCAGCAGAGTCTGAGAACTGGCTCTTGTAGAAAAGAAATTACAGGATGCACAAGTGGATTGTTGGATCCAAAGTTGGATTGTATTTTGATTATTTCACCCTGCACTCATTCTCCCACAGGAATTCTTATGGAGAGAGAGTAAAACATTAAAGACCTATGTAGGAAAGGTTTATGAACTGATTCCAGAAGGAAAAATGAGAATTCAACAATTATCAGGAATAGATCCAGCAGAAACTGTGGTACCTTTTACTAATGCTGAAATTGCCTTATTATGGGCAGAAAAATAAAGATTGGCAACGAGCTTGCAGTAATTTTTTGAGAAGGATTAGTAATGAATATTCCAAAAGCAAAAGACTTCAGTTTATGAAAAGAACTAATTAGATTCTGCCTCATATAGTAAAGGAGACACCAATTTTTGAAGCCCCTACATTCTATATGAATGCAGATAAATCAAGAAAGGCAGGCTGAAATTAGAAGGAAATATCCTTTGTGATCTAAAAACAAATATACTTAAACCTTGAAAAAAATATGTATATGTATATATGTATAGTCCATGTGTACATATGGAAAGTGTAATATAGGTATATTTAGCCATACATACTAACATATATTTTAGTTTTGAATTTTCTAAAGAATTTTTTATTTTAATTGAAAGAGAATAATTTTGCTGTTACCAAAACCATTTCATCCTAGTCCTAGGAAAGATATAACCTGCCTAAAAAGGGCACACACCCCCAAGTTATGGTTGGGGCAGGGTTTTGTGTTTTATATTTACAGGAGAATAAAAGCATCTATGCAATCCAGACACCACTGGAAAAGTGAAAAATCTGAAGAAAAAGGACAGATAATCGAGAGAAAATATCCCAAGAAAGAGTAAATTGGCCACGTGGTATCACCCACTTGTCTCTGTTGCCCTCTATAGACATAAATAGCAAATGGTCTTTATGTAGTCCCAATTCAATTGAAAATTAAAGCTGGCTTTGGGATTGGAGCATGGCTTTCTCCTTCTCTAAATCCACACATGCTTGTTAAAAGAAAATCCAAAACATTTGTATCATATCAGAAGAGCCACCAGTTTGGGAGAGAAGAAAACAAAAAATAAGGGACTACTCTACTGCCACATAATCTTGTTAGTTTTCATTTGACTCTTTACATCTTTTCTTAAGGTATAAATATTATCTCAATATCTATAAGATTATTATGTATATATAAACTTTCTGTCATGATACTAACAGTTATACAGAGTACTAATTCTAGAAATAAGCTTCCTGTATGTTTTCATGCTTGAGTCTGTTGACCCTGCATCTACCAAGAATTGAGTGGGTTTCCCTCCACTCTCAGAGTTACCCTGGAGTTGAGGAGGGGATACGAACCCATCTCCCCTAATCACTGTCTTCACCCAGGGCTAACACCTTTGCTGTTTGGGGACACTTTTCCAAAGACCTGGGATTTTCCGCCCCTGACTTCTGTTTGTTGGGGCACTTTTGGGGTCAGTGGCCCCTCTCCTTGCAATATATGCACTGTCCTTTTCAAGGGGGTTTCTGTCTCTCTCTGGTTGGAATCTTTCTCTCTACTTTCCCTAACTACTGTAACCAAGATTCTCTGTAAATTCCTTTCCTGTCACTTTTCTTTTTTTCATCTCCTTTTCATCTTCTTCCTTTCTCTTTCTCTGCTCCTTCTCCTCTTCTGTCTCCCTATTATGGTAGACTTTCTCAGCAACCTGTACTAAATCCTTCAACAACTTATCCTAAAGTCCCTCTAGCCTCTGAAGCTTTTTCCTGATAGCTCTACTAGCCTGGTCTATAAAAGCCATAGTCACAGTAGCTTTGTGCTCCTCGCTGCTGGGGTCATAAGATGTATACTGGCAGAATGCTTCCATGAACCACTCTAGAAAAGCAGCAAGCAACTCATCTGATTCCTGTCTAACCTCATGTACATTGATCAAATTTGTGGGTCATCATGTGGTCCCCTTGAGACCTGCCAACGGAGCCTGGTGGTAGACCTTCAGGTACCCCTTACCTTTGGCTGAATTAAAGTCTCAATCAGGTTGGGTGAGGGGAAACCCACTGTCAATGACATCCTGGTCAATCGATGGTGCCCCCATGTCTGAAGGGTCATTCTTTCTGGCTTCCTGCAATATCTTCTCTTGTTCCACAGTCGTGAAGAGCACTCTCATGAGTTGTTGGATATCTTCCCAGGTGGACTGGTGAGTAAATAAAACAGTCTCAAAGAGATTAATCAGCCCCTGGGGTTATCTGAAGAGGGGGAGTATTGAGCCTTCCAGTTGTACAAATTGGCCGAAAGCAAAAGGAACTATATTGCATAGCCTGATTACCTTTATCTAGAGACCTATACGCCCTCAGCAGGAGAGCCACTGTGGTATGAGGGGAAGTGGATCTCAGACTTCGGATCCCCATGGTGGGACCAGGAAGTTGGGGGGGTCTCCTCCCGCTCCTCCCTCTAGTAAAGGGGGGAAACAACTGTCCCAGTTCCATATGGGCCATGGGGGGCAAGAGTAGAGGTATATGGAGGAGGAAGGTCTTAGAGCAACAGGTTCATTGTTGAAGGGTCTTGGAGGACTGACTTCTCCTCAGGTACAGATTCCTCCTCCTGTGTTTCCTTTTTCCTGGTGGCCAGAACCTGTGAGGTGGGTCTTGGGGGAAAAAAAAGCTTTTATCCAAGGGTGGGGGGAAGGTCCTCCACTAGATCCTTCTGGGTAACTATATAGAGCACTTGGTCTAGGTACCTAAGGGATCCTGTCTTAAAGATTCTTTCCTCTACTGCTTTGATCACCTGCAAGTTGAAGGTCCCTGTGGGTGGCCACCCCCAAGGTGGGCTATTCTGAGAAGCAGAGAGTAACTAACTTGCCCTACTTTACTACTATGGGCAAGTTTTCTCCTCTTTCCCTAACTTCCCTCCTGTGGTTAACTAGGATGTTTAACAGAGTAGATTCAGTCTGTTCCATGTCCAAAAATAACATCAGTCTAATTCAACACATAAAGTTAACACACAAACAGTTCGCCCCTGCCACGGGCGCAGAAACCAGGTTATACAGACATTTTTCCCCTGCCACAGGCACAGAAATCAGGTTATAGTAAGACTCGGTCGGCTCCTGCCAGTACTGTATCTTGCTGTTTCCAAAAGGAGCAGAGTCTTCCCTACTCCCCAGCTTCCTCCAGACTCCCCACAGTCACTGCATTAAGGAACATCTGCCTGCTGCAATTGACCGCGTCAGACCAGAGGCTTTCCAGCCAACACAGTGCTCTCAAGCCAAAAGTGAAAGCAGAAGACCGAGGTCTTTTTCCCTCTGATCAGATCAGCCTAGTCAGTGGTCATTCTGGGGGTCTCCTCACATCCTGGGTCAAGCCCCCAAATGTAAGACCCCAACCCTCGGTCTAGACACCCCGAGTGAGACACCTAGACACAGTTCTATGCAAAAGCAAGAGGTTTATTTTCCAGCACGCCAGGCTCAACCTTCAATTAGTCCCTCAAGGGGAGTGACTAGAAGGAAACCTCATACATGAGTCTGTAGCTAATAACTAGGAACAAAGTTTATGAACCTCATATGTACTTAATAGATTGTCATCCTCAAACCTTTCTGAGATCTGCTGAAGATGGATTTAAAATGTTTAAGTTTTCTACCATTCCTAACAGTAAACCTTGAGGATAATCTCTAGAATTCCCTCAGATGGTGTTTTCTTTATTTCGTTTGTTGTTTTTCTTTCCATTTTCAGGTCTTGAATGGTTTGGTTCACTTCATTCACCTGTTTGATTGTATTTTCCTGTATTTCTTTAAGAGATTTATTCATTTCATCTTCAGAGGCCTCTATCATTTTCATAATATTTGATTCAAGGTCATTTTCTTGTGCTCAACTGTGTTGAAATATGCATGGCTTGCTCTAGTAGGATATCTAGGCTCTGTTGTTCCATATTTTCCTAGCTGTTGTTGATTGTGTTCTTATGCTGGCTGCTAGTCATCTGGGTTTGGTGGTTATTATAGGTTTAGGTGCTGATTTCTGAGTTTATCTTGGTTACATGGGAGTTTTTGAATATTTTTCATTTGGTTTCTGTTTCCTCTCTGATCTTCAAACCTGAGTGTCCTGGGGTTCTGGTAATCAGTGAGTCTTCAGGTTCAGTAAGGTGTCTCTAGGGTTTTTGTGTTCTGTATGACCTCATTGCCTCTGGGGTCCATAGAACTGGCTTGGCTTCTGGTAAAGCAAATGTTTTCTGCCAAAGTTGTGGATGAGAATATGGAGCCCAGATGATGGGATACAGTTGATTGTTGTTGGATGTATTTTTAGAAGAGTTGATGGACATAAGGCATAAAGCAGGCTCTTACCCTGGGTTTACTGGTGCTAGGGTAGCCTCTGGAAAAGCAGCCAGAATTGTGGTCTGGAAAATGGAAACCACGGGATGAGGTGCAGTTTCACAGCTTTTGGGTGTGCTTTAAGGGGAGTTGGCAGGCACAGGGCATACAGCAAGATCCACTTTAATAGATAATTAATAATGTAATTTACTATATAGAACAATAATACTACTGTCCAAATTGTAAGATTAAAAAAAATGCAAGATAATTTCCCCATAAAAAAACAAATGGTGTTTCTAGTTTGTTGTTGTTGTTGTGTAAAACATCTGACAAAAGCAACTAAAAATAGAAATATTTATTTGGGTTCAAGGTTTAAGAAATGGTGCAGTCTACCATGCCAGAGAAGGCAGAATATTCAGATGGTTGGTGACATTGTGCCAGTCATCAGAAAGCAGAGAGAAGCAAGGAAGTAAAGTCAGGCTTTAAAACAACCTCCTCTATCATGGTTTCACATCAGAAAAGTTCCACAACCTTCCAAAACCAGTGCCACTTGCTGTAGACCGAATCTTAAAACACATGGTGGTGCATGCCTTTAATCCCAGTACTTGAGAGGCAGAGGCAGGCGGATTTCTGAGTTCGAGGCCAGCCTGGTCTACAGAGTGAGTTCCAGGACAGCCAGGGCTACACAGAGAAACCCTGTCTCGAAAAACCAAAGAAAAAAACCAAAAAAAACAAAAACAAAAACACATGAGCCTATGGGAGGACATGAGCCATAGTCAAACTATAACATGTGACATTAAACATGGAAAGGAAGTAACTTTCATATTCACCCAAATTCATTTCATATTTTGTTATGTTAATGAAAGTGACAAAAATGTTGATTAATATCAAATACTAAAAGGAAGAACTAAAGATTAATAAATAATCTAAAGGTCCAAGAGTAAACCTCCAAATGATTAAAAATCTCCAAATATATCAAAATTTAAATAAATGAGAAAGAATTAGAAGTTTGAACAAAATAATAAAAATTTCCATACTAAAACTTAAACTTCAGTGAAATTGGAATTCAACAGCTACAGAAAGATTATTAGAAATGCAAGACAAAAGAAAACTTATGTTGATATTTGTTCAGCACCTGGAAGACAAACATTTTTGTGGACAAATGTTTCTAATTAAGATACTATTTAAGAAATGTAATTCATCAGTTGCATTCATATTGGCATGTGCATAATAAAATCACGTGTCAATTCAGATATTACAGTCACAAATTATATGTATCAAAATTAAACTTAATGGTTCAATAACAGAAACAAAATCTTAAAATTCACTTTAATTTTAAAATTGTGCTCACTAAAATGTATTAACAAGACATAGCAAACAAAAACCATATAAACAAATCCTGTCATTTAATTAGGAAAGGAAGACTTCCCATTAAAAATAGACAAAGCTGTGAGCAGATGTTGAATTCCATACATTTCCCATCATTGTAATGAACCAGAAAAGCTATAATTAAAAGAAAAAATATGTTTCACCACAAACCTGCCAGAGTGACTGAAAACACCAGTTCTGGCAGCACATGTCACTTTAGAATTTTCTAGCTCAGGCAAGATACAGCTGGATGACTAAATGAGCTTCTACCACATGATCCAACAGTTCTACTTCTAGGCATGCTCATAAAGTGTTATTGTAATGGGACACAATTATCCCAAACTAGATATACCCCAGGTATCCACCAATAAGAAAATACAAACAACAACAACAAGTGGTGACATAGGCACACATACAGACAATGGAAACAAATCGAGCAAGGAAAAACAAGGACAAAGAAGAAATACGCAACAACATGAGAAAAACTTGAAAATTACAATAACTAGGGGGGGACTATGAAAAATAAGTATATGCTCCATGATATTATTTATATGAATTTCAAAATCAGGATAATTAATCCACAGTTGTGGAAGAGAAAAATCCTCAGAGAATCCTTTGTCCAGTGATGGCCAAGCAATTGCTACAAAGACACATAGGACAAGGACATATTCTACAGATAGAAAGTTTGTTGTGTGGGTATGTACAGTTAGTTGGAACTTACTGTCTCAAGACTTCATGACTCTACCTTAGCAATAGACACTGTGTAATAATCTGATGACATCAAGAAAGCTAGCAGGGAGAACCAAAGGAGGATGTTGGCAATACCTGGGCAAAGAACTTTTCTAACTATGACACATTCCCATGTATAGCACAATGAAAACAAGTTAATCAGGAATAAACTTAACTAAGGATATAAAAGTCTTTCATATTGAAAACTACAAAATGCTTTTGGATAAAAATGTACATGAAGACTAAAAAGAATGGGATTATATCTAATGTGGTCATGAATTTTAAATGTTATATTATTGAAATGACAATATAGCCCAAATTCATTTACAGGTTTACTGGGATGCCATCTAAATTCTCCTGAGGGGTGGGTGGGAAGGGGAGGGGGAGAGGAAGAGGGAGAGGGAGAGAGAGTGGGTGCATGCGCACGTACGAACACACGAGTATATGTGTGTGTGTGACAAATTTATAGGCAATTGCAAGAAAAGTTAAACAGACAAAAATGATGGAAACACAAAAATTAAAAGACTCCAAATTACCAATTCAGAGTTTAATAATCAAAACTGAGGGATGTGAGAATAAGGACACATATATGGATGAGTAAAGAATTGCAATCTATAGATAAACCCATGCATCTATGTTAACATATGTCCAACAAATTTGTTAAGTCTACTCAGTAGCAGAAAATGATAACCTACTTAACAAGTGGAGTTGGGAAATTATGCATTAATAGTCAAGAAAGGTAAAATTTAAACCTTCCTTCCTATCACATTTAAATTTTACTTAAGATGTATCATTGACATAAAATATGAAACTATGAAAATCTGAGAAGGAAAAAGAAGTGTTTAAGACCATCTATTCAAATACAGCCTTGAATTCTCAGATATGATATCAAAAGCACAACTGCAAGGATTAAAACTGCACAAAGATTAAAATCTTGTATTTATTAATGAGATCATTAAGAAAGCAAAAACAGGATTTATTAGAAAATATTAGAAAACATTTGCAAAGGATATACCTGACGTGAAGGCTAGTATTCACAATACACAAAGAACTGTTCCAATAACCAAAGACAAACAACATGATTTTCAAATGCATAATGGAATTGAAAAGACAATTTCTCCAACAGAGATCTAACAAGAGCCAACAAGGAAATAGAAAGATGGCTAGCGATCCCTCTGGACTTATGCCTTTCATATTTTGCTTTCACTCTTACTGAATTATGCAAAGTATTTCACAGCTTTCCATAATTAAAATTCATCCAAAAACTCATTTCAGAGCTCACCTTTAGATATTCAGATTTGTCAGCATGAACAAGGACTATATAAAAAACATTTATCCAAGCTATGGAATAGACACCAACCAATTAGGATGGACATTGTCTATAGCTATTGTTTCAGATGTCCTGGACTGGGCCAGCTGCACCCTGGTCTTAGAGAAAGGCAGAGTGTTGGCATGGCAACAGGCTTGCCTCCACCTCCACTCTTTGTTGGTATCACCAAAAGCTTCATGCTAAATCATGATCTTGAATGGTTTACTTGATTCATGCTAAGTAGAAGCAAATCACTCAGGTGGTAAATTAGTCCAATCTGACAACCAGATTTTTTTTCTGCTATTGTGTTTTCAATTGTTGCAGTGGAGTATTGTTAGCTAGTTGGCCACATGTGAATTGAATTGACTATTGTGGCTATTCACATCATGCTCTATACACCCCCACCCCTTCACCCATATTACATCACTTATTGAACACCATACAAAATCAACCATATTAATACCCAAATTAACTGTTTCCTTTTGAAGGTGCAAGCCATCCAGGGACAAGACTGTTACTTCGTTCCTGGTACCATTCATATTGCCCAGAATAACTGAAATTCTAAAAACTTTGACATATTGTTAAAATTATGAATAAGCCTTTAGTCCCTGTAAGCACTTAAGGTATTTAAGGATGATCTGTGTTTGATGTCTTTCTTTTATCTTCTCTTTGATAGCAAAACAATTAACAGAGAAAGGACACTTTATAGTGCCTCTAAAGTAGCGATTGCATAGATGTTTCTCATCTTATCCATAAAAGGAAAACAATTTATGCTTCATGTGAGTCTATCTATAAAAGTGCTGCTTTTCAGATAACATTTGTAGAAATTGAGATACAAATACTTTTAAAATCCTGGTAAAGATTACTCTACAAGAAACTTAAGATTTTATACTATAAGCCTGTGGATTTTATTAATGCTGTTTTTAAAATTCATAAAATTGAAGTCTGCAAATTATCTAAGTTAGTCAAATTTTATTACATAATTTATGTTCATGCAAAATATTTTAAAATTTCATAATAATGCAAATAAAAATAAGTTGTGTCCAATAAAATGTCTAGAAATGTGGGTAAAAATGCCTGTGACCATAATTACGTATACTGCTTTTATTCTGAGAGAATGTTTACTATGTACACTAATTGCTTCCTCTCTTGTCAAAGTACAAATAATTTGTTTTGAATGTCTAACTTTAATTTCTTGGTGTGATTTTATGTGAAGGTAATTTCAAAGATTTGGGTTTTTAAAAATGTGATGTGAATGTGTGAGTCTGTATGGGGTGTGCACGTGAGTGCAGCTCCTGGGGGATGCTAGAAGAGGGTGGCAGATTCCATGGAGTGAGGCTGAAAGGCAGCTGTGCTGCCAGATGCGGGTCCTCTGCAAGAGCAGTGAGTACTCTTTTCCAATGGGCCATCTCTCCTGCTCTTATTTCTAAACTTCTCATTTTCTCTTCTTTTGTTGACTTACTATACCTCATTAACAAACTGTGTTCATAAGTATACTGAAACCTATTCTCAAGGTCCTAGTCTTTACTGATTATCTTAAATTTTTAAGATATTATTATTATTGGTGTTGGGGGGGAGCACACACTTGCCATGGTGGAGACCAAAGGATAATGCTCCCTGGGATAGCAGAAAGAATGAAAACAGGTAGCCTGGGGAGGTAAGAGGTTGGGGGGACCCTCCAAAATGTACCAGAGACCTGGGAGGAGACTCTCAGGACTCAAACGGAGGGACTTTTGATGAATGCACTACAGTGGAGAGAAGGAACTTGTAGAGCCCACCTCTAGCAGAAAGATAGGGCATCAAGTGAGGGATGGGAATAGAAACGCCCTGGATCCCAACAGCGGCGGCTGAGGCAGTAGACGTCTGCCTGGGCCACCAGGGTTCCATAGTCAAGCAGCTCCCGCCTGGAGAAAGTTACTCTCCCAGGAGCGTGGAAAAGCCCCGAGTAGGGGCAAAACGAGCCCCAGTGCTCACTGATTCCGCCCGGTTTCCGCAGGCCACAGAGACTGACGGACAGGAACTTCCGGCCTCCACTGGCGGCCAGGGACCTCAGCTTGGGCCACAGGGCCCCATAGCCAATTAGCGCATGGAGAGGGATACCCTCCTGGGAGCTTGGAAAAGCCAGGAGTGGGCCCAAGACAAGCTCCACAGCTCACCAGGAACTGCCCCGAACCTGCGAGACACAGGGACTGAGGTAGGCAGGCATAGAAACCCCCTGGATCCCAACAGTGG
>CM052712.1:17191649-17216818 GCA_028551405.1 Uromys caudimaculatus | reverse complement strand
GTTTGGCAGACCCTCAGAAAAATGGACATAATACTACCTGAGGACCCAGCTATACCACTCCTGGGCATATACCCAGAAGATGCTCCAACATGTAATAAAGACACATGCTCCACTATGTTCATAGCAGCCATATTTATAATAGCCAGAAGCTGGAAACAACCCAGATGTTCCTCATCAGAGGAATGGATATAGAAAATGTGGTACATTTACACAATGGAGTACTACTCAGCTATTAAAAACAATGACTTAATGAAATTTGCAGACAAATGGATGGAACTTGAAAATATCATCCTGAGCGAGGTAACTCAGTCACAAATGAATGAACATGGTATTATAAGCGGATATTAGCCCAAAAGTTCAGACTGTCCAAGTTTCCCTTTACAGTAACCACTCGACTGAGAGTGAGGTCCCAGATGGAGGAGTTGGAGAAAGGACTGAAGGAGCTGAAGGAGTTTGCAGCCCCATGGAGAGAGCAAGAGCTTCAATAGGCCTGACCCCCCCCCTTCGTCCTGGAGTTTGGACCACCAACCAAAGAATACACATCTATGGACCCATGGTTCAGACCACATATGTGGCAGAGGATGGCCTCATTGGTCATCAGGGAGAGAGGAGAGGCCCTTGGGCCTGAGGGTGTTAGAGACCCCAGTAAAGGGGAATGTCATGGTGAGAATAAGGGAATGGGTGGGCGGGTGGGTGGGAGGTGGAATTCCCTCATGGAGGCGGGGAGGGGGAGGGGATAGGGGGTTTTCAAAGAGGAGACCTGGAAAAAGGGAAACATTGGAAATGTAAATAAAGTATCAAAAATAAATAAATTAATTAATTAAAAAATATTAAAAAAAGAATAAATGCATGGTTTCATAAAGCAAAGTCAATAATTTAAATAGGCCAATACTTATAGGCTGACTCTAGTTTGATGAAAAGTAAGTCAATGAGGAAAATAATTTCTTTTGGAAATGGTACAGGCACAGTTGGATTTCAGCATGGAAACAGTTACTATCAACCCTTCTCTCCCTCTATACCTAAATATATGGAGCATAAACCTAAAATCATAAAATGTCTGGTTCACAATAAAAAATAAAAAGGAATTGGTGATCTTGGGTTAGGTATATAGGACATAAAATATAAACCATAATAGGCAAATGGAAAAATTATACTTTATGAAAGTTATAAAGGTTTTGTTCTTTGAAATATACCATTTAGGAATAAAATGCAGGCCATTGCCTGAAGGCAAATATTATTCACACATACACACACACACACACACACACACACACACACACACACACACACACACACATGCAGAGAGAGCAAGAGACAGAAAGAGACAGAGAGAGAGAGAGAGAGAGAGAGAGAGAGAGAGAGAGAGCGCACAAAGGGTTTGAATAAGCCATTTCAAACCAATAATGAGAATCGAGCAATTCAAAGAAAAGTGAACCAAAGATCTGAACAGATACCTCAGAAAGTTCACTATATAAATGACAATAAAGCCTTAGGAAAGAATGCCCACTCTTGGCAGTCATAGGGATGAAAATTGAGGTTTATCTTCTAGAATTTCTAAAATTAAGTGCTGTCAATAACCAATGTTGGCAACGGCATGGAGCAAACATTTAATTAAATACTTTGTAAGTGCTGTTTCACCCAGATTAGATTTCTGACGGAAATTTCTGAATTCTGAAGGCACAGATAATTTGCTAAGTGCATTCACAGTGATTTCTCTTAGCAGGCTCTGAGAACTCCTGAGAATCAAGGACACATATACCCCACTGCCAGAGGCTTCTCTGGGCACCAAATCCCCAGGATCAGCCCCTTCTTACCTACTTCTTGCTTATTTCAAGCTAGTGCCAACAAGCTCTTTCCTCTCAACATGGGACCCAAAAGATCCCTCTGGTAGCCATCTTGCTATGTGTGTATCTCTGGATGTGACACACTGTGTTCCCATCTATAAGTTACAAAGTATTCTGCTTTTCATCTAAGTGTCTTTGCATTAAATCCTGTGATCCAAGAAACCTGTAATCATATAGAGCACCATGCAGTTATGACACAATCCAGAGCACTCACACTCTCCTGAAGAGAACACAATCTGAAGAGCCCTGGTGTGAAACCTGTAGACGTTTCTTACCACAGAAAACACGCCCCAACTCCCAGCATTTCCATTCCTAGAAATCTGTCCCAGATTAAATGAGAACTTACTCCCAAACAAAAGCTGCTTCATAAATGCTCATAGAAGATTATCACACTCATTAGAGACTGAAAGCTGAACTGACTCAGGCAGTAAATGAAGTGTGCTGCTTTATGAATATGTTGAAAATGAGGAGGGTGGTTAAAGCATCAGTATAGGTTGGTCACACAGCCTTCATGGTAAGCTAATACATCTATGGAAATTCTACAAGCTAGACTTAAAAGAAGTAGAGCCACAGAACACCAAGCGCTTGCCTGGAAAAGGAATGAAAGACAGAGAAACAAGCTGCACAGAAACAAAACAAAACAAAACAAAACAAAACAAAACAAAACAAAACAAAACAAAACAAAAACCACCACCAGCAAAGAACGCGGAAGATGTTTTTTAGCATATGGAATCATAAAATAAATACAAGTTATGTTTAGTTGTCTCCATAATAGCAAATTTCTAAATTTTGTATTTGTTAGGTACTGTGATTAACATTTTCTAGTGGATTGTGAAAGAACCATGTATCCTCAATACACAGATCTCCTTTATAGTCAGAAACTCTGTGATGTGCTAGGGAGAGCTAAGGTCCAGACTGGTCTAGAGGAAATCTACTTGGTGGAAGTAAAGCCATGATAGCTATGCTGACTATATACATTTTATATATATATATATATATATATATATATATATGATATATGTGTATTTAAATATAAATAAGTTATATATAAATATATACATTTATATCTACCTATTTATATAGAAATAAATATACATAAATGTACAAATAATGTATATTATATTTGTAAAAGTTGGGTTCATAAAGTTTTGAAATGTGACAATTGACAATCACAAGTTCCACAATTACACTTGTACAGATCACTGCTCAGATGTAAATATGAATTATACACACAGCAGAACTGAGTGTACATGTATTTCTTTCGGCTGGCTTAACCAATTAGCAAGACTGTAGTTCTTATAGTGATACTTTAATATGTCAAACTTTAATAACACTTATTAGTCAAAAAAGATTTTTTTTTTACGTTAGAATTTTCAAGTGAATTTTTAAAAAAAGATTTAGTGAAAACATTAAATATCTTAATTTTGGTGGAATTATCTTCAACTAGCTTTGTTTCCATTCTACAAATTCAAAACAAACAAACAAACAAACACACACTAAACTGACCTTGATTTTCAAATTATTAATTTTTTATTTCAAGTAAATGGGACACTGATATATAACACATTAATTATATTTATGTAACATTTTTGCTGCTTTTTCTTTCGATATTAGAATTTGCATATTAACAGCAGTGTATATGTCACTCAACCACATGCAAGGAAACCTTGCAACTGAAAGGGTCTGATGCTCCATGAGGCTCCAAGGTCTGCTCTGTAGATCTCACACTTCAGAGAAGTATGTTTCTGGGTGTTAGACCTCCTGTGGCTATGTGGATCACACACATTTGGAGATAGTCATCTTAGAACAATAGCTAGTCTCTGAACTAGCAACAGACATTTCACAAGCGACCTTCTACCTTTTGAAAGGTCTGGGCCCAGTCTGTAAATTCACCAGAGCTCTCTGTCATCAACAATGGGGCAACACTGATACACAGTAAGCAGGTATCACTCCTAGCTATCAGAAACTGAAAACTATCATTAAATACTGGCAAAAATGTCCATTCTCTCCCTTCCTTCTTGGCCCCTTTTCACTTTCCCATTACCACTGAAAGGATTAATACAATTGAAAAGCTTTAAGAAATGAATGAATGTCAGCCACCCATAACAATGAGTCAGCATCTGTCCATTTACCAAACATTAGTGTATCAGCCAGTCTTCATTACTTCATTACAAATGGCTGAGATAATTAGTTTAAAAAGACATTTTATTTGGGCTCATGGGCTTATAGATTCTGGTTCATGATTAGAGACACTCATTGCTTTGGGGCAATGCTGGATAGTACAAAACAGACCCCAATTTGACAACTTCATAGCCAAGGAACAAAGTTAGGAGAGGCTAGGTCCTTTAATCCCCATTAAAAGGCACATCCAAATGACTTAAGGACCTCCCCATCATTCTTTACCTTTTAAGGTTTCTTCCTTTTCTGGGAGTACTGACCTCTAAAAGAGCATGTTTAAGAGAAAATTCTTATAAAATATTTATATAGACCCTACCACTAAGTGGTGGTTTGAATGAGAATGGCCCATATAAGCTCATGTGTTTGAATACTCACTCCTTACTTCATGAAATTGTTTGGGAAGGATTAAGGGGTGTGGCTTTGTTGGAGGAGGTATGTCAGTAGTGTGCTCTTGAGGTTTCAAAACACTCCTACTATTCCCAGTGAAAAGAAAATCAGGGATTACTTTGAGTAGGTGACGGGCTCTTGGATCCCATCCCACACTTTCTAAGAAGTGACTGTAGATGTTTTTTGTGATTATATTGCTCAAAAAGAAGTCAGCCCTTAATTCAGAATTCTACTCAGAATTCTACTCTGAGAGAACAGCACAGTGCATCTCTGGGCTGTAGTCCAGCTTGGCCTATGGAGCAAGTGGAAGGACAGCTAACATGTCACCACTCCCTCCCTCCTCGACTCCTGCCACTTAAGCTTGTGAACTGTGCCTCTGAGTAGGACTGTCAGTGGTCACCTTTTGCATATGTTCCAGGAGATGAAGCATTAGCAGTATGATTAAAGGTTCTAGATGCAGTGTGAAGATGAGGGAGAGGAGGCAGGAATAGGGGTAAAACATGGCTTATTTTATGTATTCCTGGTATATAAAATAACTGTCTTTGTATTTCTTTGACACATGAGACAAAATCAAATTCTTCTTAGCTGATAAATTTTTTGAAGAAATTGTTAGTAATGAAACATTTCAGGAGTAGTCAAAAGGCTTGTTCTCATCAACTGATGTTCAATTTAATCATTAAAAAAATTAGATCGTCTATAATGCTCTTTTAAAGTAAGAATAGACTAGATAAAAATAAATTTCTGTAAAACAGATATCCCTTTATTCTTTCTCTGCTTATAAAACATTAATGAAGGAACCTTTCCTTCAGGCCTCTATTACCCATGGGAGCCAGAGGGCAGAGTCTCAGTATCTTCATTACTCTAAGGCTGTACTTTATACGTGACTGTCAGGCTTCTGTGGTGATCATTGTTCATGGAGCCCAGAGAGCAGTCATCGTTTCTTGTCAGAAGTTTCTTGCACTCCAGAGTCTCAGAGATCCACAGAGCCTGCAGGCTACAGATGTCTGAGCTATTTTTAAGTGCTTTTTAAAAATGAGCATTTTCTTCAATGGCTCCCGAGCAATTCACAAGGCAGGGTCTCCACCAGGTAAGGACAGAATGCTTGGTATCTTTAACTCCACCCTATTTAAAAGGGATTAAACTTGATATTACGAGAGCAGAATATACAGGAGCTGACCACAATTAGAAATGATCCAGGAGAACTCTCTGTCTTCCTTGTATTTACCTAGAAATTAAACACAGCCTTCATACCCCTCCTCACCAGGGAGAGCAAAGGTTGGCCTCTCATAATAGCTTTGGCCTCTCACGGGTCTGGAGGCCGAACGAGAGGAATCTCTAATAATGAGCTTCACTAATAGCCTTGTCATCTAGTTATTCTCCTTCCCACAGTTGCTGGTCTTAGAGATTCAACCTCTTTCCCTTTGTTTTGTTGGTCCTTACTCTAAAATTGGGTTGATATGTCATATAATCTAGAATCCAGTGCCACTACTGGAAAACCACTCACTCCCATTTGTATATGGAAATACTTATCCACAACACTCTGTTCCTCTTCTTTTAGCAGTCTGTGTTTTGTACCAGAGCACATGGCAATTGTGAACCTCTGGTTTTGCTCTACAGCAGTTACACTGTAGGCTCCACAGCATGGCTGTGTGTCAGCTTCCATGTCTTTTGTACTCTGCTTGGCACAGCAGTGAAGGACAGAGAACAGAAGTGAGCAAGTGCTGGCTCTGGGCTTTCTGGCTTTCATGCATTTCAGTTCTCTCTGAAGTTTACTTAGGAGGCATGCCCAGTGCTAAATCAGGGTTGATCCAGGGGCTCTGAAAATGAAGGTGACTAAAACCGATCTCAACAGTAACAGAAAGCACATTTATTGCTATGAGGGGCCAGCAACCTTCCCACAGGAATGAAAGCAGTACGTCATGGGGATGGGGAAGCCAGAGTTTTATACATGGGAGTTGAGTCCAGATAAGGCAATGTTGTGGCTTTTCTGAGAATGGGCAGTTGGATGGACACCTCGAGCTTTTTAAGAATGGAGGGTTTAACTTGGGATGCGATTCTTTTTATCATGGGGTGGGGGCAGGCATTCATCTTAGGAGAGGGGATGATTTCTTTGTTCAGGAGGCCACAAAACCCTCCACCCAGTACTTGTTGGCTCTACTAGAGGTGAAATCTAGTGTGTTCCTTTGTTCCTATCCTAGTCTGCTCCTTGAATAACTAAACATTTGTTCAAATGCCTACTATCTTAACCAGTATACAGCAGCCAGGTCTGTCGGGGGCTAAGTGCACTCACTCCTCCCAGAAGCACGTGGTTCTTATCTGGAAAATTCTCGGTGTTCCTAATTAATTGGCAACAGTTCCCTTCCATTCCATGTGGTAATACTTTTCTCAGTGATGTCTGATGTGATTTCCAGAGACATTCAGTGAATGTGTGATTAAAGATACATTCAGTTCACAGCTGTCAGTAGTAGCAAGTAGTAAGCACTCTTCAGTGAAAGTATTGGTTTTAGAAAAGACGAGATGGAGGAGACATATTTGGAACTGAGGGTTTATGGGAACCTCCTCAGGCAATGGACTCTTACACCTGAAGTTTATCTTCATGAAAGTGAAATAAGAGTCTGGGTTTGACTGCTAGGTAAGAGCAGAATGTGTCTTCTATCAACGAAGAACACATTCTGCATTCCTTGGATGCCCTTACTAAAACCTTGCTTTGAATATTCATTGGTTCCTACTCCTAGAGAAGGAGACAGAGTGGATAAGTCATCCACAGGATAATTTGTCTTCAGACTGTCTACCATTGACAGGTCATTTCTACCAGGAGATGTCCCATGTAAGTGTTTTAGATGCATTTCAAGTTACCTTCAGTAAAAGTGCCATTGATCATGGCAAAGCTATCTGTCTTGGGTTGAATGGCTTTATTGTGTATTGTGACAATTGATTTCCCTTTTGCAGAGTGCACAGACTGGGGAGATTTTAAAGCACTGTATTAAGGACCAAGCAGGTTCTAACAGATGAATAATGATCACAATAACATGAATGTATAATCTCTGGGAGGTCTGGCCTATGCAATACATCCAGAATATGAGTCTCCAGCCCTGGTCTACCCAATGCACAAACAGCTATAGTGTTTTCAGGACAAGTTTTGAAGGCTTATTAAAAGGAAGGTTGGCAATACATGCTACTTTTATTTCTTGAGATGGTGTTTCAATATAGTGCCTAGGTTGCTATCGAAGTAAGTATTACTTTTTAAAGAAACCAAAATTTCAGGTAAAGCCCTAGGGCACAAGAGGTGGGAAGGAAGTAGTCTTGAGTCTTGGTCTCAATAGTAGGCCTGTGACTTATTTACTCGTCATAATAATTCTACAAGGAATGTACAGAAGATTTGTGTCCATTTTTACCAGATTCCTTGCTCTAATGTGAACCCCCTTGGCTTGGAGCTAGACCACTGTGATGACTCACTTTACTCCAGAGCAAGAAATATGGTCTAACCTGACAGTTCTGAGGGTTGAACAAAGCACACCCAGAACTTAGCCTTCCACCAAGAATGGAATTATGGTTGGTTTTAATGTCAAATCACTATAGATTAGAATCATTTGAGTAGTGTCCTGATTGCCCTAATTGATGTGGAAGGCACACTTCAACTGTGGGAACCACTCTCTAGTAAGCACTATGGATAAAAGAGGTATGACAGAAGGAAAATCATCTTGCCCCTTGGTCACTTGACCTTCCCTACCACCAAGCTAATTCGATGCTAATATTGATTTCTCTGTTAATGTCAGCGTTTCCAAGCTTTCATCATGGACTAGGGACCAGTGGGTCTCCAGGAAATTTCTGGGTTTCCAGAGTGAGATTGGGACTGGTGAGCTACCCAGACTTGTGGACTAAGCAATTACAAAGTTGCCAGGCCCCATACAGTGAGATATAACCAACTGCTGAGGTGCTGAAGTGCTGAGGTCCTCAAGGAATGAGCAACTACTGGTTTCTCACAGCAATCCCCCCACACACACATACACATACACACACACATCCTATTGGTTCTCTTGCTCAAGAGAACCCTGACAAATATACGTGCCCACCCTCAAGGCATGTGTGGACAGGCCCCAGGCCCCACACTACTCTAATGGGTAATGGCTGTTGACAGTCATCTGAGATACAGGTGGCCAACCTGTGCCCTACAGAGAAAAAAAAAAAAAAAAAAAAAAAAAGACCAAGATTAGGTCACAAAATCCCACCGATCCCAAAACTTGCCCCAAGATCAGGCCACAGAATCCTTCTAATCCTCAGCAAGTCTGGAAGGCTCTGCTTCCCCGACCCCACCAACAAACAAGAAACCCTCTATAAAGCCTGCTTCCTGCTCGGTTCTTTGCTGCTTCTCTCCTGAGCAGAGGCAGCTACCTTCTTGTCTCTTTCTCAATAAATCTCTTGTGTGAGGTTTGTTGTGTGGTGTGACTTTGTGATATTCCTTGGCTCCTGACTGCCAGGATACCTTTCCCTTCAGAGCTGTAACAATTGTATTCTTCCTCCCTTTCTTCCTACTTGTGAGACCTTCCTCACCATCTCTGCTGTTGTCTAACTCTGAGAGTACCATTCTTAATCTTTTGATCTCCTACCCTCCTTACAGGGACAGCACTGAGTTGTGATGACCTCTAATGTGTCTCCATGATGCAACTTCTCCTCTATAACTGTTGGCATTGTTCACAGAAAGCCACTGACATCTTTCTCTGGATACTACCATAGCTTCTATTCTGAGTCATGCAATCAGATTGAATTTATAGAGTTCAAATATAACTATGCCACACCCACCCTAAAATACTTTCCTTGCATCTCACTCCTCAGGGAGGCATGTACATCCTCTGTGAGGCACTACATCTAGGCCCTGGCCTACTACCTGCTCATTCTTGTATCATCTCGGACTCACACGCCCATGTTAGGTTCCTAACACCTCGCATTTCTGGTCTTAACATGTGTTTTCCTTCTCAGCCACGGTCACCCACCAGCATTCTCCTTGTGTGAAGAGCCCTTCTTATCTTTTGTCTTACCTACATCCTGTCTCAGTTAAGGTTCCTATTGCTGTGACAAGACAGACAAAATGGGAGGAAAGTGTTTGTTTTATTTTACAACTCAGGGCACTGAGGGAAGTCTAGGTAGGAACGCAGGGCAGGGCCTGGGCATAGGAATGGCAGCATAGAGGAATGCTGCCTACTGGCTTGCTCAGAGGAAACCACCTGCCTAGAGGAGGCAGCAACACCTCCCACCCTTTGGGTTGGACCCTTCCACATCCACCATTAATCAAGAATGCCCTAAAGACTTGCCTAGAGGCAATCTGCGTAGAGTAATTTTCTCAGTTGAGGTTCATTCACATAAGCCTAGCATGTATCGAGTTAACCAAAAACTAATCAGGACACTAGTCATCTGAAGTCTGTCTATTTGTCATTTTATTTCCTGAGGCACAGAGAAAGTAGTAGGGTAATTTTTGCTGAATGAATTTATAGAGGATTTCAAAATTCATCCTTGAATTTAACTACTGTGGAACATCTACATATGTACCCACAGCTACAGATACAAAAAAAGGTTACAGAAAGATGAGGTTATTTGAACGTCACAGTCTGGAGACCTTTCTGTATGTAGGCAATCCACCAACTAACTTTGATGTCAGTGACTGCAAATCACCAGGAACTATTTATGTCTAAAGTTACTTGTTACAAAGGCAGAGAAATATAACATATTGTAGAAAATATGCTATCTAGGCTATTTTCAAGTTTAAATGTTCAATACTGAAAAAATGAAGTATCCTTTCCTCTAAATTAAGTGAATGGGAGTTTAGAAGGGTTAAAATAAAATCAGAATGAATCCGTGCAACCTTCTGTTGAACAACATGGCAATATATCAGACCATAAAAATGTTCCAAGCCTCTGGTTTTATCAGCTCACTCCTGGGAATCTGCTCTAATAATTCAAAAGCAAACCAAGGCTACATATATAGTGAAGTTACTGTGGAATGGGATTTTTTTCCTGTCCCCCTCCCCTCTTTTCTCATAATTCAAGCAGTACCACAAACACACATTATTTACAAGGCAGACTCCCCTTTACACCATGAGCTCATTATGGGCAAGATGCCATAACTTGATCCATGTCTGTACTTACAGAGAGATAAATGGTAAGGAACTCAGCTTTATAAATAATGATCAAAATGTGCATGCACACACAGACACACACACACACACAGACACACAGACACACACAGATACACACACACAGACACACACACACACACACACACAGACACACACACACAGACAGACAGACAGACAGACAGACACACACACACACACACACACACACACACACACACACACACACACACACACAGCACATGCAAGCACATCTCTCCAAAAGAAGAACTAAATTCTAAAGAAAGCACATTTATCATGGTGTCTCTAGATTCCTACACTCACAATATAGCCTGACTGCGACTGTTGGTGTTAAGGACAGTCAGTTGCATGAGAGATGGCTACCTCTGGAAGCAGGGCATGGAACACTTCTCCAGTGAGGACTTGGGAACATGAAGTTAGAGTTTCCAAAAAGATGACTTGATGAAGGGACACCTGTGCTAGTTCTCAGCAAGGCCAAAAGGTAAAACAGAAGTATAGAAGTGGCCATGCCTGGCAGTCTAGGCTTTTGTTTGTTTGTGTTTGTTTTTGTTTTTTGTTTTTTGTTGTTTGTTTTTTTTTGTAACATTAGTAGCACAGAGTTAAAACCACAGACAAGAAGTATATTTAAACCCAGAAAAAGTATTCATATTAATAAACTGATAGCAACTGTTTTGGGGTAGCTTTCTTTAGCTTACTTGTTTTTAAAAAGATTGTGCTTGGTGGCACAGCCTGGTATATTTAGTGAGACACTGGACCAATAAAGTCTGCATGATTTGTGAACATAGCTACTTTTTTAATGTTCTTAAAATTGCAAAAGAAGGCTGCTATTCTAAAGGTCTGAAGTGGAAACAAGCCAACTTTTCCTAAAGTTTAGAAAGCAATTCCCCACATGTTTCTTTATCTGCCTTGTTATGAGGGAGAATATTTGGCTATTCTTGTTATTCTGATGATAACATCGAAGCCTGGAGCAGACAACATTAAAAACGGAAATAATATGCAAGTCAAAGAAATAGTTATACAAGGAATGAGAAATAGTGGGAAAGCTGTGTTACTGCAGCAAGGAAATCATGTACTTTATTAAGTAAAAACAGTAATTGCAACACCCGGAGATTTTATGGGACACCATTAGAAGCATTCCTATACAGCAAAATGTACATAAATGTGGACATACATGGCAAAAGGAAGTTAGAACTTTGGAGCTGAATTTCTGACTAGGGGAATGCTAAGAAGTTGAATGACATTTTAAATATTTAAATTTTATTTATGTATTCATTGCTAGGAGATCTGATGACTAGAGTGTTTTCTAAGCCTTTGTACCAAGAAAAGCAGAATTATGTTTCTCTTTGTAGCTAAGGTTTATTATGTTTCTCTTTATTCTGGCTCTAAGACATCTATAAAACTTTGTCTAATAAGTAACTGTACAAAATGGGAGAAAACATTTCTGTTTTAAGGTTTTCCAGCTTAATTTGCCATTCAGATGTCATTTTCTCTTTGGCATGATATTTTCAAAATAAAAAAAATTACATTATGTGTTCTTATAAACCCTCAAATCTCAAGTTACAAGTGTATTTAATTCTTAAAATGATCTCATTCCATGTTGAAAGCCTTAGAATTCTACTGGGCTCTCCTCTCGTTAAATCTGACAAGGAAGAACTACCCAACCAGAGCGAGAAAACAGGGGTACAGGCCAGCAGTGCTTCACACAGGATTTAGCCCAGCATTGACAGAAATACCTGGGAGGGAAGGCTAGTTCACCTCTGGCCCCAGCGTAGATGTTGTGAATTAGAAACTCTAGATCAGGGCTCCTGCAGTCAGCTTTCAAGGTGACTTTTCTGCATATGTGCCTTGTCAGCCAATGGAATGGGGGAACAGATGCATAGAAGTACAGTGCCTACAAGAGACCATGGGGCTCTTCCTGACTTAGATTCTTCCTGTCTTTTCATAGCCGTAATTGGAGAAGTTGAATCATAAAGTAGAAAAGCCTAGATTGGCATGGGGAAGTTCAGATCTTGAAGGAAGACATGGAATATCTGTCTTACAAGAGAAGAGCTATCAGAGTCGAGCAGGGGTCAGTGGGGGAAGGACTGCCGCTGTCTGAATTTGGACTCTGGAGTGTAAAGAAGGAACGCATTTGATTATTGACATCTACTGCATGTCTACACTTGCTAGCCTTTACAGCTCCCCTTCTCAAGGTTAAAATAAAATAAACATAAGTTGTTATGTAACAATCTGAGGCCTAGAGGGATAGAACTCTGAACTTCTGCTTCTTGTTACTTTGTTTGATTCACTAATTTGTCCTTTGATCAAATAAACTCTGTGAAAGTTAATTTCTTGTTTCAAAACTATTAAAAAGCATATATTCAAAAAGGTCTTAAGAATAACAAGCTTAAACAGGAAGAGTTTTTATTTAATTATCATGGGCATCAGACCTATTAGAGAATAGTTGGTCTCTGAGGGAAAATGAAAAACTGGAATCAAAAGAAGGCTTGGGCTATGAGTCAAGGAAATTGTCCAAACTTTATTGTGGTGATCTAAATGAGAAATGTCCCCTATAGACTCATGCAGTACACTTGAATACTTGGTCTCCAACTAGTAATGCTGTTTGGGATAGTTACAGAACTTTTAGGAGGTGTTTCCTTGCCAGAGAAAGTGTGCTACTAAAGCTCTGAGTGTTCGTGGTCTCACCCTACTCCCAGTTCATGCTCTTAGCTTCCTTCAGCTTGCATGACTTCCCCACCATGACAGACACTCCTCCTGGAACCTTCAGCCAAAATAAACTCTTCCTTCTGAAAGTTGTGTTTTTGTTATGGTGTTTATCACAGCAGTAGGCTGTAACTCATACACTTCCCTTGACTTCTTTTTAAGAGATTGCCAGCATTTTCAGCAGCACTGTTCAGGTATACCTCACACGGGATAGAACTTAACCCACAGTAACACTGTAACTTAACAATTTTGGTAGGTTTATTTACCTTCTAACGATGTTTCAAATAAATCAAATATATGATCTTTTAAAACTGGCTACTAAGTGGTAGAACATAGCTTTAGTTCTTTTCTTTGTATTACTAAATAACATGCATTTGTTTGGATATGGTACCTTTTGTGCATCTGTTCATTGATAGACATTTCTGATTGTTTAGTGGTCATTAAGAATGCAGCTGCCCATTGTAGCTCAAGCCCATGATGCTAGCACTTCAGAGGTGAAGGGGGGGTCAGGAGTTCAAGGCCAGTCTCAGCTGCCTAAGATCTTATCTGAGGAACAGAAAATAATCCTGTTGAGTATTTCTTCACACAGCCTTGTGAGGACACATGCTCATAGTTTTCTAGGACAGAGTTCTGGTTCTAGGAATGACTTATTGAGATATGTAGTAGGTTTTGCTTTCATTTTTAAATAAACCATCAATTGGCTTCCATGGGTTGATGCTGTCTGGCATCCCACCAGCCATGCTGACGGTTTTAGCTTCTCTTCCTTATGTCTAACATTGGTGGGTCGGCCTTCTCACGACAACTGTTTTTATATATTCCCTTTCCCTTCTGCTCTCATTGCCCCAAAGGCCAATGAGAACATCTAATGCAGTTCTTTGCATCTGCTCATCTTCTGTAAAGTATACATTTAAGTCCTTGACTCAATTTTATTATATGTTCCTTTAAGTTGAATGAGTTTCTTATGAGTTAGATATAAGAATTTTATTAAGTATATCATTTCAAACTATTTTCTCTCAATCTGTGGTTTGTACTTTAATTATTCTTAGTTGTATGTTTTGAATCACAAAATAAGATTTACATTTTTATGGTGTTCAATGTTTGTTTACCTTTTATGGATTGTCATTTTTCCATCTAAGAACTTTGCCTAACCTAAACTCATAAAGGATTCTCTTCCTGCCCAAAGGATAAAGAGTTGAAACTCCTCTAGGTAAGCTGTGGTACACATTTGTGGTGTTTGCAGATGATGTGATTTAAGAATCAAAGTTTTTATCTCTTTCTTCTTTTTAATCATGTGATTATGTAACTGTCCTTGCAGGATTGGCTGGAAAATCTATTTTTTACCCCAATAAAGTGTTTTATTATCATGCTTAAAAATAAAACTGTAAGAATTTATATCTCCTTTTTTGTTTTTCCAAATATAGATTTCATATATTGTTCTTATATTTGTGACATTTAAATTCAACATATTATTTGTTCTATATTTAATATATTTAATATTGTATAAATTCAATGTATTCATAATATGCATTAAATATGAACATATGAATTCATGTCTGCATGTATGTGTGTGTGTATATATATAATATATATATGTGTGTGTATATATATATATATATATATATATATATATACATGTTTATTATCTTTTTTTTTTTTTTTTTTTTTTTTTTTTTTTTTTTTTTTTTTTTTTGGTTTTTCAAGACAGGGTTTTTCTGTGTAGCCCTGGCTGTCCTGGAACTCACTCTGTAGACCAGGCTGGCCTCGAACTCAGAAATCCGCCTGCTTCTGCCTCTCAAGTGCTGGGATTAAAGGCGTGTGCCACCACTGCCCAGCTATGCATGTTTATTATACACACATAAGCACACACAATCTTTTGGCCAGGCATGGTAGTTCATGATAATGTCCATGATCCTAGTACCAAGGCATCTGAGGCAATAAGATGACCACAAAATTGAGGCTGTTTTATAGGCACTTTGAGGCCAGTGTGAGGTACACAGAGATACTGTTTCCAAACAAAGAAACAAATATCATTCCACTAACATTTCCTTCAATATCCTTACAATTCTCCAGTGTGCTCTGAAGGTGAGAAGTGAGTGACATTTCCCCCAAGTTTGTTAGTTTTGACAATGGTTTGTCCATCACTCATGAGTTTTAGGGTCATGAATTTGTGTAAGTAGGTATGCTGGGTTATGTAAGAATGGCATTGAATTTATTATCCAGTTTAGGAAGAATTATCATCTTAACAATATTGAGAGTCTTTCTAATACATGAAATATCTCTTTAATTATTTATCATTTATTTTTTTCAGTAATTATTTTTTATTTTAGTACACATATATTACAATTAAAAAAACTATTTATACTCCTAGATAGTCAATTCTTCTGATACTAGAATAAATAAAATTATTTTATTTGATTTTCTTTGAGGCAAAGACTTTCTGTGTAGCCCCGGTTGATTTTAATCCGCAGCCTTCTTGCCTTACCCTGCACTGTGTGGTAGCATTACAGTATCACTGAAGGTGTATTAAGGGAAAAGTGTCACCTCCTGGCCAATGGAATCTACCTCTGGATAGAGATATGCCATTGTCTTTCCCTTATGCATTAATCCAGTTAGGCTCGCCAATCATCTAAGCAGGGAATCTGTGCCAAGGAAGGAGAACCTATCTAAAGAGACGGGAAGATTAAATAGCTCTCTAAGGAAATAATTTCCTTTCCAAAGTTCCTGCCCCCTAGTGCAGTCTCTTATAGAGCCACACATGCATGCTCATAAATCAGCCAGCTTTTCTGAGTTACTGAGAAGAATGCAATTGTTCCTTCTCCACCTTTTAGCTTTGTTAAGTGTGTTTTTCCTAACAATTGTGCTTCATCGTCTCTAAAGTTCTCCTCCCTACCATGTGGCTGCTTCTTTTTTAATAATTAATTATTTTATTTATTTACATTCCAAATGTTGCCCCCCAGGTCCCTCTCCCAGAGTTCTTCACCACACATCCCCTTCTGTTTGGTCCCTCCCTGCATCCCCTCTTCCTGGGGCATCAAGTCTCTACAGGATAAGGCTCATCCTCTCCCACCTACAAGACAAGGCCAGACAAGGCAGTCCTCTGCTACATACATGCCAGGGGTCTTGGACCAGCCTTGGTATGCTCTTTGGTTGGTGGCTTAGTCTCTGGGAGCTCCCAGGGATCTGGGTTAGTTGACACTGTTGGTCTTCCTGTCTAAACAAAAATGCAGGGATGAAAATGGAGCGGAGACAGAGGAAAGGCTAACCAGTGAGTGGCCCAACTTGGGCTCTATCCCATGGGTAGTCACCAAACCCTGACGCTATAACTGATGCTATATTGTGCTTGTAGGCAGGAATCTAGTATGACTGTCCTCTGAGAGGCTCTACCAGCACCTGACTGAGACAGATGAAGAAGGTACTCACAGCTAACAACTGGAGTGAGCCCGGCGACCCTTATGGACAAGTTAGGGGAAGGATTGAAGAAGCTAAAGGGGAAGGTGACTGACTTTCTTGATGGCTAAACTCCAGCAGTATGGATTTTCTCCTGTTCTACTGGTACCTGCTGGGACTTACACCTTGCCTGCCCTTGGGTTTTCTAAACCCTAATAAAACTGCACTCAAGGTGTTATTTGAGTCTTCAATTCCATTTATTAATAAAATCAAGAACCCCCAAAGAGTCCCCCATTTCCCCAGCATTATTTGAAGATTTTGAAGGCATTTAGCCAAAATTTTTGATAACACACAGTATATAGACCCATTATATACTATATAAATTGATTTACTTTCTTGGGATCCCAATTTATTAGCCCTTATAAGTTTTTATAAGTTCCCTGAAAATTTTCACACTCTGATTTTTAACCTCTACCTCTCTCCCCTCCTTCCCTCCTCTCCTCCCTTCCTCCCACTCTCAATATCACAATGATACTACATTGATGAATATAAGAGACAAATGGATATGCTTGTTTGCTCTATGATCTTAAGATTCAGAAGCATTGTGGGAATAATCACTCAAGTCATTCGCTGTAAAATATTCACTTACCATTTATCAGCTTGCAAATGCTCCTTTTGTAAGACATTTATTAAAAGCATTAGCCATGATTGAATGTTGAATTTCATCAAATAACGTTTCTGCATCAGTTGAAACCTGTGACTTTTGTTTCCTTTACCTTGATAATGCAGTAATTCATTCATTGATTTTTCAGATTTTAAGTCAACATTGCATCTCTGGGCTACGCCCACTTGTTACAGTGCTACATCATTTTTATTGTATGGGGTTCAGATTACCAATTGTACTGGCTGGTTTTGTGTCAACTTGACATAAGCCGGAGTTATCACAGAGAAAGGAGTTTCAGCTGAGAAAATGCCTCCATGAGATCCAACTTTAAGGTATTTTCTCAATTAGTGATCAAGGCGGGAGGGCCCCTTGTGGGTGGTACCATCTGTGGGCTGGTAGTCTTGGGCTCTATAAGAAAGCCAGCTGAGCAAGTCAGGAGAAGAAAATCAGTAAGAAACATCCCTCCATGGCCTCTGCATCAGCTCCTGTTTCCTGCCCTGCTTGAGTTCTAGTCCTGACTTCCTCTGGTGATGAACAGCAGCATGGAAGTGTAAGCTCAATAAACCTTTTCCTCCCCAACTTGCTTCTTGGTTACGTCTGTCAAGCTTATTCGGAATTATGTTATGGCTTAGCCATTGGTCTTTCTTACAGAATACCCACCTTCAGTTGGTCAAATGAGCACCTTCAGTTGGACTGTGTATTCATACCTCTAGCAGCTAGTGTAAGTCTCCTATACCCTTGCTAATTTTCTGTGTAGACTATTAACTATTGTTTACTGAAACTTGTAAATATAATTACTTATTTTTCTATATATCCTTTGAATTTTTAAAATTTATCTCATGTAATTTGAACTTTACTGCTAAAAGCATATATACATTTTGTTTCTTTGTGTCTCTGTTTTTTATGGTTTTTTCCTCTTTCTCCTTTAAGGTCTTTTTAAAAGTTAGAAGTTTTTGTGTTTCATGCTTATTTTCTTTGTTGATTCTCTTGGTGATCTAGAAACTTCAAAATGTATCTTTATTTATAACAATGGACTTCACTTTGGTGTTAGTTCATTTTACACTTTTAGTGCAAAATTCGATATGAAGCCCCATAGTTTTGGCTCCCAATGCCTATGCTAACTGTATAGTGAGATGGTATCCCTATCACTCCGCTGGTGTTCCTGCCTGGCTACAGGAGGTAACCCCATATTCCCACTGCTGTGAGTCTCAGATAAGGTCACCCCATTGATTCTTAGGAGCCTCCCTTATCCCAGGCCTCTGGCACTTCCTAGAGATGCATCCATCCCCAGGCCAGCTGTGAACATGGCCATCTGACCACCTACCTTGTCTCTCTCCACACCTGATCCCGAACCCCCCATTCCCCTTCCCATTTGTTCTCCCACCCAGTTCCCTCCCCCCATCTACCTCCTATAACTGTTTTATTCCCTCTTCTGAGTGAGATCCTTTGCTTGGGCCTTCCTTCTTGTTTAGGTTCTTTGGGTCTATGGTGTGTCCTGTATTTTATGGCTAATATCCACTTGTAAGTGAGTACATACCATGCATGTCCTTTTGGGTCTGGGTTACCTCACTCAGGATGATATTCTCAAGTTCCATCCATTTACCTGCAAAATTCATGATGACTTTGTTTTGAACAGCTGAATAGTATTCCTTTGTGTAGATGTACCACATTTCCTTTATCTATTCTTAAGTTAGGGACATCTAGGTTATTTCCAGTTATTGGTTATTACAAATATAGCTGCTATGAACGTAGTTAAACAAGTGTGCCTGTGGTATAGTGGGGCATCTTTTGGGTATATGCCTAGGAGTGGTTTAGTTGTGTCTTGAGGTACAACTATTCCCAGTTTTCTGAGAAACTGCCAAATTGATTTCCAAAATGGTTATACAAGTTTTTGCACTTCCATCAGAAATGGAGAAGTATTCCCCTTGCCCTACATCCTTGCCAGCATGTGCTACCACTTAAGTTTTCACTCTTAACCATTCTGACCAGTGTAAGATATAATCTCGGGGTTTTGGTTTGCTTGTTTGTTTTAATTTGGATTTCCCTGATGAATAAGGATTTTGGACATTTCTTTAAATGTTTCTTGGGCATTCGAGATTCCCCTGTTGAGAATTCTCTGTTTAGCTCTGTACTGGACACTAACCTACCCACAAAACTTTGAACCCCAAATTTATCCTGCCTATAAGAAGTGCAGGGATGAGAGATGGAGCCTAGACCGAGGGACTTGGCAAGCAACAATCATCCCAACTGGAGACCCATACCATGGGCAAGCACCAATCCCTGACACAACTAATGATACTGTGTTTTAATTGCAGACAACAGCCTAGCATGGCTGTCCTCTGGGAGGCTCCATGTAACAGCTGACTCAGACAGATGCAGACACCCACAGCCAAACATTGGATGGAGCTTCAGGACTCTTATGGAAGAGTTTGGGGAATGATTGGGAGCCCTGAAGGGAATAGGAACTCCATAGAAAGACAAATAGAGATCCTTAGACCCTTGGAGATCTCGGAGACTAAACCACGAACCAAAGAACATACATGGGCTGGACTAAGGCCCCCTGCAAATATGTAGTATATGTGCAGCTCTGTCTTCATGTGTGTCCTGAACAACTGGAGTGGGGGATATCCCTAAAGCTGTTGCTTATCTGTAGTATCTGTTCCCCTAACTCAGTGTCTTGTCTGGCCTCAGTGGGAGAAGAAGCCCCTAGCCCTGCAGAGACTTGATGTACCAGGATGGGGGATACCCAGGTGGAGGGGCTCCATTCTCTCAGAGAAGGGGAGGGGGATAGACTGTGGGAAAGGGGACTGGGAGTGGGGACAAGGATTGAGATGTAAAGTGAATAAATTAAAAATTATATTCATTGAGTTGTGAAGATTTTGGGTCTGGTATCTTGATGTGCATTTTTTTTTAATTGAGTTTCAAGCTTTTACATAGTAAAAGTTCATAAAATTAAAATAATGAAAATATTGACATATTTACTTAACTCTGAGGTGAGGAATCTTTTCCGTTGTTCCCTTCTTACACATGAAGTAAAGACAGGCACTGCAATGGGACTGTGGAGGAAATGGTGATAGTCTGCTATGTAAACTGCACTGAGAATAGTCACTCTCTGGTCCAGAGGCTTGGAACTCTGTTTCTGCCTATCTTTTCTCTTTTATGCATTACACATAGATACTTGTCAGATTGCATATATTTTCTCATGATACATGGTGGGGGACACATTCAATTTATTAATAGTATTATTTGATAAACACACACTCTTTTAATAAACATCATCTTATCAGCCTTTTCCACATGGCTGGTGCTTTTGGTCCACCAGTAAGTTAATTTTCACCTGTTGAGCATCGTGAAGATACTCTCCTATTTTTCCCTCCAAATTATTAGTTTCAACTTACATATTTACATTTGAAATCTATTGGGCATTTGGAGGTTTTTCCTCCTCTTTTTTTATATGCAATATGAGAAAAAAAACCAAGATTTTCTTTTTAACACATCTGCTAATAAATTAACCAAGAATAATTTATTTCATTGATCTCCCCTTTGCCCAACTTGCCTCAGGATTGACTGAGTCATCATAGTCTTTTCTCACTCTATTCTGTTTTATATGTCATCATTTAGGGCGACGTAACAATATGCTAATGACTATGACTTTGAATATCTTCTCTTATCTCACCTGTGCAGTCCCAGTTGTTCTTGCATGGTTTTGAGTTTTATATTCCTGTTTTTTTTTTTTTTGATACAATCCAATGATTTAAGAAAATTAATGATAAAATGTAATCTTAAAATGGAAATCTTTTGGATCAATAGATTCCAATGAAGCAGTTTAACGTCTTTATTGAGTCTGCCTGTCTATAATATGGTGAATTCCTTGAGCAGATCCTCTTGGGATTCTTTTGGTAAATTTTATTATTCTAGACGTGGAGATTCTTCATAATTTAATAGGTTATACTTCTATTCCTTTTACAATCATAATGTTCTTTGATATTGTTGCCTATGTAATTTATTTCTATGTGTTTCCTGTGAGTATGTGTGAAACCATTTCTTGTTGATTGTATTTGAGCTAAGGCCTCAGACATTGTAAGCAAGCATTCAAACACTGATCTGTATCTCTTGCCCTTGCCTGCCTTCCTTCCTTCCTTCCTTCCTTCCTTCCTTCCTTCCTTCCTTCCTTCCTTCCTTCCTTTCTCTATTTCTTTCTTTCCTTCCTTCTTTCAACAGAGCCTTGCTAAATTCCTCAGGTTGGTCTTACACTGATAATCTTTGGTCTCTCCCTATTGAGTGGCTAGAATTACAGGCATAGGCCAACGAGCCTAGCACACCGCTGGGTTTTGAACACTAACCTAGCTAAACTTTCTTCTTACAGCTAATTCATCCTGATATTTTGATGTTTTTAGTTTTACAGAGACATCTATTGATAATGGCAGATTGTTCCTATGAGACAGCTACCATTGCTTTGGTAAAATTGTAGAATCTTACAATGGTAAAGATTCTCCTGTGAGAAGCTCTGAATAGGAGCCCACCTACATCAATTTTATTTCACCCATGTTCTCAATTTTCCCTGCAATTATGCCCTATTTCCTATACTCAGGAAAACAAACAAAACTCTGCCTTATTTTCTGTCAGTGCTTCTCATATATTTTACAAAAGTACATCTAATGGTTTGAAATTTCAGTGTTTATCGTAAAATTTCACATTTTTCATGCTCCTCCAAAAAGCCTATATTTTCTTATGAAAATCAAGATGTAAATAACTATTATCAAGTGGAACTGAGACTTCAAGGAAGAAAGAAGCTTTATGCTCTATGCCTTTGTGATTCTGGCAGACAGTATGCTCTCCTTTTGCTACTAAGGTATTGCATCTCTGAGAAGCACTATTAGTCCCAACACTTGGCATCCTTCTTACCAGCTCTCCCAATTTATAGCTGTACAGTGAGACCATAGCACACATGCAGAGCAGAGATCTGATCACTGGTGGAACCCGCATGCCTATGTCATGCTGACAAACATGCCCATGACCAAGGCAAATAAAGGGCAGGGTGCTGTGAACATCGGAAGTGTATTTACCATCAGAGAAAGCCTGAGTTCCTTAAGGAGGGTAGTAAGCAGTGCCATAATTAATTCCTTTGTTTAAAAAAAAATGACAAGGACAAATTGATCTGCACAAGTCAACAAAGTGAATAGTTTAAACCATACTTGATTTGTGATCATTTATTTATGTTCAAGACATTCTTGGTTTCAAACTTTTGCTCTTTTGATGCAAGTGACTGACAGTCAGCAACTGAACTGCAATTTCCCTTTTACCAAGAGAAGAGCTGTTTAATGCTGTAGGTCAAGGTAGACCAGCATGAGTGTCATGGGCTCGTCTACAGATACCGGGGTTAAACGTCACTGCATTATCCAAGCTGAGTCTTAGTTCCATACACACCATCTACTTTTGATATGCTATAATCAACTACATATAAAAACTATTTTTTCTTATAAAACCATCATTTTTGTGTGTAGGAGGCAGGGCTAGACTACTGTAAGTTATCCTTTAACCCTGGTGAGTTATCACGAATCATCCATCTCCAATATCCAGAGACTTCATTTTCAAGTACTTTTTAATGTTAGATTTTGACCCCTTTCTAGGTCAGAATGTCTTAAAAAGCAGAGACCTCAAAGTCAAGAACTCTCTGATGAAAGGTATACAGTTAGATATGATTCAATGCTTTTTTTTCTTTTTTCTTTTTTTTAATTTTTATTTTTTGATACTTTATTTACATTTCAAATGTTTCCCCCTTTCCAGGTGTCCACTTTGGAAACCCCCTATCTCCCCCCCACACGTGAGAGTTTTCCCCCACCCACCCACCCGCGCACCCACTCCCATCTTCACACCTTGGCATTCACCTATACTGGGGCCTCTAACACCCTCAGGCCCAAAGGCCTCTCCTCCCCCTGATGGCCAACAAGGCCCTCCTCTGCCACGTATGTGGTTCGAACCATGGGTCCCTCCATGTGTATTCTTTGGTTGGTGACCCAGTCTCCAGCACTGGGGGGTCAGGCCAGTTGACACTGTTGCTCCCTCCATGGGGCTACAAATTCCCTCAGCTCAGTCCCTTCTCCAACTCTTTCATCTGGGACCTCACACTTAGTCCAACTGTTACTGTGAAGTGAAACTTGGATATTCTGAACTTTGGGGCTAATAATATCCACTTATCAGTGAGTACATAGGGTGTTCATTCTTTTGTGACTGAGTTACCTCGCTCAGGATGATATTTTCAAATTCCATCTATTTGCCTGCAAATTTCATTAAGTCATTGTTTTTAATAGCTGAGTAGTACTCGACTGTGTAAATGTATCACATTTTCTGTATCCACTCCTCTGATGAGGGACATCTGGGTTGTTTCCAGCTTCTGGCTATTATAAATATGGCTGCTATGAACATAGTGGAGCATGTGTCTTTATTACATGTTGGAGCATCTTCTGGGTATATGCCCAGGAGTGGTATAGCTGGGTCCTCAGGCAGTATTATGTCCATTTTTCTGAGGATCTATCAAACTGATTTCCAGAGTGGTTGCATCAGCTTGCAATCCCACCAACAATGGAGGAGTGTTTCTTTGTCCACATCCTCTCCAGCATCTGCTATCACCTGAGTTTTTGATCTTAGACATTCTGACTGGTGTGAGGTGGAATCTCAGACTTGTTTTGATTTGCATTTCCCTGATGACTAGGGATGTTGAGCATTTCTTTAGGTGCTTCTCAACGCTGCGAATTTCCTCAGTTGAGAATTATCTGTTTAGCTCTCTTCCCCATTTCTTGATAAGGTTATTTAGTTCTCTGGAGTCTAACTTCTTGAGTTCTTTGTATATGTTGGATATTAGCCCTCTATCGGACTTAGGATTGGTAAAGATCTTTTCCCAATCTGTTGGTTGCCATTTTGTCCTATTGACAGTGTCCTTTGCCTTACAGAAGCTTTGCAATTTCATGAGGTCCCATTTGTCCAGTCTTGATCTTAGAGCATAAGCCATTGGTTTTCTGTTCAGGAACTTTTCTCCTGTACCCATGTGTTCAAGACTTTTCTCTTCTATTAGATTCAGTGTATCTGGTTTTATGTGGAGGTCCTTGATTCACTTGGACTTGAGCTTTGTACAGGGAGATAGGAATGGATCAATTTGCATTCTTCTACATGTAGACCACCAGTTGAATCAGCACCATTTGTTGAAAATGCTGTCCTTTTTCCACTGGAAGTTTTTAGTTCCTTTGTCAAAAATCAAGTGACCATAGGAATGTGGGTTCATTTCTGGGTCTTCAATTCTATTCCATCGGTCTACCTGCCTGTCACTGTACCAGTACCATGCAGTTTTTTATCACTACTACTCTGCAGTATAGCTTGAGGTCAGGGATGCTGATTCCCCCAGAAGTTCTTTTGTTGTTGAGAATAATTTTTGCTATCCTCAGTTTTTTGTTATTCCAAATGAATTTGAAAATTGCTCTTTCTAAGTCTATGAAGAACTGAGTTGGAATTTTGATGGGGATTGCATTGAATCTGTAGATTGCTTTTGGCAAGATGGCCATTTTTACTATATTGATCCTGCCAATCCATGAGCATGGGAGATCTTTTCATCTTCTGAGGTCTTCTTAGATTACTTTCTTCAGAGACTTGAAGTTCTTGTCATATAGATCTTTCACTTGTTTGGTTAGAGTCACACCAAGATACTTTATATTGTTTGTGACTATTGTGAAGGGTGTCATTTCCCTAATTTCTTTCTCAGCCTGTTTATCCTTCGAGTATAGGAAGGCTACTGATTTGTTTGAGTTAATTTTATATCCGGCCACTTTGCTGAAGTTGTTTATCAGCTGCAGCAGTTCTCTGGTGG
>CM052712.1:17172743-17191549 GCA_028551405.1 Uromys caudimaculatus | reverse complement strand
GAATTCCTGATCTTTCCAAGACTTTTATCATGAAGGGATGTTGAATTTTGTCAAATGCCTTTTCAGCATCTAATGAAATAACCATGTGGTTTTTTTCTTTGAGTTTGTTTATATAGTGGATTACATTGATGGACTTCCAGGTATTGAACCATCCCTGCATCCCTGGGATGAAGCCTACTTGATCGTGATGAATGATCAGTTTGATGTGTTCTTAGATTCGGTTTGCGAGAATTTTATTGAGCATTTTTGCATCAATATTCATAAGGGAAATTGGTCTGAAGTTTTCTTTCTTTGTTGGGTCTTTGTGAGGTTTTGGTATCAGTTTAATTGTGGCCTCATAGGAGGAATTGGGTAGTGTTCCTTCTGTTTCTATTTTGTGGAATAGATTGAAGAGTATTGGTATTAGGTCTTCTTTGAAGGTCTGACAGAATTCTGCACTGAACCTTCTGGTCCTGGGCTTTTATTTATTTATTTATTTTTTTTTTGGTTGGGAGATTTTATTGACTGCTTCTATTTCTTTAGGCATTATGAAACTGTTTAGATGGTTTATCTGATCCTGACTTAACCTTGGTATTTGATATCTGTCTAGAAAATTGTTCATTTCATCCCTATTGTCCAGTTTTGTTGAGTATAGGCCTTTGTAGTAGGATCTGATGATTTTGTGAATTTCCTTAGATTCTGTTATTATGTCTCTCTTTTCATTTCTAATTTTGTTAATTTGGATTATGTCTCTGTGCCCTCTGGTTAGTCTGGCTAGGGGTTTATCTATCTTGTTGATTTTCTCAAAGAACCAACTCCTGCTTTTGTTGATTCTTTGTATAGTTATTTTTTTCCCACTTGGTTGATTTCAGCCTTCTACTCCTCTTGGGTTTATTAGCTTCTTTTTGTTCTAGAGCTTTCAGGTGTGCTGTTAAGCTGCAAGTGTATGCTCTCTCCAGTTTCTTTTTGGAGGCACTAAAAGCTATGTGTTTTCCTCTTAACACTGCTTTCATTGTGTCCCATAAGTTTGGGTATGTTGTACTTTCATTTTCATTAAATTCTAGGAAATCTTTAATTTCTTCCTTGACCAAGTTATCATTGAGTAGAGCATTGTTCAGCTTCCATGTGTATGTGGGCTTTCTGTTGCTGTTGTTGCCATTGAAGACCAGCCTTAATCAGTAGTGATCTGATAGGAGGCATGGGATTATTTCAATCTTCTTATATTTGTTGTGGTTTTTTTGTGACCAATTATATGGTCAGTTTTGGAGAAGGTACCATGAGGTGCTGAGAAGAAGGTATATTCTTTTGATTTAGGATGTTCAGTAGATATCTGTTAAATCCACTTTGTTCATAACATCTGTTAGTTTCACTGCGTTTCTGTTTAGTTTGTGTTTCCAAGATCTGTCCATTGATAATAATGGGGTGTTAAAGTCTCCTACTATTATTGTGTGAGGTGCAATGTGTGCTTTGAGCTTTAGTAAAGTTTATGAATGTGGATGCCCTTGCATTTGGAGCATAGATGTTCAGAATTGAGATCTTCTTGGTAGATTTTTCCTTTGATGTGTATGAAGTGTCCTTTCTTATCTTTTTTGATGGCTTTTTGGTGAAAGTCAATTTTATCTGATATTAGAATGGCTACTCCAGCCTGTTTCTTGGGACCATTTACCTGGAAAATTGTTTTCCAGTTCTTTACTCTGAGGTAGTGTTTGTCTTTATCGTGGAGGGACATTTCCTGAATGCAGCAAAATGTTGGGTCCTCTTTATGTATCCAGTCTGTCGGTCTATGTCTTTTTATTGGGGAATTGAGAGTCCATTGATATTAAGAAATATTAAGCTATAGTGATTGTTGGTTCCTGTTATTTTCGATGTTATTTTTATGTTTGTATGGCCATCTTCTTTTGAGTTTGTTGAAAGATTACTTTCTTGTTTTTTCTAGGGTGTAGTTTCCCTCCTTGAGTTGACATTTTCTATCTATTATCCTTTGTAGGACTGGGTTTGTGGAAACATATTGTGTAAATTTGGTTTTGTCATAGAATATTTGGTTTCACCATCTATGGAAATTGAGAATTTTGCTGGGTATAACAGCCTGGGCTGTCATTTGTGTTCTCTTAGGGTCTGTATGAGTTCTGCCCAGGATCTTCTAGCTTTCATAGTCTCTGGTGAGAAGTCTGGTGTAATTCTGATAGGTCTGCCTTTGTATGTTACTTGACCTTTTTCCTTTACTGCTTTTAATATTCTTTCCTTGTTTTGTGTATTTAGTGTTTTCACTATAATGTGATGGGAGGAATTTCCTTTCTGGTCCAGTCTATTTGGAGTTCAGTAGGCTTCTTGTATATTTATGTTCATCTCTTTCTTTAGGTTAGGGAAATTTTCTTCTATAATTTTGTTGAAGATATTTACTGGTCCTTTAAATTGGGAATCTTCACTCTCTTCTATACCTATTATCCTTAGTTTCTGTCTTCTCATTGTGTCCTGGATTTCATGAATGTTTTAGGTTAGGAGCATTTTGCATTTTCTTTGATTGTTGTATCAATATTTTCTATGGTATCTTCTGCACCTGAGATTCTCTCTTTTATTTATTGTATTCTGTTGGTGATGCTTACATCAATGACTCCTGATCTCTTTCCTAGGTTTTTTAACTCCAGGGTTGTTTCCCTTTGTGATTTCTTTATGGTTTCTATTTCTATTTTTAGTTCCTGGATGGTTTTGTTCATTTCCTTCGTCTGTTTGATTGTGTTTTACTGTGATTCTGCCTGTTTGATTGTGTTTTCCTGTAATTCTTTAATGGATTTTTGAGTTTCCTCTTTAAGGGCTTCTAGTTCTTTACCTCTGTTCTCTTGTGTTTCTTTAAGGGAGTTATTTATTTCCTTCTTAAAGTCTTCTATCATCATCATGAGAAATGATTTTAAATCTGAGTCTTGCTTTTCTGGTGTGTTGGGGTATCCAGGGCTTGCTGTGGTGGGAGAACTGGGTTCTGATGATGCCATATACCCTTGGTTTCTGTTTCTTATGTTCTTGCTCTTGCCTTTGGCCATCTGGTTAACTATGGTGTTAACTGGTCTTATTCTCTCTGGCTTTGGCTTGTCCTTCCTGCAAGCCTCTGTGTCAATATTCCTTGAAGACCAGCTGTCTCTGAGAGGAATTTGGGTTTGGAGAGCTGTGGCACAGGGTCAGCCCTGGGGTGCAGATAGAAACTAGAATGATCTTGTCTCCAGCGGTCCCTTGGTTCCTGTGTCCTGATGGCTCTGCAAGGGTCCCTCTTGATCCAGTGAATTTGAACAGAGGTGGTTGTATTGACTGTGTTTGTAGGTGTGTCAGCACTCCTGGGATACAAACTCTTTCCTGGCACTATTTGAGCATGGAGTCCTGTGTCACAGGATCAGCTCCCTGACCACCGAAAGAAACTAGAAGACCACTCCTCAGTCACTGTGTACTGGGATTCCAGGTGGGTCCTTCTGAGCAGACAGGCTTGTCCACACTCCTGGGAGTCTAGCTTTCTCTGGGCACTATTTGGCTATGGAACCCTGTGGCACAGGCTGAGGTCCCCAGCCACAGATAGAAACTAGAAGGCTCCTGTCCCAGGCTTTTCCTCAGTCCCTGTATCTCGAGGGCCTGGGAGGCTAGTTTTCTCCTGGCGCTATTTGGCTATATCGTTTCAATGCTTTTATAGTTGTAGTCCTCAAATTAAGATGTTATTGCTATTTGATATAATTGGCTAAAATCTCCTAATACAAAGTTTTCCATAAATAAATGTAGTTTATAAGAATATTGTCTTAGTTATTGTTTCTATTGCTGAGAAGATGTACCATGACCAAGGCAACTCTTATAAATGACAGCATTTAATTGGCGCTGGCTTGCATGTTCTGAGGTTCAGTTTATTATCATCACGGTGGGAAGCATGGTGGTGTCCAGGTAGGCATGGTACTGGAAGAGGTGAGAGTTCTACATCTTCACCCAAAGGAATCCAGGAGCAGGACTGTTTCCCAGGCATCTAGGAAGAGGGTCTCAAAGCCCACCCCCGAAGTGACACACTTCCTCTAACTCCAACAATGCTATACCTCCTAATAGTGCTACTGCCTGGGCCAAGAATATTCAAACCACCACAAATATCATCATATTTCAAAAGATTTTAATAGGCCAACAACCATGTCTTGGCTTAATCTCTACTCCCTCTAAAAGCATATGAGCAATCAAGAGATGAATATTTAGAAATATACAGTCAAGGTACCCATCAAGTACATACTTCCTAATCTATCACTTCAGTAGTAAAATGCAGCAAATCATGAGTTTATTTGATTTATAGCTCTTATTTTTAAAATATATCTTGTTTATTCAAACAATAAAATTATATCCTAAAATGATAAAAATTTTGAATGCAGATCGAAATAAATCACATTGAATACAATTTTTAAATTTTACTTTTATTTTTAGTTATGTCTGGGTATAATTTTGAGTACGAATGCTTCAAAAGACAGAAGTTTTGGATTCTTCTAGAGCTGGAGTTACAAGTGGCCACTTAGAGTGGTCCTGGGAATAACTGGGATCTACTTTGAAGAATAGCATATGCTCTTAACTCTTGAGCCACCTCGTAAGCCCAAATAATTGCACATTTTAGCATGTCAACAGATGGCAACAAATCCCTTCAAATATCTTTTAAAGATCTATGGAAACTCTGTCCCTTAACCGGGATAAGTCCTATGGGCAAAGCAAACCATAAAGAAATCTGTCTCTTTGGTTTGGACTACATATGAGGCAGAAGAATCACCTCGATGGCCACCAGGGAGAAAGGAGAGGACTCTGGGCCTGAGGGTGCTAGTGGCCTCAGTAAAAGGGAATGTCAAGGTGGGAATATGGGAATGGGTGGGCGGGTGGGTGGGAGGAGGAATTCCCTCACAGAGGCGGGGAGGGGGAGGGGACATGGGGTTTCCAAAGAAAAGGGGAATCATCGGAAATGTAAATAAAAAAAAAAAAAAAAAAGAAATCTGTCTCTACTCAGAAAGTTTCCTATTTGTGTTGGGAGGAAGGGAAATTACCTTTGTACAAATGACCACAGTACCAAAGTTACTGGGCCATGCATTTGCAGAGGTGTATTGTTAGGTGGGGGTTGGATATAAAGGCTGAAAAATGTAAGTCAGACATAAACAGCATGCAAATGTAGAGAGATTAGGTAACTGCTCACTGAACACGTATTTTAACTCTCCACTCGTCTGGATGTCCTTCTTTCCAGTGGAAAACCCACAGAGATTGGAATTCTGACTTCCCATTCTTTGAAGCCATGCCAACTAGGATTCCAAGGCTAGCTAATTCCAACACATCTTACCAATTGTAACAAAGTAACAAAGCAACTAACAACTAACAAAAGAAACTCTGACTATCTCAGACACTTTGTTTGGTGAGAGGGCGTTTAAGCTGTCCACTGGAGAAGAGGTCTCTCTTCAGCCTCTCCTCTCCCAGAAGGGAGCTGAAGCCATGGCAGCCTTGACCATCTTCTGACTACCTGAAGTCTTGACTAGCTCTTTGCCTGGCTGGTGTACTACCAGACATCAACTCCAAGGACACTCTGCTAGCCTTACTGCCTGGCCTCTGTTTCTCCCTCCTCACCTTCATTCTTTTACCGTTTATTTACATTAGTAAAGTAAGTTATTTCAATTCCCCAGCACAGTGCCTTAGTGTTTAACACTCTCTCTTTTCACTTTTTTTTTTACATTTGAAATTAAAATATAATAATACATCACTTCTCTCCTTCTCTTTCTTCCCTCCAGTCTCTCCAGTGTAATCATCCCTTCAACTCATCCAATATTCCCTCCATGCACAAAATTGATAGTCTCTTTTTGTTTGGTTATTATTGCTACATATATAAATGTAAACTATATGATGTCTGTCTGTCTGTATGTATGTATGTATCTAGTCACACAAATATATATACATAATTTAATCCATTGAGTCCATTTTGTTGTTTGTGTATACATGGTTCCAAGTCAGACCACTTTGCATTAGACAATAATTAATTAGAGGGGCATCCCTTGGCTATGCTAATTCTTCTTTCTCGAGCAGTGATTAGTTTCCTGTAGTTCTATTTTCCATTCTTTCTTAAAAGAATATACTTGAGAGGCTTTAGAATGGTTTGTGGGTTAAAAGGACAGGCTGCTCTTCCAGAGGACCTAGGTTCGATTCCCAGATCCTGTGTGGTAGCTCACATCCATCTGTGATTCCAGTTCCAGGGGAGAGTGTACTCTGGTCTCTGAGGGCACCAGACATGCATGTGGCACAGAAACATACGTACACGCAGACACAGTGCCCATACACATACAACACTGGAAAATACACTTGGCTTTCAAGGCTTCTTCATTCTCACCAAATAGAATTATACCTCATAGTCTCATCCTAAATGCACCACCAGCCTCACAGAAAACACTCTGTCACTCCTTTCCTGAACACTGTCCACTCATGCTCAGAGGGCTGAGCATGCCAGTGTCCACAGTTACTCATTTCTAACACATTGACCTTGTCCTTCCAAGGATACCCATCTTCAACAGGAACTCCCTTTCCTCTTCAATTTATATATTTTAAGATTTTCACAATGTGTTGTAGGGAAATCTAGATATGTGCATATATAGGGTCAAAGTTTTAATGGTCTGTCTCAAGACTCAAAATTGGAACACAACTTATTCTCCTGCATAATCATGAATGTAAATCTCACTTGCATCTGATGAAGCCTGTGGCATAGAGCCACGAAGTCTTGGTTCAGAAGCACACAGGTTTACAGACAGCACACGTTATCCATGCAATACTCCCAGATGCACCCCTAGATGCGTATGATGAGCAATAAGTCAACATAATTCAGAAAATCTTATCATGCCATTGGGGAAGATACTGAGATACTGGGCCACTGGGCAGACCTATTTCTGGTTTCTTCAAAGCTGCCTTCTATGTCTTAAACAACAACTTAATTGAGTTATAATTTCCTGGCCCCATCTGGTCCAGTCAAACACCCTCCCGGAAAGTCACACCCATATAGCCCTACTTCCCTCATTTAAGGTAGGCAAGCACCCTTCCTTGACCAAGACTTCCTGTTGCTTCTTTTCATAAAGCAGCTCTGGCTTTTGATGTGCCAAGAATGCTGCCTTGGAAAAAGAGGGACATCTCTTCCTGTCTAATTTGCTTTTGAAAAACATTCAATTACGTTTCCAGTTTAATTCACTTAATAATGAAAGGTAAATGAATGCAACAAGCATGTTTGATCTGTCTTGGAAAGAGATGGCTCACAAAGTTAAAATAAGCGGTTCTCCTCCATGGTGGAATTGAATTCCTCCCTGCCCCCAAATTTCTTAGCATCTAGAAAACATAAGGCAGATACCAGAAAGACAGAATGCCTTGGTACACAGCAAGTCTCACCTGTACCTACCCCTGACTGATGGTCTGATTGGCAGGGCATGGACCTGTCCATGGAAACCCATATACACCTACATATACCACTGACATGAGCAGAGAAGGGGCCGGGACCTGGGGCTCACAGCATCCCGATGGCGGGCGTTCCACCTACCGTTTTTGCAGATCGGGCAGCACTGATCAGGCTCATACACGGGGTCCACACATTCCGTCTGGGGACACGCCGACACTGTGCACAGCACTTCACCATTGGCTTCACAGCGACACCGTTCACATGGAGACACCTGAGACACAAGCCCATGATCAGGGTCACACCTCCCTTACACAGTCCTTACCCTATAAAGTCATATCTTTATTTTATGGGATAAAGACAGCTAGGTGCTTTAGGAATGGCAGTTTTAAGTGCTTGGGACCAGTATTTTTCCAAACGTGGACACAAGCTCCTGGTGTTTACAGGTTACCTTAGGTTTAAATAAAGGCATTCACTGGGGCTGGTGACTCTGTTTTACTTCTCAGCTCTAGTTGGGGCAGCTCTTGGCTAAAGGAACTTCTTTATAAGTATCTCTTTGAAGAAATATTCCTGTTGCTTCTAAAATCAAATTACTACTGGTTTCTTGCTTAACAAAGCCTTACTTTTCCATAGCCCTGTTAACTCTGTACTCACTTAACCTAGCATGGATTGTTCCCAATATTTCTCAGAACAGAACTGTGAAGTCCCAGAGCTCTTAGAGTAACACTAAGTGCCCTCTTGAAATGGTTGGTTGGTCCTGTATACTGGCAAGGAACCTAAGATGTGGAGGCAGTAGGCAACTTGCCTTTGCCAGATCTCCTAAGGTATCAAGCCAAGATGCTACAGAGGACTCTTGATTGTAGGTCCATGTTGGCTCTCCCTTCTCCAAGGTCCCAGATGGTCATTCTTCATGTTATCAGTGGTCCTGTTCTTATTGGAACCAAGACTTTAAGAGGTATCAGGGTCTATCTGTCTGTCTGTCTCTTTTTCTCTGTCTCTGTCTCCATCTCTGTCTCTGAGAGAGAGAGAAGAGGCTTAAAAATTTCACAATAGCCCCGAATAAAATGTTGGCTTAATTTGCAAGTGAAAACTAAGTTTACAATATAGACAGACAACTTTAAGAAGTGGTTTTGGCACAATAAGTTTGGGAGATTTTGTCATTGCTGATTTCCTCAGTTTTCTCTGGTTACAGCATGGCATCTCTGTCTCAAGAGCAGATGTAGATAGTAAATAGCATTAGGAAACTATTGTGAGTTTTTTTTTTTTAAAGCAAAGACCTTGAGTTGCAAGAGAAACTGTCAAGTGCATGTCAGATCCTTTAGTTGGAAGGATTTCAGGCAGAAGTCCAGAAGCCAGATGGTGTGGATTAGAGATGCAGAGCCATGCTGCCCCAGGGGAGCAGAAGTTGAGTTAGCAAGGGGCAGGAAGGTCACATATCTGCATATGTCCTTAGGAAGGTGCTCAATAGCCAGACACCCACCCTTCAGCTGGGCCATACTCTAGGTAGAGGAGATGAAGCTCCACATGGGCTGGATTTAAAGGAGACAAAATGGGGTGTCTGTCATGTTCCCAGGCAAAATATGCATTGAACATTAGACCATTCTCCATATTTAGGCAGAGGACTATGGAAATTAGGTGGTCAGGAATCTGTGTGATTTGGGGGGAAGTGTCAGACTACATTTTCAGGCAGGAGACATGAACATGAACACTGAATGAGCAGTTCTACGTGGATCTGGGTCCTGGCCAAAGTGGGAACCCCATTACCACTCATGAAAGACTGACATCTAGAAACTAGGGGTCTGTAACCTGCTGGTGACACTGCTGGTGAACTTGTGCCTAGGTGGTAGCCACAGGGCACAGGGCACTTGAGGGTACCAACAGAGATTGGAAACTTCCTCTCCACAGCCTCTTTGTAGGAGCTGGGATGGCCTGAGCCTGGGATTGGAGGAAAGACAGTCCCAGTGTGGAAGTTGATGAGAGTAGATTTGGGGGAGGGAGTAGAAGGAAGACTGGCTAGAGACATGCTCAGAGTAACCCTGATGGAGCGCTAATCCTGGTGCTTGAGAAATGAACAAATCATTCACTTCGTGTTGCATCAATTAGGCTACTTTTGGTTAAGCAGGCATGCCTCAGAATAATGCTACCTCCTGATCGTGAAGCTCAGTGATACTTATCATCTGAGTGTCTTGATTTTTACTTTTCTACTCTTGACATGTGCAGATCTATGACCCTTTTAAATGTCATGTTGAACATACTTCTGACTACAGATGGAGCTGAGATGTGTCCATCAAAGCAGGAATAGAGCTGAGGTCTTTCCTCCAGTAAGCCATCACTCAACTCCATCTTCTGACTTTCTAGATAGCCCTCTTATACAGTATGTGAAATATTGATAGGTTTTAAAATAAAACAAAACAAAGAAATTGTGAAAACTCAGTGTCCATGAGACTTTAGGAGCCAAGCAAGAAAGTAGTAACCAGGCTCAGCATCAGGAGAGCACATTCAAGACATGACTACCTGTTAAGCTGATGGGGACCCAATGGGACTCAGACTATAACTTCTCACACTTCTGGCTCTGACCCAGACTGGCCATCTGCTCTTCTAAAACAGACTGTGTTCAGCAGCACTGGGCACCAGCAACATACCAGGAGGGATCCATACATGTGTCAATGAGAATAGTTTGGCTTTTCCCAACCGGGAGTGAGAATGAAGACATTCTCTGTCCATTCCATAATTCCAGTTGTAATTTCAGAAGTGTGACCTTCCGCTGCTACCTTTTGGAAGTGTGTGGATACAATGGTATTTGCGGTCAGGCGTGATGAACAAAGTAGTGTAGCTCGGCCTTGTGAGGTTTGGTCTATTGCTCTGTATTTTAATGCTAAATACTGGCCCCCACAGAGATGAGGAAATCCTCACAAGTACACCAAGTGATGTTATGCAACCTTGTTTCTTAATTTAAAACTATTGGTTGAATAAAGATGCCTACAGCCTACAGCTGGGCAGATGAGAGGTAGGCGGAGCTTCGCTTCCTGGACTTGGGGTCTGAGGCAGAGACCGAGAGGAGTGGTGAAGGGAGAGGAAGAGAGAGGAAGACACCATGGGGTAAGGGATTGTGAGAACTGGCCACGAGGGCTTGCCAGCCAATTAGAAAGACCCAGGCAAGTTATAACTTGGGGTTATTGACAGAAAAATAGACAAAATAGCTTAGAGGGTTAATATTTGCACTTATTATAAACATAAAGGTTTTGTATCTGGGAACTAAATGATCAAAGGTAGGGTAGAAATCCTTGATTAAATATTTACTGCAATAGGACCTTGTCTCCTCTGCCTGAAAATCTCTAACTTCACACTGCTGGGCTTTTTCACTTGTCCACATAGCTCTCTTAATTACTACATGGGGCTATGGTTGTAAGAGCAACTCTTTAAAGGAAATCTAAGAAATGTATCTTAAACCCAGAGTAGAACACTAAAGAAAACATGCTTAGATTTATTTATTTTTTTTCAGTGAAACAACTCTGACTACAAGATGGATAATATAGTGCAAATAAATACAGTAATGCCATGGTAATAAAAGTAGATCGGTCATAATTGGGGATGCCCTCACACTTCCTAATAGTTATGTGTGTGCCTATACCTCATAAACAGAAGCAACAGGGCTATGCAGTAAGTACCGAGTCTGCATCTTCTGATTCAGTACAAGTAGGCAATGTAGTTAATACAAAAAATTAGGCTCAAGTATAAAATGAAGACCATAAAAATGAACACTGTGCCTTACATATGAACTAGGTGTTCACACACGACCTAAACACTTCCTGCAAGACTCTACCTCTCAAAGAGTTCATCTATCACCAGAGGTTCAAGCCTCAAACATGTGAACCCCACAAGACGATGGCAAGTTATGTAAATTTTATATTAGCAAACTTGGGTGGAATTAGGTATCTATCTGTATGATGTTCTGCCTTGGTCAGTTTTGTAACTGTAATTCTAATCATTAATACCAAAGAGGGACCTACAGACAGTTCCTTAAACTTAAATTTTGTTCTTGCCTATGTCTCTAACTGCTTTCCTTTGGAAAACAAGAATCTTTTCTTCTTTTTCTCTTCCTTCCTTCTATCTATCTATCTATCTATCTATCTATCTATCTATCTATCTATCTTCCTTCTATCAATCTATTTACTTATTTATTTATTTATTTATTTAGCTACAGGGTCTCACTATGAAGCTTTCTTTGGCTCTCATAGAACTCACTATGTAAACCAGGGTGGCCTCATACTCACAGAGACCTGCCTTTGCCTCCCACGCGCTAAGGGCATGCATCAACACACCCAGCTGGAAAGCAAGAAATCTTTTCAGATACCTTCCTCCTCCTCCTTCCTACTGACGGAAACATTTTCTCACCACACCAGAATTGCCCCCTGATCGGGAATACAATACTCCTTCCTCAGATCAATTCAAAGACATTATCTTGCTCCCTGCCACAAGAAAGGGGTGTTGGCATGGGAGAGGAGCAGGAGTTGTGTGTGACAAACTTCCTGTCATAATTAGTTTCCTCTATTATACTCCCCATCCAGGGGTTGTCATAAGAACTGCTAGAGTGGGTACCATGAAATCCCCCAGTGGCAAAAGGCAGCACTTCTTGGTGCCTTGGGACCAATTTGATGCTAAACGCAGATGCTAACTCAACAACAGACAAATGGGAGGAACGAAAATCCCAGAACAATTTCCCAAATGATTGCAATGATTTGGTTGATGGAATTAATTTAAGTTCAGAGGAGTATGAGCTAATACTCCTCTTAGATCTTTCTCCACCAACAAGACTCATCATAAAAGAAAGCCCCCACTTCACCATTTATTGGATCAGTTTATCCATTTGTCTTCCTAAACTCCAAAGTGTGTGTTGTGCAATTACACAAAACAAGGTTATCAGGAAAACAAAGATGTATATTAAAACTCATTCCCCCCTCCTTCGCTTTCTCTGAGATTATTTTAGTTCTGCGAGCCCCTGAATTCAGCCATGCACGGAGAACAGAGTCAGTCTTCCCCCCTCCCCACTGTGACATTTACCACAAGGCCCTCAGCAGAGGCCAGGCAATAGGAATATTAGCCTTGGAATTTTGGCATCACACACTATAAACCAAATAAACCCATTTTCTTCATGCATTCCCCAGCCATGAGTATTTCATGAAAGTGCTAGAAAACATATGTATTGACTGAATCAAGCAAAGAGATGGATGGGAAGGACCCCACCACACCACCACCAAATGAGATTAAGTTTCACACGACATGATGAAAAACATTAACTGTAAAATCTATAGCTATTTTTTGTAAGGCTTGTCCAACCTTATACAAAGTACTCCAGGATTAGATACTACACCTGAGACCATTTACACACTTAACCCATAAGGAATTATGGCTAACATATTATTAATGTGTTAATCTAAAAATATTTTATTATTAGCATGTGTGTGCACGCACATGCTCACATGGAGGCCAGGGGATAACTCAGAGAATTTGGTTCTTTCTTTCCACCAAGTGGGTCTGGAGACTTGAACTCAGGTCACCAGGCTCAAGGAGAAAGAAAGCATCTTTACCCACTTTATCTCACTGGTTTTGAAAGTGATAACTTAAAAATGATGTCTGAAACTGTGTAAAGGGGCAAGTAATATTAAGCAGATAAATATAAAGTATGTGATCAAGATTGCTTCTAATTCTGAACATTGTCCAGAAGCCAACAGCCCCCATTCCCCTCCTTTTCAGTCTAACTCTCTGCTCTTTCTACAGATGTCTTCCTTAAACAGATACATTGTATACTAAGCAAGCAAAACCTCATGCTTTGTTGCTGACATAATAAATAATCTATTGTTCAAACCTATAAAACAGAAGGTCTAAGGTGGGAGTTGTTTTCTGCAAAAAAGGGGAAGCTAGACCTCTGTGGGATCCCACACTGCAAAGAAACCTGCATTTGGCAGCCTGGCATTGGCTCACCAACCCTGGAAAAGCTCACCTAGAAATTACAGGGAGTATCTTTGAGAATCATATAAAGTAACACAGAAGTCTTAGTATTTGCCTGGGTGGGAGAAGAAATATCAATGAGATGGCGTGTGGGGGTTAGAAAATGCCAAGGGATAATTTTGTATATAGATTTGTATAGTATTTGTGTATATTGTATATATTGTATATATTGTATGTATTTGAGAGTTTCAAAGACAACGCTTTCTCTTCTGGTGGCATGACCAGGTACAGAATAAACTAGGATACAGATAAGCACTATAGAGACAAATGCTGTCAGTGGAACAGAGGAGACCATATGGTCAGGAGGACAAAAATCCAAGGCCCAGACCCATATATAAATAATGAGACCTGTGCTAGGCTAGATGAACATAATGACACCGGAAAGACACAATATCAGGCCAGAGTCAGGAGGGAGAGAGGGCAGAGCTACAAACACAGAGGAGCATCTGTGATGGTGGACATCCTCCTCTCAAGGCTCTTCCACAGTAAGATGAGATGAACCTGGATCTACCCTAACCAACAAAAATGCATTCAGTTCCACATCCTGCTGAGTTCACATCCTACATTAGCAGGGCCAAAGACAATGCAGCCAACCTCCTGTTTGTTTTATCCTTGCTGTATCCCATTGCTACCACTGTGAACCAACTTACCAACTAACCAACCAACCAACCACAAGCCCCACACGATTGCTACAGTATTAAAGGCTGAACCACAGGGTGGCACTATTAACAGCGATGAACTTAAGGAGGCGGGACTAGTGGATGGTCATGGGACCATTTGAGACATAAGCAACCTTAGTCTCTTCCTCACTCTCATTTACTTCCCGGCCCTGAAGTGAGCAGCATTGCCCTGTTCCCTTCTCATGTGGTTATGTGATGTCTCTTCTTAGGCTCAAAAGTATCATGGGCTGAAATCTCCAAAAGTGTAAGTTGAAATAACCCTTTTTCTCTTCCCTTACACGTGCTAACCAAGCCTAACCCTGTTGAGCTTCTGAAATCATACTAAATTGGAGGCATTCAGGGAGGTACGGCCACAGACAACCCCTCTTCTCTTTATAAGTGGATTGCCTTGGGTAGTCTGTTACAGAGGCAAGGGTCGGATGATGGAACGGCAGGATTTAGTTCATTTGATTACAGTGGAGACGAAATGAATGAAGACACACAAGGCTTAATGAGTAGTAGTTGTCACAGCGGACACAATGGCGGATGGAACTACAAGTACCAGCATTGAGAATGTGAAGGAAATTCTATAATTTTACAAATCAAAAAGAAAAGTGATCAAAACCAATGACATAGCCAAAAAAAAAAAAAAAACAAAACAAAACAAAAAAACCCACAAAAACAAAAACAAAAACAAAAACAAAAAAAACAGGACAGTCTGAATAGCTAATTGATGTGTAAACAAATATGCCATCTGATCAAGAATCTGGGAAGCTCTAACCAAACGAAAACATATTCATGGGCATATAGTCACATAGTGATAATGTGGAGGGCACCAAGTTTGGACAAACTAGGATTCTTACTTTTTCTGGTTTGAAAATGGGAACTAGGGCTTTGACTTGTGCTATACAAGAGGGACCCAGGGAGAGTTGGCACTGAGAAATTCTCCAAGTTTTTGCTTCTGCCTCCATCTTATCTCTTTAGGAGGGAAAGCACAGACACTCTGCAGCTGACTCCAAAGGGCCCTCTAAATGTGCTCTCCCCAACTATAGCTTGCCTACAGGAGGAGTGCATTTGGTGCCTCCTTTCATAAGCATGAAGGATCTTCCCCATAGGTAGGCTCTGTAGTTGTTCAGACTGGCAAAGTAATAGCCACACCCTGGGTCCACTGGCAAAATGCCTTCCGTCTGGGTACACAACCAAGTCTAAGACACTGACCCTGCGACACCAATTAAACTGAAAACTAGAATCTTAGCAGTTGAGAAAATAAAACAGTACAGTTGACTGTTGGTAAGAGACCTGATAAACCCCATGTCATAGTAATCATGAGCCATCTGAGACAGCAGCAAAAATATGGGAATAATCATATATGAAACAAATCTCTGAATCTCAAAAGCATGATAAGGAACAGAACAAGTTACAAAGGAACAGATATGGCATCTCATAGCACATGTATATGAGCAAACTTATCTTTGGAGGCCCATGCAACGAAAGGCACAGTTCACTGGTGTGTGCTCATGGAGAAAATGAAAATGTCGACACATGAGGCCAACTTACCTATATTCTCATGGCAGTGAAGGGTAAGCAAAGACTAAGAAGGAATAGGGAGGGAAGTTTAGTTTTAGATGTATTTTTCAGTCTCATGAGAACGTGGGGACCAGAAACAAATATGGTAAGACATAACACCTGAGGGAAGCATGTGGTGTCTATATATCACCCACTGCTTATGCTTGTTGGATGTGTTTTAAAAATACACATGTTATATGTCAAAACATAAAAATACATTTGCTTAAAGTATGCTACGTTATGTATATACTTAAAGTATGGCTGGAAATATCCCCAAGCCAACACATTACCCCTACTAGTAATCAGCTGGTGGCAATTTCTGGTAGCATTTCTCTGGGCTGCATCACTTGCACTAGGTGAACAGACATGGAGGAGAGTGATATGGGCATCCCACGCTGCTCTGCTGGGTGCTATCAGAGGGTCTGACCGACCTTTACCCAAGGGAACTGGATTAAGGATGCTCCAGGAATTGAGCAGGAGCATGTATGTCATGTCAGTACTTGAAAGACTGAAGCAGGATAACTGCAGGTTTCCAAGCTAGCCTGGACTACGTAGCAAGACCCAATCTCAAAACAAACACGAAAACAGGTTAATCAATAATGCATCCAGATCTCTAGGGGTCAAGGTGACATTGACACATAGGTCTGTTTTCCCAGCCTCTTTCGGGCCTTGGCATTACCATCCCAGGATGAATGCCACAAGCAGAGGAATCCCATATACCCACGCTCCTGAAGCTAGAGGAAAAGTCTATGCAGTAACCCATGCATAAGTCTCTTACAGACTCCCAATGAGAAATTCAAAACTGAATGTGGTGGTGGGGAGGTCTCTGGCCACCAGAAGAAACTCTTTCTAATTTTTCACAAGCAAGACAAATAAAGGTCAGAATAGAAAGTAAAGGGCACCGGGTGGTGTTGGTGGGACAGTAGTTGCATCCACATTGTGACTGCACAGGGATTTGGGACTGGAAGCTGTCTGAGGCTGGTCACATTTCTTGTCGAAGCTCCGTGCTTTCGTGTGGAAAAGCCAGGAGGAGGAAGGTATCCAGTAAATGATCAAGGTACAATCAGAGCACCACAGTGCCTGACACACATGGACAGAAACCAAATCATCTCCTTTACTGTAAGAGCAAGACTAACAAGCCTAATTCTGCTCAACTGAGTGTAGAGATTAGAGCACGTGATTTGTGTATCAGTGTCACATCTGAAAGATGGACTTAAACCATCACTCACAATACACGTAGGCACAATAAGCATAAATCACTGCACAGTTAGAGAAGACTAGTGTTGTCTTCTCTCACCATACATATAAAAATTTCCTTTAATCATAGAGAGCCAAACCTACAAAGACTCAAGTCCTTTCTGTAAAATGGAGTCATATTGTATGGAACTTATGCACATCCATCTGCACAGTTAAACTGATCTCCACTTATGCTTAGACTACCTACTTGTACCTAGTGTTCTATCAATAGTTGCCTGACTCTATGATTTAGAGGGTGACAACAAGAAATTCAGATGCAAAATTTTAAAGTATTTTTAGTCTACACTTGATTGAACTCACAATGTTAAGCCCATACATAGGAGAGCTGGGAAATCTCTGAAATGTCCAGCTAGGTTTTCTTCCCACTGTCTCCTCCCAATCCTCCCAGCTCTGTATTTTCACGGGGGCCCGATCACCTAGATTTCCAAAGAGCAAAACCACCCACAACCACTAATAACCATTAATAACTGCTTATGCTCAGTTTGTAGATATTACCAGGGACTTTCCAGTAAGGAAGTAATCATTTCCAGTGCATCTGGAGCTGAACTTTCAGACATCAGAACTCAAAAGCCTGCAGGGCAAGCTACAGTTCAAAGGGAATGAAAGTGTGACTTTCAGGGCACATCATAGGGAAACCTAATCATCTTTAGGGTTGGAAACAAAGAACCATGGGAGGGAGGAAGAGGGACAAGGACAAAGAGTCAAAAGCTGAGATTCTAGCATGAGTCCATCAGAGGTATCCCAGGATTGGAGGAGGGGTATCTGAGAACCCAGAAGTAGCATTCGCTAGCCTGGATGGATTCTGAAGACTCTAGATGCTTCTGGGAAAAAGCTGGCCTCCACTATAGTCCTGAAACTCACAAGTACAGGAGTTCTTCAAGTGTTCTGACAGGGAATAGGCACCTAAGATACAGAACAGAGAAGGAACCTCTGGAGACCAGAGATACTGAAGGAGCTGGCACAAGACAGCTGTCAAGAATAAAGCCTCCAACACCACTGCAAAGAGGCTGACAATTATTCACAGCTATGGAAGCTTAGATGCTGCTCCCAAGAAAACACAGGACCTGTAGCACCTCAGAGAGTTGGCTGGATTCTGTTAACAAGGAAGAAGGCAAGAAGCCAGAGAGCTGGCAAGAATAAGTGACCGTCCCAATAACTTGATGTTATGGGACTCCTTCCTGTCTGGGGTAAATGAAACCTGGCCCAGTCTTTATGGAGAAAACCACCGAATCACTGAGTAATTTCCTACAGTAATGGGATTTCTGAGAAACTGCAAGACCAGGACAGTCCAACAAAAGCCCAAGCAAAAACTGATACAGATAACTATTTTCAAGCATTGTCAGATATTAAGGGGCCACAAACTAAAGAAAATGTTCCTAACTTACAGCTAATGATCTTCCAGCTCCCATGTGGGAACTTGTTCTGTTCCTCCTGACCCCACTGTTCTGTTATCCTGAGGAGCTCAGACGTCAAGCCTGTTGCTAAAGGCAAGAACTGAAAACAGGCCTTTCCCATTGACTCTGGTGGACTAACAGCTGCTCAAAACCACTGCCACAGTTTTGTCGCCAGGTGGCGAAAGTGTCCTTTCTAGCAACTCAATCTACCAAAACTGTCCAGTTCACACTGTGAGCCTGTGGCCTGAAAAGTTGCCAAGTGTTCTTCTCGTGTGCCTCTCTCACTAACTTCTGGTAAGCAACAACTGTATTATTTAGAGCTGGAGCAAAAGGTGGAAGTGATACCTTTTAAATTTACTTTTGACAGTGTGAGGAAAGCACACAAAGTTGGGCTGGCCAAATGTTCAACTCAGGTCTGGTCTATAGATAAATATCTTCATTAGTATGGAGTCAAAATATAGGTGTGTGCGTGCATGCAAACACACACACACGCACACACACACACACACACGCACACACACACACACACGCACACACACACAC
>CM052712.1:17138749-17172643 GCA_028551405.1 Uromys caudimaculatus | reverse complement strand
GCTCTCCCTTGATGCTTCTGCCCCCTTTCCATAGGAAGGGGGTGTTTCCTTATTGGAATGAAATAGACCTTCATGTTTCCTTCCCTTCAAATTCAAGCAGCAGCCAGCAGCCACGGGGCATTCAGCCTGGCTGCCTGTGCTCTTCAGAGAAGACATTTTTGTCATTCCTTGTCCTCCATGTTCTGTCAGCGAATGGATTTGCACACAAAGGGATTTAATTAAGAACTGTCCCCAGAAGCTGTCAGTTTCTGAGAGTCTGGAAGAAATAAAAACCCCATGGACCACACTGCAAATTCACAGAGCAGCCTGGGAGAGGAGGTGGGGTGGCCCAGCTTTCTTCTTCAGCATCAACCAACAACATTGTAAGAGCTTCCTCTGCCAAAGACTTTCAAATCCTTGTCTGAACAGTTCTCTCTGGTTAGTGCAGATCCTACAGAAATCTGCTAGGGTAGTCAAGAGCAGAAAATGGTCATGGCACTCATATGGCTTGTGGATTTGGTAGCAAAGAGCTGAGTAACTAAGAGGAATAGAAGAAAACATGACAGCATCTTCTGCTGATGGTTCAGACATGATGCCTGCAGACTGATGGATATATAATTAGAATGAATGCATCCAAAGCAAGTATGCCACTTCTGACACCGTTGGCAAGAGCACGCCTCTTTGGCACGCCTTCCCTCCTTTCTGGCCACTGCAAAGACCAGGTGAGTTTTTTCAAAGGTATCACCACAAGTCTCCTTCAAACATGGCCAGCAGCTGGGCCCTGCAAACCTAGAGAAGCTCTCGAGCCTGTAAGACTCTAAGGTCAAGTGATTTTGCTATTTATCAGGACCAACATAGAAAGGTTTTGCTTTCCAGCATGCCAGAGGTCATAGGGTTGCATATGGCTAGTCAGACTCAGAGCCCCCAATGACCTACCTTGGGAAGTCTAGGTGATGTTGAGATTCTTTATAATACTAATAATTAATTTACTCAATTACAGATTCCTAAATTAAGCCCTTATGTGATGTGTACATGACCAACTACCTAGAGCCCACTTGTATGAAAGAAGCCCCTCCTGCAACTTTCACTAAAAGGTAAACCGCCTTTTTCTAAAAAAACAAAACAAAACAAAAAACTAAAAAACAAACAAACAACAACAACAACAACAACAACAACAACTACACATAATAACCTAGAAGATCCAAACTCTTAAATAATCCTTGGGAAAGGAACGCAGAGGGTGCAGTATTCACTGAATACCTAAAGAAATAAAATCAAATTCGTTCCAAAGAATAGGCTTTGAAAAGACCTGTGAATTGATGCCAGTGCAGGGAACATAAACTCAGTTTAAGGATTATTCAGGTAGAAAAATGATACATTGAACAAGGTGAACAGAGTTGGGTTCCGTAGCCAAGTGAAGACAAGTTTAATGCACTGAAACTGGTGTACATAAGTCTTACACAACACACACACACAGAGAGAGAGAGAGAGAGAGAGAGAGAGAGAGAGAGAGAGAGAGAGAGAGAGAGAGAGAGAGAGAGAGAAAGAGAGAAAGAAAGAGAGAGAGATAGATATGCATGTTTCCCTTTGGCATTCTTAATGTAAGATAGCAAACAATGCCATCTTAAACAGATAATCATGACAGTATCTAAACATATGTTCCTTTGCATTTCAACAGTGCTGTGACAACAGGGCTCACACCCACAGCTCAAAGGTGGTGCTTCTGGAAACCAGTGTGGACTTCATCAATCCAGCTGTCATGTTGCAGTCCATCTGAATGCATCAGCTGTCAATTACTGTGTTAGAGCTCAAGGCTAGCTCACTGGCTGTACTGCTGGCTCCCTTCTGCTGTCTTCTACCTTTGCCCAAAGCAAGCCCCCTTCAGTGCCATTCACACACATATGAATAAAGTACCAGCAGTGTCTCCAGGCTACCTAGCCCTTTTGTCTGAGGCCTTAACCTCTATGCAGAGGAGCCTATAGAACTCACTTACCCACAGAGAGACCCACTTTTGCAAGCAGACACACAGGAGCCAATATTCCTCTGACCTAACCATTAAAGTGTGCCCCTCTTCCTTCCCTACTACCCAGGGCAAGATGATCTTATTTTCTTGGCTTTCTGGAGAGCCCTGGAGCCCAGAAGCTCTGCCAACAGCAAGATGCTATCCAAATTGAGACTTGAGAGCATAGTTTATCCCTCAGGCCACCCACCTCTCTTCTTCCAGTCTTGTCAGAATCCTTTTTGATTTTAAACTCACACAACACTGACATTTCTATATGCCTGACATAGCTAGGTGCCAAGAGGTAAACACAACATTGCTCAAGGCTATTCTGATCCACATGAGAAAGTATGTGTCTCACTGCCATCTGCTGACCACACCCAAGAGGACTAAAGACAGATCTGAGGGACTTTCTGTCTCGAAAGTGACTGTCATAACTCTTGACACACCAAAAGCAATTAATGAGAATAGTCACTTGCTTGAAAGTACTTTGATTGTATTTGACTTGAAGCCCTCAAATAAGGCTGAGAGATCTTTGTAAAAGGCACCAAAAATTTGAACGAATATATGGAGCATCTGTATGGTTGGAGGCACTATTTATTCCAGAACTTGCCCAGTGCATGATGGGTACAGAGGACCAACTAAAAAGGAATATAATTTTAAAGTGCTCTGATCTTCATTACACAAAGTACAATACAAACTAAACTGTCCATGGTCAAGGGGAGCCTTGATGGGCAGCTTTGGCAGCAGAGGGGCTTTTGAGTGTATCCACTTATTTCCTGTGCTGGCCTAAAGCTGAGACTGGCTTGCTGTGCTTCCTGAGATTACTCAAAAGGTGGACTTAAAGGGTTTTCCTATTTAAATTTCCCAATTCAAACTCTAGGGCAAGAAAATCAACCCAGGTATAGATGTAACTGCTCCATCTGGCTCTTCTTCCTCCACCCAGGGAGGCAGGCACTGTGCAGGAACCACTTACCAATCACCATGCACCATGGGTAGGAGCTGTCCGGCTGTTTTGCACACAGTAGGTTTCCATAGACCTAGGTTCTATTCTCTGATGCCTGAAACTCCCTTCACACTCTGAAGTCTGACAACTTATTAACTGAGACTTCAGGCATATGCCATTTTGCCCAGTTTATTATTGCTTCAAACTAGATTATTAGGCTCCTTCCTGAATGACAGTACTGGATACACTGACCAATTAACACTTGATTTTCCCACTTTTTTTGTCTTTGTTGCAGTCATTGATCTCTAGGTCGGCCTGCCCTCTGCAGCTCTGCATACAATATCTTCTCTGGCTGCTCATGGAGCTGAACATCTTCCTTATGTCCTTGTTCTCATTAGTCTCAGAATGACAAAAGTAGGCAAGTTTTCTTTAGCCTTGCTTATATTTTCTGATTTTCCTGAATCAGAATATTGGTGTGTATTGTAACCACAAAGTCATGGAACTATCTCCTGATTTCTCTCACAGTCTAGGAAGAAACCACTAGCCCTTAGTGTCTCTCTTCTCTGCAGAGGAACGTCTCTCTCCTTTACTCCATCCATGTGTCTGCTCCTCCATACTTATTTGCCAGCTTTCAGTGTCTAACCTTATATTAGCTATTTTTCTTGTTACTGATATAAAGCAATGAACAAAAGTAACTTAAAGAAGGGTTTGCTTCAAGGTACAGAATACAGAGTATATCATGATGGGGAAGTCAAGGTGTTGGTATGTGAGAAGGTGGGTCACATTGCATCCTCAGTCAGGAGTTGGAAAGAGATGACTCCACACCCCTTTTCTTTCAACTGGTCATCCATTCCATTGGATGGTGCAGTCCACAGCCAGGTTTTTCCTCCTCCTGGAAACAGCTAACTGATGTGCCAGGGAACTGTACCTCCTAGAGGACTCTAAATCTAGTCAGTTTGACAAGGACGACTAACAATCACAAACCTAGTTCTGCTAAACCCACCTACTGCTGGACACAAGCTCCTTTTTTGGCATCACTTCACTAATATAGGTCGTGTTTGATTCGTTTAGTTTTTAAGCATGGCAAGTAGCTGGAATACATTTATACCTCTTATCTAGATGCTTGATTTCAGCATCCATCTCTTGATTCACAAGAAATGCACTCATTTCTCATCTCAGGATCTCTAAGAGGTTCAACAGCTTTGCTCTTGTGTGATTCTTGCTAATGAGTCTGACTCTTCAAACTAATTCAGGTTTGTTTGGAGACAACTCACATTGCTTAGAATACTTTTTGTGGTGGTTCTAGGAGCCTAGGTAGAAGGTGCGTCTACTCTGTGTGTGCTTGCTTAGGTTAGGTAATTTTGGTCTCTTCTCAAGCAGTTAACTTGAGGAAAGCAGAAAATCTTGTATTTTTCACACTTCATGGGAAGAGCAAACTGACTTCACACCTGTAAGAGGACGTGAGTGTAGAAACTGGAACCACACAAAGAAACTCCAAGTCTTTTTCTCCTTAACAGTGCTAAGGCCCTGTAAGGAAAGACCCTGGCTTTATGAATCAAATATTGATCTAATTGCCTCCATGGCTTTCTAGACCCATGAGACTGGACCCATCAGAGCTAAGAGGCTTCCAGAGAGACCCTATACCAAGTCAGACTTTTCTGTATGGATTATAATTTCCATCTCTAGGGATCAATGTCTTTTACTTTCTTACCATCTCAGTTTTGCTTTTCAAAAGATGTTCCAATGGTTGGACCTTTTATGTCCCCTCTTAACCAATACATTAAAGGCTCAGTTCTGAAATGTTACTATTGAAAGGTAGTGGGACCTCAGATCAATAGATTTACAGATAGATCCATAACCTTTGAGAGGATGCTTTTGAAGGGTATTGAGGAACCTTAGCCTGGGGCTCCTTCTGTTTTTGATCCTGGATCCTGATGTGACCAGTTCTACTCTACCATGTGTTCCTAGCATGATATGAATAGCCCTTCACTGCTGGTCAAAACCAGTAAGGCCAACCAATCTGGAGTATCATTTCCAAAACTGTGAATCAAAACCTTCTGATTTTATTAATAGATTTTCTTACTTTAATCAAATACTCACAAACATGGATATGTTTTCTATCATATCCAGGATTTTGTGTATTTTGTGAAAGGTAGAATTTTGCCTATCTTCCCTATTGCCATGAAAGTAATGGTCTCCTTGTGCTTAAAGCATAAGTTCTGTCATAACTGGAAATGAATATATCTACAGAACATTTTAATTCTTGGTCTTCATGCTTTTCTACTGTACTAGGTCTTCTGAGAGTTACAAGGCCATAGGCAGATGCCTGACATCATCCTTTTCTGCAGATTCGAAAGCCAGGCCATGTCCTGGCCGCACCCCAATGCCTGACAGAAATAGAATGAGACAAGAGATCCAGCTGGCAGGATATTAGCCTAGGAACACATGAGCAGTAAGAAGGACTTCCAGCTCCATGGTCAGAAAAGTACTGTGAAGGATGGTTCAGAGCAGACCAGCCTGGGTAGAAAGTCTACCTTTCATTAGCTGATAATGGTTACATTTGATCAGCCTCTTCTTTCCCTCAGGACATCCCTCCTGGGGGCTCCTATCATTTAAAAATAAGCCATCACCAAGAATTGAATTTATTCCTGCTAAGACTGAGCCATAGCAAGGAAGAGTGGCTTTCTTCTGTCCATTGAGATCTTCCCACCAAGACCCTCTAGATATGCCATATCATAGTGGCCCTGCTTGTCAACTAGAGGGTCTCATTTGCTTCTCATGCAGTCTTCAAGATCTAGTCCAGTACACGGCACATGTTAATTAAAATATTTTGAGGAAGTAACTGCCAGGATGGGTTTTATGTCAGAATGTATCAATACGGAGATTTTAATCTGAATAAAATTTCTTAAAAACACAGCTCTATACTAATTAGTCCTTCACCATAAGGGTATCTTCAGATGGAGGCTCAGGGAGATCTAAGCCACACCATGACATAGCCACTTCTCTAATCTTTCCAGGAGAAATCATCTGAGCATCTGCACAAGTGTTGAGAGCAGGATTTTCAGTAACCTCATTTTTTTCTGATGGTAAGAGATATTCAGGGTACCGCCTATTGCACTTTGCCAACAAACAAAGCAGGCCTGAAATCGTTCTAGGGTGTAGTATATGGCAGACCAAGAGTCACACTAGCATGTTACCATGCCAAGAACTCCATGCCTACAGTTGAAGAAAGTGAGACTTAACAGCAAACAGTATGAGGATCCTAGAAGTTCTTCTGAGTACAAGCAGCTACATGACATTGAATAAGGGACTCATTTTCTAATGGGAAACGTTAGGACTAATGTCTATAGAAACAACTGCTAAGTTGAGAGGGATCCATGTGTGGGAGCAAATGACTTCCTAAGGCTATCCCTCCACAGCTGCTGTCTAAGAGTCATCCTATTGCCACAGGAGCTAGACAGATGCATATTGACATGAATCTTTCACTTGTTTGATACTGGCACTAGACAAACAAATGTCATACAGATGAGCTATTGGGAAATAGGTCCAGATGGATTTGACCTCCAGATGGATTTGACTGTTGAGTCCCAGGTGTGTATGGTCTTCGCTAAGGTCCTGCCTACCTCTTGAGATCTAATGTTCTGTGGCTGATGGAATCATTTGCTTTTATGAGTTGCCTAGGACTAAATGTTTTTATTCGTTACAAGTAAATAGTTCATAATTTAAGACACAGACATTTATTGTATTTTGGGTCTAAAACATCATAAATGTATATAAATAAATGTTTAACTAAATGGATCCAGTTATTTATTAGGCATAAATGTCATTCAGGTGGTTGAGTCTCTGTAAATGTTCTTTTTGTACAAGTAGCTGGATCTAATTGCCATTCTCACTGCCACATACAAAATGATACTTGCTCAGTGAGGGTAGGTAGTGATAGCATTGTTTTTGGCTAAGCAATATCAGTCAAAAGAATACAAACACCATTAGACTAAAAATGTGATTGAGTCTGTTTTACTGGCATTTATCCAAAATTGCAACAGACATCTATTTAGACAGAAGGTTTGGTTCTATGTTTCATGTAAAACTACTCTTCTTATTGATGAAAGTCTAGAAATTTTTGTGATACAGTTAATGGTAAGGCAGACATTGAATCTTTGAGAGAGAGAGAGAGAGAGAGAGAGAGAGAGAGAGAGAGAGAGAGAGCTTTAAACTTAGTAACCCCCATCCAATTTTCCTGCAGGAATCCCATAGCTCTTTGCTTCTCAACAGTTCTGAGCTCTGACAGAGAATTCATCAAGCAATGCCTACTAATAATTCATATTTCCTTCTTCTAAGACATAGTGTTTGCCAGTTGAGCTTCATACTGCTCTGCTAACAGTGCTGAATACCTTGAGGTAACACTCTCTAACCAGAAGCAAGGAAACATGAAGTGTTAGCTATTTAATACAGCCTTACTTCGGTGAGCCTCATGTGTTTCACTGGCTTGAATGTAATACTGAACTTGAATGTAATACGGACTTACATTTATACCTTCATGAATCCTTCAGAACCAGAATCCCCACAGTGGGAACAACTTGTTGAGTAGACCAAACTAAACTTATTTTTTGTTAATGAATTTCAAATTCATTCTGATTCTTCATTAAATGGCAATTATCTGGGGAACAGGTTTAAAACTCAACAGAGTAGCAGAGTCACCTTCCACCTGTCTCTGACTTGAGCATGCAGCCACAGAAGCAACATAAAAACTCCATAAGTAGCACTCAAAAAGGAACTGACACAATTATATGGGCCAAGCTGATGTTCAGTGGGCCAAGAAATATCATCATCTTTCCCTGTGTCTTCTTTATATATAATTCCTTCCTTTGGCTCTCTCCACTCCACATGCCTTGTTTGTCCCTGGGTCTCACTGCCAGAAGGTGAACTCTGGTCATTGACAGTCTGTGCTACAGAGTGAACTGTATTCTCACTAACATCGTCACGACACAATCCCAATATCTAATAATTCGACTGCATTCAGAGACCTGGTCTTTGAGAGGGGAAACTGAGTTAAAATGAAGTCATTGGAGTGCCAACCCAACAGTACTGGTATCCTGACAAGAAATTTAGGGTTGGGGGATTTGAGTGTTTGCCATGTGGAAGGCCACTGATTCAACCCCCACAACAAAAATCACCACCACTGAGGAAGAAAGGAAAACAGAATAGAAAAAGAAACTCTGAACACAAATACCTGAAGAAAGAGCAAATAAAGAGAGAAGACAGACCTTTACAATCCAAGGAAAACATACTAGACATAAGCAAGTCAACATGTGCCTTGATCTCACATTTCTAGCCTCTAGGATCATGAGGTAATACATTTCTATGTCTTGGGACCCCCATTTTTTTTTTTTTAAATTTGGCGCTTGTTATGGAAACCCTAGCCAACTAATATTCCTAGAAAGCACAAAGCAGATAGAACTTGTTCCGTGTTGGGTGTCTGTTGTTGCCATAAGCTGAAGAACAAGACAATTGTTATACAATCAAAAGGCAGTGGAAAATGCTCTGCTACTAACCTGACCTCCTATTCAAGAACATAAATGGGATTACAGTCACCGGAGTAGTGAAGCTATTATCTTTGTCACCACTAGCACCTTTGAAGTGTTTTGTTGAGCAGTAAAGTCTTCTACTGATATGTAGCCATAAACTGTAGTAGATTTGATAAGGGTTAAAGTATTCAGAAAGGAGATAAAATGGAGGGATGAAAGTTTGCAGAGAAAGGGTTGGGAAATGTGTGTCCCAGGATAGGGAAGCACAGAACCAAGTTGATGCCGATCGGTTATAAGAGCCAAATGCTCCACACATCACAGGCAACTGCTGGCAGCTGGCAGCCCCAGAGTTTCATCTGCTTTCCACTCCAAATCCCCACCAGGCAGGACCAGCAATTTCCTCTGTCAGGAAGCAGAAAGCAGCCTGCTGCAGGGCTTCACATCTCCTCAGGAAAGAAAGTCCCCTTCCTCCTAACTATTTACAGCTTGCTTCCTTCTGTGCTAAGGAAAACAGTTCTGAACATTAGTCTAGTATGTCATACAATAGATTGATTGATGGACAGATAATCTCCCCCCCCCTTAGTGCTGTATGCAAGTATGTGAACATTTGCAAAGTCAATATCCATCCACTGCCATCTAAAACCGCTAAGGACTTGAAGCTGACTTTGTACTCTTCAATACTGATCCTTTGTAGAACGTCCCATCCAAGTGTGGGGTCTTTGTACAATATTGAGAAACAAAAGCCACAGGCACAAATGACTTCTATGGGCCATCCCAAATAAGAGAAATGACTAGAAATTTACTTGATACCAATAGCAAGGAGCAAGCATATCTTAGAGTAAAACCTTTATGCAAACTATATGTTATAATAGAAAGCACATAGTTAAAGTTAGTGACAGCTTTGTGATATCCAAACATGTGACATTCTAGCATGCATAAAGACTGCCTGAAAGATAAGAATGAAAAGTCAGGCTGGAGATAGCTCAGCCAGGTGCCATGTAGGTATGAGGACCAGAGTTTCGAGTCCCAGCACCCACATAAAAGCCAGGTGCTGTGGCATACCTCTGTAACTCCCATGCTTTGGACAGAGCAGACGATGGAGCCAGAGGATCTCTAGAGGTGGCTAGCCAAATCAGTGAGCTTCAGTTTCAGTCAAAGACCTTGTCTTAAAAACAAGGTGGAAACTGACTGAGGAAGACAGTACCTCTGGCTCTATGCATGTATGTACACACACACACACACACACACACACACACACACACACAGACACACACACACACACACAAACGCACGTGCGTGAGCATGCACGAGAGGGGGGAGAGGGAGAAGGGAGGCATGAAAAGCCATATAAACAGGAAAACGTGAAAACTCTAATCTTTCCTGTTTCCTTTGTCACTATCACTCCCTTTCCCCAGAATTTGAAAACACATTTCTATCTATACAATACCAGTTTTTGCAGGCAGGAATCAAACAAGAGGTTGCCCTCCCTCAAATGGAAAAGACAGGTTTTTTTGTTTTGTTTTTGCTCCTAGAATTTGGCAATGATTTATGAAAACAGAAGTTTGAGTTCTGTATTTGTGATTTCAGGTGCAGGGATGGCTCCTCTGGGAAGTGTTTCAGCTCTTTATTTTATAGTAAAATAATTCCTCACCCCACAAAGCTGTTCTAAAGTGCTAGGAACTCTATAAACAGAACAAGCAACAAATGTTATTAATTTAAAAACAACTGTTTGTCTTTGACTTTATGAGACTCTGATTATCTTATGAACCCAAAACACTTAAGGGAATTGTGCTGGGAATTCAAAACATCTGCAGAGCTATCTAGCAGCACCCTCAGTACACAGGAGTCATTCTGAGGATAGATAGTATTCTTGACTCTTCTTGAGTTTGGGTCCTGTAAAATTTTCATCAAAGTTGTCTTTCTCCAAGGTGCTGAAGCCAGACTGTGGTATCTCTGAGGCTATTCCCTGCTCATTAGCCTTGGGGATAGTAGGTTCCTCTTCTTAAAGAGAACAACAACAAAAAGATATCCACATTTAGGGCATTGCATGCCTTGTTGCAGTCATGCGTTTGACCAGCAGGCAAACCCAAATGGAAACCCATGTTTCTTAACTAAAACACAAAGCCAGTTACACAGTTTGCAGATTATCTGTAGCTCAGTTCCTCCTGGCTGAACACTTCACTAGGCTCCACATGCTGGCATCCACTCCACTCACTAATTTGCCTTTCACACATGGAGCCCAGGAATCCACACATTTACAGGGGATCCCAAAAGGCTTCCTACCTGTCTTACAACTTCTGCTTTAGGGTTTGGAGCTTCAGGATGCTGAAGGGTGGAGGTGTGGGTGAATGTCTTTGGAATGCTAAACCTAAGGACAGAGCTACCTTGGGATGTTTCCAAATGCAGACATGAGTACATTTCAAAGGTTCATAACCCAGAGGCAGACGATGCACCTTGAACCATGCCCAATACATGCAAGCAGGGCAGAACCTCTATGTGAACCTAAGGTTCCAATAGGGCCTGACCATAGTTCAAATGGAATGTAAGGGTGAAAGCAGAAACTATAGAGTAGAATTTCTTAGCTTGGCACAATCTGCTCTGTTAGCTGCCCCGCCTTCAGAACCCTTTAAAATATTCTCTGCCTCAGTTTCTTCTTTATAAAACGGAGATAGATAATCTACCTCCTAGCCTGATGTACAGCCACACTAAATCACTCTGAGAACCTTAGGCTGGACCCCAACACAGAAGATCAAGAGCAATAAAATGCATTGTATTCCTCTAAGATTAAAACACTTTTAACCACAAACTGGGCTTCTCGATATTGCTTTCCACCATGTTTTGACAAGTAGTAAACAAAAATATTTTCTTTTGATACTTAGAACAGTTATTTGTTAGTCTGAACTCCAGATGTGGGGGAATGGCTTATGCACATGAATGGTTTTCTTTAGTTAGCCATTAACTAAAGACTATGTCCCAAGTGGCAGGGTAATTTACACCATGTTTGAAAACAGTTTGAGCAGTTCACTTCTAAATTAGGAGCAATGAATTTGTGTTGAAAGGGTAGCCAATAACCCTCAGCTGTTCCCTTAGTGTCAAGGCTTCAGTCTAAAGTTACCTTTTACAGCAAATACCTGATCAATCAATACAGACTGCCCACACTGGTCTAAGAAGGACTACCCCAGCACTGAAGAGAGGACATGATAAAGGGGTACCCAAACTGCCCTTCACCTCAGAGAACCAGGGAGAGCCTTCTCTTCAAAGAGAGAGAGGTTGGGGGAAGATGCCACAGAACCAAAGCCATTCTGCCCCCTTCCTGGAAGGTGCCAAGTCTCCAGCAGGCGCTTGCCTCTTACCACGAACTCCTCCAAAGTCTGGTAGGTCTTGCCCCGGAACTCGCAGTAGTTCTTCCTCTCCTTGCACTGCGGACAGCACTGGCTGGTGTCGACGTGGATGCAGCGCGGGTGAAGCCGCGGGCACTCTGGCTGTGCGCAAAGGGGCCCCTCCTCCGTACACAGACACGGGCAGGCTGAGGGACCTGGGGCGAACTTCTCCCCGATCGCATACACGAAGCCACTCTCGTCCACGCAGCCCTTCCCGCGGTAGTCGGGGTAGGCGTACTCCTCAGGCAGCTCCGGTGTGGGCACAAGTTCCAGGCTGATCGCTTCCTGGGCGGCGGCCGGGGGCTCCCCCTGTGGGGTATCCCCCCGAGGCCGGACCTGCCAGTCCCCGGCCTTGGCGCTCCCGCCCTGGGCAGCCCAGGCCTGCTTCTGCTTGCTCCAAGCCTCCCGGCCCGAGAGCGTGCGGCTGCCCTTGCTCTTCCAGTCCCGGGCACTGCTGCCCTCGTCCCTCGAGGCGCGCCCGAGCTCGCTCACCCTCCCGGGGCTGTCCCGAGACGCGTGCTCGCGCTTCTCCTGGCCGGGTTGCTCAGGAGCTTGGGCCAGCTTCTCCAGCGGGATGCTCGGACTGCACAGAGCCACCATCAGGCAGCAGGTGACCAAGAGGGAACTGGAGAGCGCGCCAACTGCCATCGCAGAGGAGCTAGGCATCCCCTACCACGTCCCGGCGGGCGGGCGGGCGGGGAGCGCGGACGATGAGCGAGTCGCATTCACAGCCCGGGGGCGCGCCGCTGCCAGCCGGGAGTCGCTGTCCCTGCGGAGAGAACAGCAGTACAACTGAGCTCCGCGGCCCGCGCGCACCTCGGCCCCGCCGTGGCCCCCTCCCGGCCCGGCGCCGCCCGGGCTCCAGCATCCCTCTAGATTAACGAACTGGACGCCGGGGGCGGAGGCAGCTTGCCCAGTGTCTGGTATACAACGGGATTCTCAGACATCACACACGGGCAGCAATAGACAGCAAGCCGAGTCAGAGAAAAGCACCGGCCGCGAGGGTCTCCTGCAGTGGAGATTAGTGCTGGAGATGGTCACTGGCAGGATGCGGAGCCCGGAAAATGCAGCAAGTTGGGTGGGGGTGGGCTGCAAGGCTTGCACTCAAAGCTCAAATCCTGGCACCTGGGCCGCCCTCCCTAAGTCTTGGCCGCATTTCCCGCAGGTTTCTAAACAGAGAATTCCGCAGTGGAGTTGGAGACCGACAAACGTGCGTGCAGATTAAAGAGAAACCCTTCTTCTCCTGCCCAAGGGGTCTGTGCATGGAAAGGACGCTGGGGGAGAAGTCAGAGAAAAAGGAAAACAACCCCCTCCAAACAAAACCACAAAACCTCGCTGTTACTCCGAAGACCCCCACGACTCATTTGTAACTTCTTAGATGCCTGCTGTTTAGGGAGTACATGCCCCTCCGTTCTCTAACCTGGGCACTATCTGGCCTCTGCCTAGTCGTCCGGGTCCAGAATTGCTGAGGCTTTACTCCTTAACTGCTGCCACCCCACTTCCAGTACTGGCTCTTCACTAGGAGATGTGGAGGGTGACGTGAGCGCTGCTACCGGCTAGAGCACTGTCTTGGAATAGCGTATAACCCGGAGGGGTCTTAGTGATGGATAAGTGATGCTCGCCCAGAGAGTACTGAGAATGAAAATGGGAAGTGCAGGGACATAGGACTAGGGCCAAGACTATCTTACTGAAGGGCTTCTTGCAGCCTTTTGTGGATCTCAAAGTTTTTTTGCCACCCAAAGGAGCCTAGAGCCCCCAGACATCGCTGAGTACAGACATGCCAGTCTCAATTTGCCTCTACCAAACACCCACCCTCTCCGTGCGCACCAGTGTCTCTGTCCCCCTCTATCTCAGCCAGCCCTCTCTATCAGAACTCCAATTACACTGGCCCCTGACTCATCGCCAACACCAGTGGACCTCAGCCCAGGGCGAATCGCCCGTATTTAAAACTTGGCAGGCAGAAAGGGGTCCTTTCCAGCAGACGGGCCATAGAGTAGTTTCCGGAGGCGTCCCCGTGCCCGCGGCGTGGACCTCCAACATGCACCCTCACCCCGGCGGAGTGGCACCTACATACATGAGCTCAGGACGCAGGAGGGACGCCGGGCTCTAGCGGGCGCGGCTCTGGGGCTCCAGTGCCCATCCTGGTCCCGGCTGGGCACCAGCGCAGGGCGGACTACGGAGAGCACAGTCCGACCTGCACGCTCTGCCCGGTGCATGCACCCGCTAGAGCATTTGACCCAGCCTGTTCATCCGGCTGCTGGTGGCTGGCTGGTAGCCTTCGCGGAGTCCTGTCAGTGCCCGTGCTGCCTTCTGCCTCTCATCCCCGGGTCTAGTCCCTGAGTCTCCACCACGACGCGGGCCCTAGGGAGCCGCCGGAGCCCAGTCTCACTCTCCTTGCCAGCCAGGCAAAGAATTTCTCCAAACCGACCGAGCTGCGGGGACCAGTGGGCAGCCGCGGCGCCCTGGAGGAGAGGAGCAGCTCGGAGCGCGTCCTGAGGGCCAATGGGATGCAGGCTGGCTGAGAGCCGCGCGCCCGCCGCCTGCCTCCTGTCGCAGCTGCCTGGCGTAGGGCTCGCACCCCGCTCCCTCCTCCGCTGCCCACGCTCACGAGGCGTCGCCACCGGGGCCAGCGTTGCCCTGCCCTCGGTGGGTAGGAGATCTGAGCAGCATGCGCTGCCCTGGCAGCTGCCGCTCAGCCCACCTGTCAGGCGCACTCAGGCTTCCTTCTCAGACTTGTCACTCATCCCCTTTGGACCTTTCATCTTGGCTTTTCTTCTTTCTGTTTATTCTTTTCTTTAAAATCCTCTCCCCTAATTGGCCCCCTCTAGCTTTGCTCTCGGTGGACAGATTGCTTTTGCTGCAGTTGGAAACGTAAACCAAACTGTTGAGTTTGGAATCCCGAGGATGTGTTAGCGGAGACTATAGGGAGGTTTATTTCACCTTTACAGCCAGAAGCCCAGAGGAACAGACAAGGAAGAATAAGAAATGTGGACGATTTCAAACAGCATACACTCTGGATCTCCTCTACCACAGAGGCTGCTGCTGGGGCTGCTGTTGACTATTTCTTGGACAGTACTCTCCATGCCAATGGTGCTCAGACAGTGACACACAACTTTACAGGGTCAGGCCCTCTATTGGGAGTGAGACTGCCTTCCGAGGAAGGAACTATTTTCTCCACCTCTGTGTAGATGATGCACCAAGGTTTAAATGGAGACCTGAAAGAATAGGATCTGGAAATTCCTTGGGAGACTGCTTCTCCTTACATACAGACACTTACAAAAACTTAGGGGGTCTCCGTGCCCAGGATAATTCATGCTCCCTGCATTTGCTGCAAACACCACTCTTGTCGCCTGCAGAGAAAAGCAGATCTATTTCTGCTTGAGAGTTGCTGCCTCTCTTACAGAGATCCCCTGCTCCTTCTCGGGTACCCATCAGTCATAACTTCCAGGGCTGTATGATACCACTAATACAAATACCTCCACAGAACACCATAGAAACAGCGATGTAGGTGTGATTATTTCTACGGTATGAAATGAGCTCTCCAGAGAGTACCTAGAGACACCATCAAATGCTTTCTAGAATCAAGGCTGTTATTGCTAAGTGCTCCAGTCACAAAATAGCCCAGGTGCTTTGTTTTACCAAGTGTCCCCCATTTGGTTACAGATGGGAACTGCGCATGTGCACACTTTCTAGGACCATGTAATAACACATGTGAAAAAGCACAACTGAAAAATCAGGTGTCCAAATGACAGGATGAAGATGTTTTATTTGCCTCACCTTGGTTCCAATGAAGAGGTTTTATTTGTCTCACTATGATACCAAGTCACTCTGAACCTGGAGGGACTTGTGCTCTTTCCCAACCTCATGGTCATAATGTAGAGATATTAATATGAGTACTCAAGCTTGCAAATAGCTTAGCTTGCCAAGGAAAGACTGGTTGCTCCACTACCTGTCTAAACTGGGCTTTCTCACCAGATATTCTGAAACAGTGATAGGGCAGATTAGATGAAGGGAGCATGCAATTTCAGAGGAACCCCATTCCTTGGTGAATAAGAACATTATCCATCCAGGCAGCGTCACTGTCTTGGAGTTTCTATTGCTGTGGCGAAGCACTGTGACCAAAAGCAGCCCCCCCCCCCAAAAAAAAAAGAGGAAAGGGATTATTTCACTCACATTTCCACATAACAGTTTATTATTGAAGGGAGTTTGAACAGAAACTCATACAGGGCTGAAACATGGAGGCAGGAGCTAGTGCAGGAGCCATCGAAGAATGCTGCTGGCTTGCTCCTCAAGATTTGTTTAGCCTGCTTTCTTAGATTGACAGCCCAAGGATGGCACCACCTACAATGGGCTTCTGCTTCTGTTTATTCCAAGAGGGAAGAACCAGGGAACAGTCACAATCTGAACACAGCAAAACTGAAGCCCAACACTGTAAAGCTCAATGTCAGACATCTGGGGACTCATTCACAATCTTCTGGGTTCCTTCAGGGGGGTTAGGCAGTCATTCATAGCACACAGAACTTATCTCCTGGGCTCACGCTGACTCTATTCTAGATCTGCTGCTGCCATTGGGGGTTGTCCCATGGTACTGGTGTCTCTAAAATGCCAAAATCTCCACTACAACTGGGCAGTACCTTCACTAACAGCCTTCCCTGGGCTTTTTTGGGGGACTCTGACCTCGCTATTTAGTGCCAAGCTTTAACTTTCCTCCATAACACATTCAGTTCTGGGGCTTTGACTGCAACTGAGGCTGCATCATCATAAATGACTAACCCTTTATACCTTCACAGTCGGCATCACCTGGGTGACTGACACTACAAAGTTCAGCTACTGGAATGGGGAACAGCCTTGACTGCCTCTGGACCACAACTTTTCTGTGCTGACTCCAAAGAAAGACTTCCCAGAAGATTTGGTCTTGATGATGCTGATTTCTTCTTAAACAGGGTTTATCTCTTAGCTCCAGCTGATCAGCACCAATTGCTCCAGTAAAGCAAAGGTATCGCTTCAGTGGTGCTGGTCTGTTATTAATCAGGCCTGTTTCTTCTGCTCCAGCTGACCAGGAACCTAATTCAAAGTAGTGCACGATCTGGATAGAATCTTTAACCTTCCCTCTAAAACTCCACAAGCCAGGAAAGATTTCATCACCTGCATTTCTCTCATCAGTCTTAGCTTCCAAGCTCCCTAGGAGCAGCCCATTGGTATCTGAGTACTCAGTGGCTTTTCCAGCCTCAAGTCCCAAAGACCTACAACCCTCTCCACAAGAGCATGATCAGGTGTGTCAGAGCAATGCGTTCCTCTGTATAACAATACCATAACTCCCATACCCAGCAACTAAATAAAGGGCACTTTGCCACCACAGCCGGAATTTGTCCTTTATCTCTTGCCAATGCACTAACTTCCTGTGGTCCATTTTCCTCCCTGCTACTCATGTTTCTTTTCTTCTTTTTCATTTTCCTTCCTCTTCTCTGTCTTTCCTACCTTGTCTTTTAGGTTAGGGAGTGAATAACAGCAGCAGAAAGACCTTTGTCAGGGAGTAAGGTGACACGTGTCTTTTCCAACTCCCCCAAGCCTGGCTTTAAAACATGGGCAATCACCCAGCATTTCTGGGGTTCTAATGTCTTTAAAAGGAAAAAAGAATCTACAAATGTTTAGGAAGCTCTCTATTTGGGTGAATGGAGAGCTACATTGCTGTCTCTGTGCTGAATTTTAACCCAGTTTACTCCTTCCCCTTTTCTATCGCTATTCAAGAACTTAAATTGGTCTGCTGCAGTACAGTTATATTTAGTGGCCAGGCAGAGCATGTGTGATCAGCTTCGGGGTAGCCCTGAGCAATAGCAGTGCATGTGGGTTCTAAGCAGGGTTCAGTTTTGCCTTGAAAGTTGGGTCACCTTTCCTGTCCTCTTAGGCAAAATTAATCTTTCCTTCTGCTTCTCCATCTAGGCATGGTTTATGTCTCTATTACTGTCTTACAACATTCAACTTTTTCATAGCTCCAGGGTGTTAATACTCACCTAGAAGATAACATCTAACTAAATGGTTGAGCTGTGTTTCATTCATCTTTCCATCCCTACTGCTGAGGGTCCTAACAAGACCCCCTGGGGATGAAGGAAACCAAGTAGAGAAGGAAGGAAGGAAGGAATGAGAGGAAGGGCAGAGTTTCATTTCAGCCTGGATGTCATCTGGAGAGGGCAGATCGGTCCAGAAGCTTCTCATAGAAATTCAGTTAGCTTGACTCTATGTTCAGCTAACACCACAAGGCTTCACCACTCAGACCACACACCCATAAGGGCAGAGGCACAGTGGTGGCATAAGAAATTAGGACAGATTTTGTATCCTTCCAGTTCAGTTCCTGAGACTTCTTCATCTGCTTAGCACCTGTATGTCCACTAGTAACCAGTTATAACTGGGTTCCATGCCTGTTTGACAGTTCATGGGAAATTAAACCAATAGAGATACAGCTGAGGGAGAATACCTCAATGGGAAACAAGATCCAGAAGGCATGGATCCCAAAGACAAGGAGCTAGAACTTCTTGGCAGGAAGAGTAAGATAAGGTGATTGACTGGGATAGGCGGCACCAACTCATTTCAAAGTAAAGAGAAGTGACAAGGCTGGGAAGAACCCAATGCAACAATGTCACCTGCTAGTACTGAAGGTATCAGGTATCTGTGGATTGAGGGTAAAAATAAGGTGGCACAAAATTAAATACAGAACACAGAATGAAGTCATGGTGATTGCAAATGGCCAAGGAACAGAAATGTTCTTATGTGGTCTGGCCAGCATCTACATGTAAGGAACACACACCTTATTAATTTTCCTTGTAAGGAAGAAGGTGGGAAGTAGCCCAGAAGTAGCAGAGGAGAAACATGACTGATTACTAAGCTGCCTGTCCTGGTGGCTGGCAAAGTTCAACAAAGCTTCCAGGGAGAAGGCAGGCCTCCATGAATTCATGTTCTCTGCACACGGAGTAGACCAAGGAGAGCAGGGAATGTAGAGGGCTCTGCCATGTGTCCTGCTGATTGCCTAACATCTAGGCCTAGATAAAGAAGAGCTGCCTTCAATGAGTCCACACTGTAAATAAACAAAGACACATTTAATTTGAACTCTGGACTTGAGCCAGTGAAGGAAGTGATGTCAAATGTTCCTCTTCCAAAATCCAGAGAGGAACAAAAGCTACTTTCACCTGAAGTTAGAGTAAGCAGAATTTTTGTGGTTCAGGATGAAGGTTGACCACTAACTAAAGCTAATGAGTGAGAAAAGCCACAGTCATGTTTAGATTGCTTTTTATGGATGTTCACAGAGCAGGCTTGGCTGTTAAGGGAGCCACTAATTAAAGTTCTGCCATGGAGCAGGCTACCATTCGACAGAGCCACAGCTCTGTTACTGCTTACCCTTTTGATACATGTCTGAGGTTGAGAGTTACTGTTCCCTGGGCTGACCTGCTGCACAGGCTGCCTGATTACAACACACCTTGGGGACTCATCCCTTCTGCTATGATGCCAAAAGTCAGCAGCATCTGTTCAGATCATCGAACGGATGACTCAGGTTTTTGCAAAATCAGTTGCAAAAGCTTTCTGGGTTTCCAGGGATTCATTTTCATGTATTGTAAATTAAACCAATGTATGAGAAGTATCACAGGCATCGATATTTATAGGTAGATGTGGTCTTGAAAATAATTATTATGAAAGGTAATAGTTGGTCAGAGTTTATTGGTCTGGAAGTGATGTAAGCAGGTTGTTCTGAATTCTTGGGGCTGTCCTGGCAGGTATGGTACTTTCATAGAAAAGGGCCTATGTGTATTAAATAAAGGCAAAAGCCTTCAGGTGCTTCAAGTGTTTTTTAGGCACAAGTTTTGTGTTCTAGAGGCTTCTTTGCCCCTGGTCTTCCAAAGAGCAAGTTATCAGTCCTGACTGACACACAGAAGATTCAGTGTTGCTCATACCCTGGCTGTAAATCTCCCAAATGTGCAAAGATTTTGGAGAACAGGGTAAAAATGGGAGATGTCTCCAGGTGTACTGATGTGGAGTCAGTGGCATGCAGGATAGAATTAGGCACCTATCTTCCTGGTATAATTTGTCCCTTTGACCCTGAGCTGATTGGCTTCCAAAACAATCCACAGTAAGGCTAGGAACTTTAAAATATTTGAAAAGGCATTCTTGTACTTTCTGGATATCATAAGCTCCTTGAGCAAGGATGGAATCTGAGGGTAGATGGTACTCCATTTGTAAGTGACAACTCAAGTGTCTACTGCCCTGCTCCTGCCTGATACTCAGATACCAGGCTGCAGATGTGGGCTGGGACAGTGGGTACTTGCTGCACAAGAACCTTCCTGGGGCTCAAATGGCATCCAGAGTTGGGTCTTTCTTCCAAACCACCTCCATATGGAATCCACATACTAGAAACATGCAGTATTTGGGGTACAAAGGACAATGACAGCAACAAAGTCATAAATATGAGGCAAAAGCGGGTGCAGGCTCTGCAGAAAATCATCAGTAGTAAGTGCTTAGAGCAGGGTCTCTAAAATCCAAGGGAAAGTAGTCAGTTGGACCACAGAATTTTAATGAGACTGCTCAAAGACTTCTGCTCACAGTGACTTCCACAGTACAATTGATCCTTTACAGTTGGTACTGATTTGAGTTAGCCTAGCTAAAGATGGAACCCATTAAAATGCCTGGGGAGCTTTATTTTCTAATAGAAACTCCTGAGGATTTGGAATATGTTACATATTTAGATGACCTTCAGAATCCATAGAGGATTGTTTCCAGGGCTCTACGGCAACACTAAAATCTTATGTTTGTAATTCTTTACAAAAAAGGTGTATTATTTGCTTAGAACCTATCCACTTCCTCCAATGCATTTGAAATCATCTATTAATTACTTACAATACATAGAACAATGCAAATATTGTGCAAATAGTTGATTGTTTAGGGAATAATGAAAAATTGTTCAGGTTAGTGAAGATGCAATTTCTCCGAATATTGTTATTTATTTTAAATTATTACCTGCATGTGTGTTGTGTGTTTTCATGGGTAGATATGAGCAAATGAGTGAAGGTTCTGGTGGAGCCTAGAGGAGGGCATCTGAGCTAGAGTTACAGGCAGTTGTGAGCTGCCCAACATGTATGCTTGGAAGTAAACTCCAGTTCTTAGCAAGAGCAGCAAGTGCTCTTTATATCTGAGCCATCTCTTCAGCTCTTTTCTGAAAATACCTGATAGATAATTGGTTGAATCTGTGGACATGAGACCCATAAATACAGAAGATCTACTATGCCTGTTTAAGTGTCACTTCTAGTCTCTATACCTCTTCTGAATTTTGGACAGGCAGCACGTGTCACATCTCTAGTGTGTAGTTACGGTTATCAGAAGAATTAGCAAAGAGTCACATACAGTGGAAGGGAGGTTTCTCTGCAGCTCTCATGGGTTCCAGTTTTAAGCATACAGAGCAGTCTAGTAAAGACACCGAGCTCTCACATACTAAGAGTGCATAGAAGCGATCTTGTTTTCTCCCCTGTTTTCTGGACTTCCGCAAGCTTTTGGTATATGGTTTCCTACTTAAGAACCTTCTAGGTAAGCATTAGTTTCTGTCTGAAATCTCTCTGTGCTCTAGGACCCCACATTTCTGTTCTATTGCTCTGCTGATAATATTATTTCCTACTCTCTTGTTATGTTCAAGAAAGAAACATTTTGTGGGGTTTTTGAGGTGTTCGGTACCTAGTCTCACCATACACAGAGGATACACAGAGTTCATCAGCATTGGAGAACAGGTAAGTCTTCTCTGCTTACGATTGCATGTGCTTAACTATGAGCCAATCGATAACCTTTCATCTTAGCCTTTTACATCAACTTACTAGATTTGGTTCATTATTCTAGTCATCACCATTTCACCTTAGAAGAAGTTAAGGAACTGGTCCCTTGCTTCATTAGATACTTGGTTTATTATTGATCACATGAGCTCCTATCATGTAAGTTCTGGCTTGTATTTAGACTAAAGCAATTCACTAGTTCAGTAGTATCCAAGTAGATCATTGAAGAAAGTATGCAAATGTGTTTCTTTCACATATTTGGTGATTTTGTCAGTCATATCTACTGGCAACTAACTTTTTCAACTTCCGCTTCCCTTGGAAAGTCTATTTGTTCTTCATTTTTTAAAAAATATATTTTTAAAACATATCTTTAAAGTTCAGGCTTGGAACATCAGTGTTAACGGCTGTGGACTGGGTAAGTATTGTACACTTCAGCTCTACTAAATTTATTGAATATATTTTTATATCTTCAATCACAATTAATCTCCACTTACTTGAGCTTTTGATGGTGGCAAGAGGATTAAGGGCTGGATGTCAGCCTATGTAGCATTGGCACGCTATGGCAAGCTTTTTAAGGAGCAATCGAAGCTTGCAAAGGCTTCTGGTTTATCCTGCACAGTGAGCTTTCTGGGGGGAGTTCTTTTTTTCTTCTCACTTCCTCTTCTCTCAACTCTTAGCTGAATGTTTACTGGACATTTGGATTATTTCAGCTCCATTTTCTTGAACAGTATTCAGTTTCTTTCTTCTGTTTTTATTTGTTTGATTTTTGTTTTTGTATGTTTTTTTTGTTTGGGTTGTTATTGTTATTGTTGTTGTTGTTGCTGCTGCTGCAGCAGCTATGGTAAGTTCTATCCAGACATCCTCAAACTTGTTCTGTTTTCTTGTGCCCGCTAATCAAAGGTGTTCTTCATCATTTCTGTTAGTGTTTTTTTGATCTTTAGCATTTCTTTTTTATCTCTTTTGGGGGGTTTCCACCTCTTTGCTTACACTGTGTATCAGTTTCTTTATCCAGTGTTATCCTTTCCATGTGAACCATAGTCGTTTTAAATCCCGAAAAGGCATCTTTTCCTGTTTGGCTCTGATGCTTGTTCTGTCTTTAGATTGTGAGGGTGAATCTGAGGGTTGGTTTGTTTGTTTTGTGTTGTTTTGTTTTTTAATCACAAAACATTTATTTCTGAAAGAAAACTACAGCAGGCTAAGCTCTGGTTAGAGCCTCTTAAGGGCAGACCTTGCTAAGAAGAAAAGAGAATGTTCTGGTATATTTCTGAATATCTTCTTTTTCTTTCCCTTTGCTAGGAGAAGCCGAGCAGAATTTTAGAAGGTAAAAGTTTTAGAAGTTGGGAGAAGCCGGTGTGACAGGGTCCAGCTGGAGTCTCTGATGCCTGACTTGCCCACCCCCCCCCTCACCCCCCAGCAATGATGTTTTACTCTTCAGGCTCAGTTTCCATGGAAGTAGGAAGGCAGATTTATGCTCCAATAAATTCTAATTCTGAATATTCACTTTTCTCTCTATTTTATTTGGAGAGCAGAGGCCTGCTCTGTGAACTTACTTCCATGCAAAACAAACAAACAAACAATCAAACAAACAAAAAAACCTAAATAGTGTTTGTTTCAGCTGCTTGAACTTTTCACTTTAAGAGAGAAGACTTCTGAGCTCTTACATGCTGGTTCAGAAACCAGACTCTCTAGTAGCCTTTTGAGAAATATTTTTCAAGTATTTCTATAGCAACCTATATATTGTAACTCATATTAGTGCATTCAACTATCTCTTCCTTGCTCCTCAAAGACAATGTTACAGCTTGTCCATTAGAAGCCTATTTATGCTCCTATTGACTTTGTTAGAGGTGGTGTAAAGGGACAGATGCTCATGGCTATATGGTGATGTAAAAGGATATATAAATCTTTGCCACTTCGTATCCATCTCTTTCTGAAAACACACAACCTAATGGGAGAGTACTTATTTTCAACCTACCTATTTTTCAGGCAGAGCCACTGCCTAGAATAAGAGAGCAAATCTGGCCAGCATCTTCATCCATAGGTCACAGTGGGTGGTATGAGGATGTGCCCACAACGCCCACGGAGACAGGGAAAACCAGGCCTAGGACTTTGAACCATCTAAAGATACTCTGTTTGTTCCTCTTCCTAGTACTATGGAACTTGTAAGATTTAAGGGTATGTTTGCTGAGGCGTCATATGTGGTATGTGCTACCTGAAATGGAGACAGCATTGAAGAAACTTCTAACAAGAAGAAAAATCGACTTCTGCTAATGTTGTGTGGAGGCTTCTGGATTCACAGAACTGAGATTTCTCTCTTTAGCTGCTAGGTCATCTGCACTCAGTGTTTGCCCTCCTCCTCTTCCTCCTCCTCTTCCCTTCTATCCCCTCCATGTCTCCCTTTTCCTTCTTTCCTTTATTTTCCTTCATCATTTTTGCCTTCCCCTTCTCCTCCTCTTCTTTTCTCTTCTACCTCCTTCTTCCTCTCCCAGACAGATTAGGATTTGATTTCTTTTTCTCTTGCAAACGTACATTCACAGCTCTGGTAAATCAAATGCTTCGTTAAGTCCACTAATTGAATCCAGCTCTGTCACAGTTCAAACCGTGCCTCCTGAGCATATCTGCAAACGTCAACATCCCACCATAATGATTAGACTGTGAGTGGATTTGGAGCCTATCTTCAGAGTTCTCAAAAGTGGCCTCTCACTCAGAAATCAAGCCACTGCCTTTTCTGCACAAGAATTTCTTTCATGCCATCCCAGCAACTCTGCCTGTGTGCTTTCAGCGGCAGAACTGGCCTGAATTGTGCACAGAGTCCCCATTGCCAGCTCTCTTACAATTTTTTTCTTCCTGGCAGTCCCAACTTCCAGTCAAGATTTCTGGACACTTTCCAATTACAACACCATTTAGAAACACTCAGCATATTCCAGTCTTGAGTAATGTATTGATCTATTTTGAAAGAGAAACTGTCCACATGGTCCCTTGTAAAATTCTTTTTATTATAGTTTTACTTAAACATATGCAAATACCCCAAAACTGCAAATCCTTTGGCTTACAGATGTGAGACAATTACAAAAATAAATTTATAGTCCAGATATAAAATAAACTATAAAATGGATGCAATTGAAACTAGTCACACTAGTTAGGAAGAGGAGGAGGGCAGTCTTCCTGAAGCCCCATGGCTCTGCACAGCGTGGGAGGCCCATGTCTCTAATTATTCTGTTCCTTGGAGCCTAGCACTGTCAGAAGATTCATGCCTGGTGGGGCCTGGATCTTCCAACATTTTTCTCTATTTAAACTACTTCAATGCTTCATTAGCAGGGCTTCCCATCAAGTCAGTGGCCTCTATTTAACGTGACTCCATGAAGAGCCACTGCTGGCTCTTATTGAGTCTGTGGCTATTAAAATTGTACCAAATGCCAAATCAGCATAATAATAAACATTTTTGATCTGTGAGAAATAAATTCATATGATAGGTCACATTAGGTGATATCTAAGGACGTAGAATCTGCTTACTCAAGAAACAGTTTACATATCATCCAATGCAGATTTTATAGATTTTGATGCATTTTAATCAATGTGCATGCATGTATACCTAATACACCAATTGCAATATTTGCTGCTATCTGCTCAGAAAGCTCTCTACCATATTTTCGACACAATTCCTTATGTGGCTGCCAACTCTACCACACACATCTTAAGCTCTCAAAGCCACTTTCACTTTGCTTATGGATTTCCATCCAGAGAATCACACCTCTTTATGTAATGTCTGGCCTCTGGCCCTTTTGACTATGATTTCGTGATTCAACCTGTGCCTACACACCTCAGGAAGCTGTTACTTTCTGTCATGAGATGTTCTGTCTCATGGCTCTACCATTTGTTTTTCTTCCATTCGCTTGTTGATGGACATTTGGATGATGTCTACATTTTTACTATAAGGATTGAGGTAGATTGAACACTTTTTACTTTTGTAATTTTTACATAAGCTTTTGAAAAAAATGAATTATTATGCTTATGGTCTGTATGTAGATTTATAAGGCATTATCAAGTTACTTTCCAAAATGTCTGTATACTTTTTATGCTCCTACCAGAAGTCCTTGAAAGCTCCCATGGTACCACATGCTGTCAGCACTGATGTTAGTAATTGCACAATTTTAACCTCCTGAGTGGGTGTGAGGGGATATCGCAGTGTGGTTTGTAAGTGTACTTGCTTTTGGACTAACCGATGCTGTTACTTTCATATGCACTTTTGGCCTTTCGTGTCTTATTCAGCGAAGAGTCGGCTCACAGGCACACTTCTGAAAAAGTTGGCTGCCTCGCTTTTGTATCAAGTAACTGAACTTTGTATCTTTTGGATCTAAATCCATAAAATAAAATCCTTGCCTCCATTTTCATTAGTTTTTGGACGTTTTAAGAGCTTCAAAGTTTATTTTTTATTTCTCTTGAAAAGTAGTGATTCTTATTTACTAAATTCCAACCTACAAAGTAAGTTTTCTTCACTGATACTTTAAAAATAGTTTCAGAACTACTTTTGCTAACCACAAGTTTAGGGGTGCTCCTTCTGCTTTCTGTGTTTTCCTTTGGATGTTTTATATTAGGATTATTTGATTATTTGTTTATTATTTATTTATTTATTTGTATATATGTTTTTGTATATGTAGGTACCTATAAAGGCTAGAGGAGGGTACTTGGATTTCCTGAAGCTGGAATCACAGAGGCTTATGAGCTGCTCAAAGTGGGTTTGGAAACTTCCCTTGAGTCCCCTTCAAGAGCACTATGTACCTTAGCCACAGAGCCATCTTTCCAGCCGTGTTTTTTTTTTTTTTTTTTATTTGTTTGTTTTTTAAAAAGATTTATTTATTTATTTATTATATGTAAGTACACTGTAGCTGTCTTCAGACACCCCAGAAGAGGGCATCAGACCTCATTACAGATGGTTGTTAGCCACCATGTGGTTGCTGGGATTTGAACTCAGGACCTCCGGAAGAGCAGTTAGTGCTCTTAACCGCTGAGCCATCTCTCTTTCCAGCCTTTAATCTTATCCTTTATATTTAGATCTGCAATCTATTCTCAGTTTCGTGAGTGTGAGACAGGTTTGATTTCTTTTCATATAGATACCTCCAAGTCTTCCAGTATCTTCCACTGGCTGATGTTCCTTTCATATTTTTCCTATCCTGTTTCTTAATTTCCCATTCTGTTCCATAGGTTTCTATAATGACAAATAGGTATTTTATGCTAACATAAATGATGTCTAAGTTAGTAGTTTTATAAGACCTACAATCAAAAAATGTCAGTCCCAATAGCGTTTTAAACATTTGTATTAGTTTTTCTAAATCTTGGAAGGTAAGAATCCTGAATAATGGACTCCTTTTGTCAATTGAGTGTACAAATGCACTAGGGAGAAATGTCATCTTAAAAATATTGAGTCTAATCCATGAACTTAGTATATCAATCTGTGTCTTTTTTCTCTGTGATTGTTTAGTGGTACATAATTCCTTAAATTACATTTTAATGATGGTCTGTGATTGATATGCATAATCTGAGTAAAGACATTCTCCCCCTAAAATGTGTTTTTTGATGCTATCGTAGATGAGGGCATTGACGGTTTTTATTTCTTAGTTCCGTATTGAGAGTATACATGAATAGAATTTGGTTTTTTCTATTAACCTTCTATTCTGTGACATAGGTGATTTACTAGCTACAGTAATAGTTGTGTTGTGTATTCTTTAATACTTTAGGGGTTTCATAAAATTGAAATAAAGATAGTTTTAATCTTTTTTACTTTTTATGTTAATGTAGAATATCACTTTTGGGGAGCTTCTAAGTCAATATTGCAAAAGAAAATCAAAATCCTTAGAGCCTTGCTTCCAGCCATACATGGAAAGCATTCATAATATTTATGGGTATCTGTTGCAGTGAGCTTTTTCTATACCTCTTTGGCTCTTGGTGGATCGCACACATACATACACCCAGGAGCTATCCTTTGATCTGAGAATGAAACACACACACACACACACACACACACACACACACACACACACACACACACACAAGCTTATTTTTAAAATGCCCTGGCTATCTCAAAGGCTGGGAACTCCCACACCTTCTTCTGCTAACACAGGCATAATCAGGGAAATGGCCAGTGGCCACTCACCTGAAATTTCACATGACTGGTTGGCATTATCACCTGTCACTCCTGCGTCCCGTTCTTCTCCCCAAGTCATGGCAGTTCTCTTCCCTTCCTCCCTGTGTCCTTGCCCCCACAACTCTACGTGTCTTCCCTGTGCCCAGCCATTGGCCATTAGCATCTTTATTGGTTGATCAAAAACCAATATGGGACAAGGACCTTCAGTGTCTGGCTGGACACGCAGATTCCAGATTGAATCAAAGCCTTTGAACCAATCTCCAACAGGTATCCTTCATTGGATTGAAGAAATTTCTTTCTATTGTTGATTTTTAAATTTTATAAACATGTATGGAATTTTATCCAAGGCTGACGGTGAGCTGTAAAATTCCTGCTTTTTTCCTATGATGGTTAACTAGCCTTAGAGCACACCTGTAAGGGGTTGTTTAGACCAAAGTTAGGCTCTACAAATCTCTGGGAAGGATTATAATAAGTTCCTGAAGGCAGGAAGACACAGCCTAAAATTGAGCAGTACCCTTTTCCAACTTGAGATCCTTTTCTATGTAAGTTAAGGGAAGGAGCTGAGCTGAAGCATTGCTTTCTGCTCTTGCTTGTGAATGGGAAGTTTTCTCAAGCTCCAGCTGCTGGGACGTCCCTTCTAGAATGGACTGTTACCTGGAACCGTGAGCTTGAGAGGTCAGCTCAGGAACTTTGAGATATTCCACCAGGTCCCCTCTCCCCTCTGAGCACATGGAAGAAACAGGTTAGAAAGCACTAGGCTGGAAGGGAGGGGCTGATTAAGCCCCTGCTATCTCATTCCCTAAAGACCAATCAGTTTAAAAGTCACACTGTTCTGCCAATAACATTATACCTGAATGCCATGGCCACAGAGGGACTGAGGGACACCTTGGACCCTCTCGGTTTGCCTGAGTATCTGGCTTCTGCAGATGCATTCGGCAGGGCCACCTGACTCTGGTTACAGTGCAGTTGGAGCTGGGTGGGAAAGTCTGCTCTGCATCCTTGGCAGGGACAAATCTGTTCTGGGTCCTTGGCAGGGATGAGCTGTGTATTGGTTGTTTACACCCGCCACCCGTGGCAAGGGTGGCAGGGTCGAGCTGTCTATAACCCAGCACAGCTGGAGCTGGCTGGGAAAGTGTTCTATGTCCATAGAAGGGACAAATCTGTTCTGCATCCATGGTAGGGACAAGCTAGGTATTGGTTATTTGCACCGGCCGCCCGTGGCAGGGGACACCTGGGGCGAACTGTTGTTTTCTGTTTTAATTGGTTTGTGTTCTGTGTTCTTAAGACTTAAACTGACCGATGACGGGGTTTTTTTTGCTTGTTTTTTGGATGTTGGACAGATTCATCCAGTTAAACATGGGAAAGTTAGGGGAAGAAAAAAAAAAAAAAAAAAAAAAAAGGAAGAAAAGTGACAGGAAAGGAATCTATAAGAAGTCCCGAAACAGTCTTCAGGCAGGAATCTAATCTTAGGCTAGAACAGGGAAGTAAGTTCAGGTAAGAATTTTAATTTTAGGGTGGAACAGAAGAAGAAGGCTTCAGGCAAGAATCTGATTTTGGGCTTGGACAAGGAAGTAGGCTCGGATATTTCAGTCATTCTGACACGCCCTCAGAAACAGGATCACAGGAATGATCACTGATGTTTGCTTATTGTCTTGCTCATTCCTTGGCTATTTGTGTTTATTGTATTGCAACCTAGAACTGACCTTATTGCTTGCATGTAATTAAAATGGTATAAAAGCAGATTGGGAAAAAATATACCTGCCTTCAGTCTCAGAATTGACTGAGGCCATTGGGCCTAAGAAGCCGGGAGCAAGAAATCCCAGGCCTTGAGAAAAGCGCCCTCAAGTGGCAAAAGGTGTTAGCCCTGAGTGAAGACAGTGATTAGGGGAGACCTTCTCCCTAAACCTAGGGTAACTCTGAGAGTGGAGAAGAAACCCACTTAATTCTTGGTGGACACGGGCTCAACACTCGGTTCTCCAAGCCGATGGCCCCATTTCAAGAAAAGATCTTGGGTCCAAGAAGCTGTTGGCACCAAAATGTATTCATGGACTACCCGAAGAACAGTGGACCTAGGCATGGGCCAGGTATCCCATTCATTTAAGGTCACCCCAGACTGTCCCTACCCTCTGTTGGGGCGAGACATACTTTTCAAAATGGGGGTCCAGATACATTTCCTGCCCAACGGACCACAACAAGCTAGCCCAAAAGGAGAGACCTCTCTGACTGACCCCCGCCAAAAGCCAAGGCTACCTGGTTTACAGATGGGGGCAGTTTTCTCCATGAAGGTCAGAGACAAGCAGGTGCTGCTGTGGTGGACAGCACAAATGTCATCTGGGCAGAACCTCTACCTCCTGACATGTTGACGCAGGAAGTAGAGCTAACTGCCCCCACCAAGGCCTTAGAACTTGGAGCCTGCAAGAAAATCAACATCAATATGAGTAACAGGTATTCCTTTGCCACATCCCACGACCACAGAGCTATATACTAAGAGAGAGGACTGCTTACACCAGAGGGAACAAACAAGAAATCCTGGCTCTCCTAGATGTCCCAATGAAGCCGGTAACCATGAATATTATTCACACCCAGGACATCAGAAAAGAAGAAAGTCAGTGGCCCAGGGCAATAACCAGGCAGATCGAGTGGCTCGAGAAGTGGCTATGCAGGAGTCTATCCTGGTTATGAGCCTACAAGAAACACCTGCTGGGACTGGACTAAGGGATGGCCTCATTTAGAATACAGTGAAGAAGAAAGGACTCAGATTGCTAGCCGCCCTACCAACTATTACCTAAAGAAGGAAGGGAAATGGCACACAAGAAAGAAAACTATGCTCCCCAGAAAGCAAGCAAACGACTTACTAGGCCAAATGCACAGATGGACTCGTTTATGGGATAAAAAGCTTGTCCAAGCAGTTAAGGGGCCTAGATTATATATAATAAAACTCAGGTTCTGGGCCAGAAAGATAGTAGGACAGTGTAAGGTATGCTAGCAAGTGAGTGCTTATGCAGCCAAGAATAAACAGGGCAAAAGACCTAGGGGGAACAGCCTAGAGTATATTGAGAGGTCGATTTTACAGAAGTTAAGCCAGGAAAATGTGGTTATAAATACCTTCAGGTGTTCATAGCTACTTTCTCTAGATGGACTGAGACATTCCCCACCAAGCAAGAAACAGCTGCCATGGTATCCAAGAAGATATTAGAGGAAATTTCCCTGAGGTTTAGAGTGCCCAAGGCAAGTGGATAAGACAATGGTTCTGCTTTTGTCAGGTAAGCCAGGGTGTGGCAAAAGTATTGGAGAAAGATTGGAAACTTCATTGTGAGTACAGTCCCCAAAGCTCAGGGCAGGTAGAGAGACCTTAACTAAATTGACCTTGGAGGCTGGCTCGGACTTGGTGGTGCCCCTCCCCTTGACCCTGTCCCGAGCTTGGAGCATCCGCTACCATTTTAACCTGACCCCTTTTGAGATCCTGTGTGGTACCCCAACTTCCTTGGTGTACACTGAGCTCTCCCAAGAGGTATCCTACAGCATGAGATTTGACCCAAACTGTCTACCTTAAATGCCCCAGGGATGCCAGAGATCCCTCACTGCTTCCAGACTGGTGACAGGATCTCTGTAAAGAGACATTGGACACAGTCGCTGGAACCCAGATAAAAGAGATCCTTCCTGGCACTGCTAGTTACTCCCACAGTCCTCAAGGTAGACGGTATTGAGGCCTGGGTGTACGCTTCCCATGTGAAACCTGCAGATGCCCTGCTCCCCAGAGACCCCTGCTAGATGGTACAGAAGACAACAATCTGCTCAAGCTCAAGCTCACTTGACCTTTATCATGACTGTTTGTAGTATCTTTAGACGGCACTCATTGTCTCCCTTCTGTTGTGGTTGGGGGTGGCTGGGGCAGCCACCAAAACCTCTGCTTTGGTCTTACAAAGGAAAAACCATCAGTCATTTTAAGGAATCACTGACTTCATTATCAGAAGTAGTACTATAGAATAGGAAGAGATTAGACTTAACTTTTCCTCCAGCAAGGAGGGCTATGTGCTGCCTTAGCTAAAGAGTGTTGCTTTTATATAGACCATTCTGGGGTTGTTAAAGATTCAATCGCCTTGGTGAGAGTAGGGTTAGCCAAGTGGAAGAGAGAGCGGAAACAGAGTCAGGACTGGTTCAAGTCTTGGTGTAACCTCTTAATTAACAACCCTCATATTTACCTTGTTAAGACCTTATTGTTGTCCTCCTATTGTTGACTTTTGCCCCCTATATTTTGAACTGCTTGGCTGCTTTTGTTAAGGAATGCATAGGTACAGTACAGCTAATGATCTTATAGCTATCAACAATAGCTTCAAGATTGAAGTATGCACAAGAAAAAGGGGGGAATGAGAGGTCAGCTTGGGAACTTTGAGATATTCCACCAGGTCCCCTCCCCTTTCTGAGCACATGGATGAACCAGGTTAGAAAGCATGTAGGCTGGAAGGGAGGGGCTGATTAAGCCCCTGCTACCTCAGTCCTTAAAGACCAATCAGTTTAAAAGTCACACTGTTCTGCCAATAACATTGTACCTAATGGCGGCTGCTGCTCTAAAATCCTATATAAGGTCCCTGAACAGGCTCCATGAGGTTGCCCTCCCGTCTTGGTATGTAGAGCAACCTCAGCATGCTGATGAATCAATAAAGTTCTCTTGCATTTTGCATCAATCCCCGACTCTGTATGTCCATTCGGAAGGTCTTCGGTAAGTTAAGACTCCCCAGAGGCTTACAAGCTAAATAAACCTTTTCTCCCTCGCATTGTTTTTTGTCATGGTATTTTATCACAGGAGCAGGAAAATAAGACACTCATTTTGGAATTTTTTTCCTTTGGTGACTAAGAGAGTACATAATATACCTCACCATACATAACTGTGTTACAGATTTTTTGTAATTCAAACTTGATTGGGTGTAAGTGTTGTTCCTGGGCTTTTCTTCACCCCTTTTGCTCCCAAGTTATGGCAGGGTGTTTCTATGCCCACTCTAGTCTGTTTTAGATTCCAAATAAATGATTCAGGGACCTAATAAATGTATTAATAAGCTGCAGGTACTATGCTGGGCAGATACTCAACTATTCTAATCCTCTATGGTGGCTTACTTCCCAGCCATTTGTGGTCCTTTACTTGGAATCTGAGTCTTGCCCTGGCTTACACTGTTCCATGTGTGTCCTCATGGTGAATCTTCTTGGTTCTTCTCTTCTTCCTGCTTTCTGCCTCTCTCCTTTTGTTTGGGACACTCTGACTGGGACTGTCGGAGCTGCTGCTGCGCCTTAAAGATGGCACCAGTTTCCTGCCTGATGCCACCCTGCAGGTGGTAAACATTTTCCTTATGGCTGTGGGTGGTGAATTACATAGCTTCCGCTTTAGAGCAGCCTATCTGCAGAACCTACATGGTGGATTATGGTTGGAGGATTGTAGACTATTTAAGGGAGAATGGGAAGGGGCAGAGGAGAAGAAGAAAAAAGGTAAGTAAAGAAGCAAGCTTGTACAAGGGACCTGAATAAACTGCTTGAAGAAAATCTCAGTCGTTGAGTCTTTCTTGCTGGTCGAGGTGGTGGCCCGTAGGGGGACCCATTTTTGAGAGATCAGAACTTCCTGCAGTCAGGGGGCAGCGCTGGAAAGTTCCCAAGGTAAGGTGGGACTATAAGGACTGCGGATAAGCGGCAATGAAGTTCCCAGGGTAAGGTGGGACTATAAGGACCGCGGGTAATAAGCGGCAAAGTGTGTTTGCGGAGTGAGCATGGAAAGTTCGTGGAAGCAACGAACCGAAAGTTAGCACATTGAATTTTTGTCAGGATAGGGGTCTTCCCCTTCTCGTCCAATTTTTCTGGCTCTTCAGGAGCTGTTTTTGTCTAAGAAACTTAAGATAAGGAAAAGCACGTTGGAGAGGTTTTTGAGAGAATGTGATTCCATTAAGTGAGTCTTCAGACTCAGAAGATGAATTACAAGCTATGATAGAAAGGCTGGAGATACAATCTTTGAGAGATAGGAAAAGGAAACTTCTAGAGCGAGCCTATTAGAGTCTGAGAAACTGTACAATATACCAGCAATTTTTATTATTTAACATTTTGATTTGAGTTTCTGAGGGGTCTGTTCTCTGTTTTGTAAGATTT
>CM052712.1:17115585-17138249 GCA_028551405.1 Uromys caudimaculatus | reverse complement strand
GAATGGGTGGGCGGGTAGGTGGGAGGAGGAATTCCCTCACAGAGGCGGGGAGGGGGAGGGGACACGGGGGTTCCAAAGAAAAGGGGAATCATCGGAAATGTAAATAAAGTATCAAAAATAAAAAAAAAAATAAAAAAAAAAAAAGGATGTCTCCAGTGACCTTGCCTAATCTGAATATAGAACCCACCCTAGCTGAGCAACCTGAAGGTTGCCTTCCATATCTATTATAAATATGCCAGCCCTGTGATAAGAACCTTGAGGCAGTGGGAGGGGCAGAGTTTGTGAAAAGCAAGTACCACGAAAAGTAAAACACAACAAGAATGGGAAATGTTCCTTGACCAAGATTCTTGAATAGAATTGTGTGAAAGATGGGCTTTATGTGTTGATCACCTCTTTCTTAAATGATTTAATCTCATCAGATTAGTGCTCATTTTTACCGCCTTAGGAATAACTGGCTGGCCTTTTAAAAAGGGCATCCAGATGCTGACTGGAGAACTCTGAGAATGGGATGTGGGCAACTCAGTGTTTTCAGGTCTGGCCAGACAGAGAAGAAGCAGGGACTTGGTTCTGGGGGTGCACACAGCCGTGAGTGATTCTTCTAGCAGCCAACAGAAGGTGGCACTAAATGGATGCCCAAGCTTCAGAATGTGCTGTTCGAACATTGCGTGAGTAGGAGGTTCCTACTGCTCTTGCGGTAGACCACAGCAATATACAAACTGCTTCTTAAGGAAAAAAAAAAATTGTTGTGAAGTCTCAACGGTTGTAGTAACAACTTAGAATTTATTTTTAAAGATCTAAAATTTATTCGGATTTTCTAGGAGCTTTTAACATATCACTTAAGGTCACAAGGACTGTGAAATATAGTGCACATTTCACAAATGAGAAAAAAAAACAAAACAAAGTTTTAGAGATGAATTGTTTCTTCTCCAAAGATTATGTGTTAAAGTCTTAATCTCAAGTTACAGAATCTGGACAAAGTTTTAACAGGAAGTGATGAAGCAATGAAGGTGAGACCCTAGCTTGACAGAACAAGGAGCTTAGAAGAAAAGAAACACGCACTAAAGTGTGTTCTCTTTCTGCAATATAGACTGGTCTGCAAGCAGGAAGAGACTCAACAGGCACAACCCATCTGCACATTGATCTTCTCAATCAAAATGGTCATTATGATTGTCTGAATTTCACTGCATCTGTAGTAACATTTCCTCTTTCATTTCTAATTTTATTGTGTTGAGTCTTCTCTTTGTTTTGGTTAATTTGGATGAGAGGTTTTCAATCTTGTTCATTTATTTCCTTAAAGATACTTTATTAACAGTTGAGCATTTTACACAATGTTTTTTGGTCATACCCTTTCCCTTTTGCCACCCCCCTTCTAAGTTCCCTCTCACACCTTTCCCCAGGTCCATCCTTCTTCCATACCCTTTAATAAAACATCAAGTTCAGATTTATCTCCTGTATACTCTTTAATGTGGGGCTAGACACTGGAGTGTGGGCAACTTATTATGAGCCGCACTCTCAAAGAAAACTGATTCTCCTTCTCCCAGCAACTCTCGTTAGCGATAGCTAGTCAGCTGGGGAAATGGGTTTATTCCCACCTGAAAGAGTTAAATGGGATTGTGGATTTGAGGGCAGAGTAGAGGAGAAAATGTAGGGAGAGATAATTAACATTGAAGACCTCTGATAATACCATGTAGAAACCTACTGTTGTAGAAGCCTTCTAAAATATATAGTATACCTTTACACATACATATAAAACTGTTTAAGTGAAGGTACCCTGTAATTGTGTGACACTACCCCTGCTAGATACCACAAGCTAACAAATTCTAGGCAAAGTGTATAGGTTACCTCTTTCAGAGTCATTGGCCAGTGAATTTCCATAGACCCTCAAACATTGTACTCTATTGCTGTTGCTCTTGGCTATAGTCTAGAACTTGATGGTAAGACCCTGTTGCTGACCCACATATTGGAGCTATAGAACATAAAGAAGTCAAGCTAGTACTAACCTGGTAGCTCCATCCCTGATAACTGGATTTCATAATGCTGGATTTTGCTGTGTGCATGATGAGAGACAAAAAGCAATCCTTGGTCTCACCAATATGTGAACCCTGGGAGCTATAATGGGGATGACCCTGGAAAAATACAGTCAATAGTTGGAAAAGGTCATAGGAATAACCAAACACTTTGTGATTTAAAGTCTACCCCCCCCCCCCACCGGCCTTGGAACCCATACCACATTATCAGGAGCAAGATCTTGTGGCTAGACAGGTCATAGACTCAGCTGAGAATCTACTTCTAATCTATAGATATAGTATCAAACTGACTCTTGATGACTTATGGTTATATATGAATTAGTGCGTCTTTTAACTCTCATCAGAGAAACTTCTTTTAGGAGTAGATAGAGATTATCACAGATACCCACAACTGGTCAAGGTGAAGAAAATAAAAGACTGTTGCTCAGCTCTAAAAGGGACATCTGTATCACACCCCTCCTCCTGAGGCTCAGGGGTCATAAATGGAAGCAGAATGATTTTAAGAGCAAGAGGCAGTGGATGACCATAAGAAAACTGTATCTTTTGGACACAACAGAGTAGCCACACATGTTAACTTACAGAGGATATGACAGCATGCACAAGGCAGGATAAGCTCAAGCCAAAGAAAACCTTGGTTTTTTTTTTTTAAGTAGTTTACTTTTTCACTTAGTTAATTTTACCTTTTAAAAATTACTGTCTTATCATTTCTGTGCCAATCTTAATCATTATTTCTGGACTAATGACTTTAGGTTTGTCTTTTCTCCCTCCCTCCCTCCCTCCCTCCCTCCCTTCCTCCCTCCCTCCCTTCTTTGCTTTTTCCCCCAAAACTGTATGGTGCATCAATAAGTTATTTCTGTAGTTGACTCTAATTTCGATGGAGGTGCAGTTTGTCTACTAGTATTGCCTTTGTTGCATGCCATAGACCTTAGACTTCATTTCAGTCAGTTCTAGGAACTTCTTATTTCCTTCTTGATTTCTTTCATAATCCATTCATCATCCAGTGTGTCTTGTTTAATCTCTGTGAGTTTTTGTACATTTTACAATTTCTCTTATTTTGATATCTTACTTTATCAATGTTATCAGATAGAATACAGGGTGTGATTTCAATTTTCTTATATTTGTTAAGACCTGCTTTGTATTTTGGGGAGAATTCCATAGACCACTGAGGGGAAAAAGTGTATTCTCTAGTGTTTGGGTCAGTCCATTGTCAGTTATTTTAAGATGTCATTTTAACTCCAATGTTTCCCTCTTTATTTTAAACCCAAATGAGCTGTCCATTGATGACTGTCAGGTTTTGGTAACCTATTAAAACTTTGCTAGAGCTTCTCTGTGCATTCAATCTACAGGTATCTGTTTTATAAGATTCAATGCGCCTATGTTTGCTGCATATGTTTAGGATTTTAATATTTTCTCCATGGATTGTTTTCTTAAGATTTATGAAGTAGCCTTCATCATCCTGATTAGTTTTAGTTAGAAGTCTGTTTTGTCACATATTGGATTATTTATGCCAGTTATATATATATATATATATATATATATATATATATATATATATATATATATTAGCATGGCTTCCCATCTGTTTTCTCCTAAATTGGTGTCTATTTATGTTGGTGAAATATATTTCTTGAAGCAGAAGAAAGAGGGATCTCATTTTCTTATCCATTCTGATATTTTTTTACTGGGAAACTGGGATATAACATTGAGACCCATTATTGAAAGATACGTTTATTTTTGTAATTTTTAATATATATTATGTTACCTATTATATATATTATATAATATATATATATATCTTAGATTTAATTGTCCTAGTATTGTTTATCACCCCACCATGTCTCCTGTAGCGCACTTGTTCTTATCTTCAGTGTGAAGTATTCCTTCTAGAAGCCTTTGTAGAGTTGTCTTAGTTGTTATAAACTCTTTTGGTTTGTTTTATTTGTGAAAAGCTTTTATTTCTCTTTTGCTTGCAAAAGAAAGTTTTCCTGGGTGTCATAGTCTGTGTTGACAATTGTATAGTCAGTGTTCTATATCTCTGACAAAATACCGTGACCATAGCAACTGTTATTTTTTTAAAAGGAAAGCTTTAGTTGGAGTTTGCTTACAGATTCAGAGGTTTAGTCCATTATCCTTATGGCAGGATGCATGGCAACGTGAAGCCAGATGTGGTGCTGGCGAGGTAGCTGAGAGTTCTATAACCAGATCCACAGGCAGCAGGATGAGAGAGCCACTGGGACTGGCTTGGGCTTTTGAAACTTCAAAGCCCACCCACAGTGACACACTTCTTCCCACAAGAACACACCTCTATATCCTTTTCTAGTGATGAGTAAGCATTCAAATACGGGAGCCTGTGGGGGCCATTCTTATTCAAACTGCCACATCTTTCTAAGCCCCTCTGGCTTTAAATTTTCTAATAAAAGATCTGTTGTTATTCTAGTGGGCCTGCCTGCCTTTGTGTATCACTTGGCTCTTCTCTCTTGCTGCCTTCAATACCCTCATTTATTCTTGTTGGGGTTTAAACTATAAATGTGTGTGAGTAGCTTCTTTTCTGGCCCTGTCTATTTGGCTTTCTGTAGGTCTCTTAGACTTCAATTAGCTTCCCTCTCCCTACAGTTAGGACTTTTTCTTCTGTGACTTTATTGTCGATATTTTCTGTGCCTTTGATCTAGACTTCTACAATCTCTGTCTCCTTTGTCTCTAATCCATACATTTGGTCTTTGCATAGTGCCCCAAAGATCCTCTATGTTCTGTTCATGTCTTGCTTTCAATTTATTATTTTCTTTGTTTGAATTATCTAATTCTTCTGTCCTAACTTCTAGCTCTGATACTTTGCCTTCCAGCTGATCTTTTCTGTTCCTGAGGCTTGTCACTGAGATATTTATTTAACTAATGAAAAATTTTCCAGTTTCATTTCAGTTTTCATTTGAGTTTTCTTCAGTGTTTCTCTCTATTGAATTTACTTTTTTTTATTTCCTGAATTATTCTCCATCATTCACTCCTTGTAATGTTATCATATTATCTCTGTCTTCTTGAAATTCACTCAGGTATTTGTGTTCCCTTTGCATGCTGTGAACTCACTGAACATATTTATATGTCTTCTTTGGAAATCTGTGTCATGACTCTAAGTTGTTTTCTTTATGGGCCATTTCTATAGGGCTGTAGATTGGGGATGGGCATATTGTCTTCGTGTTTTATATTACTTATATTTTTGCAATGGGCACCTGAGTTATGGTCTTTTGATGTGGTTTTTGTAGTGTGTCGTTTTAAATTGAACCCACGATAAGACTGGCTAATCACCAGCACTCGGGGGCTCCCCCACCTCCATGGCCAGCCCCAAGTGTCCATCCTCTCCTGGTTCCCTTGGTCAGCCTGCTGCCAAGCTACTCTGGTCAAAAACTCACTCCCAAGCTAGCTCTCTTGGTCTCTGCTTGCTAAACTGACTGAACCAGTCTTTCCTGAAATGGCTGGAGCCTCTGCACATACTTCCCAGGCCATCCAACCCCTGTGGCTGGCCTGCAGAGCTGCCACTTACTCAGATCCCCTTAGCCTGTGAAATGAAAACACTAGAGACTTAAAAGTATACCGGCCAGAATTATAGTGGTAAATTTCCAACCCGAAAATGCCTCTGCAAAGAACATACAACTCAGTAATATAATTACAAACTGCACGCTTAGATTGCACAAATATACCACTTCACTACTCTGTTGCCCAGCTATGAACTCCCTTGCTACTTGTGCCTCCTCCAGGCCACGTGGGTCTGCTCCATCTCCACCTCCTTCTTCCTCCATCTTTTCCTCCCTCCAACCTCCATCTTGTCTGACTCTGCTCTTCCACCTTCTCTTCCTGTTCTGCCCAGAAGATCCTGCCTCTATATCTCCACCCAGTGATTGGCTTCCTGTCATCTTTCCCAGTCAATTAAATAACTAGGGGAAATTCCCCTACAGTTTTTATCTCACAGGGTCTGACTCTTAATGAAGGATGATAGGCCATGTAAAGGAAAGTAGAAAAATGAGGAAGATTCCTGAGGCAGGCTGGGGTGATGGTACAGGGTGTTTTGGTCTTTTTTTTTTTTTTTTTTTTTTTTTTTTTTGAGATGGCAACATTTAGTAGAGCAGTGGGGGAATTTCCTGAGGTGGTAGGAGGCCAGGCCAGGGCCATGATGTTACTTGTCTCTTAGCACCGACCACAAGAAGAATGATGGGACAGGTTCTCCAAGTGGTAAAGGACAGGGTTGGGTTGTGTCACATCTCTTACCAAGCTGGCTGCATTGAGTGGAACAACCAGAGAAGTCCAGAAGTCTGTTGCTTAAAATCAAAGTTATGATGAGGACCCAGGGAACCTGCAAACCATTTGGGTGTTGTGCATGTCTGTTCATTAATCTCACAGATTTTTAAGGACAGCAACTCCCTGTCTGAAAGCATATTCTCTGCCGCATTACAGACCACATTCCACACAAGATGACTGTTCTTTGATTAATAGTAGAAAAAAATGCAGGAGGTAACTTCAAAAGATAGCTTACAGATGAGCAATTATTTTTTGTGGATGTTATTTGTAAACTAGGAAAATGATGTTTAAAGTCTAGAGGTACATGGGACTTGGGATACAAGATGGTATTCTCAGTACTAACCATGGTATACTAACACTAGTTTCTAATCATAGTACAACAATACTTTCACAGTTTCAATGCTGTGACTGCCATGTAGTAGCTGCTTTGTGGATCCTAGTTGATCAGGGTAGCCGTTTGCATGCAAGAATTTACAGACCACTTGCATGGTAGAGCTGCTCTCAGCAAGTAAAACAAAAACATATTAGATTTCCAAATGGGTGAGTGTTTGGAAGCTCCTCTACTTTTCTTTATTTTGTGAGCAGAAGGGCATTAGTGTGAGTATTTTTATTCCATGATCCTGAATTGCTAGAAAATTGCTTCAGTGAAGCTCCAAGAGCCTTATGCATAAAACCTGCTTAGTCACTGCTTTTTTCTGTTCACTGTTCATTTGTATGGATGAGGCATGCAAGCTATTTCTCCCAAAGTTCCACTTGTGGCGTTGATATTCTTCGGGTTCATAAGCAGTCAAGCCTACCTTATGCCTTTTTTTCCCCAATCTTCTCTCTAACCCCCAGGCTATAGTTCAGTGTGTCTGCCTCTCAGAACAAACGGGTCAGTACAGTAACTGGTCTGCATGCAAAAGCATATAGGTGTGCAAAGCACACACAGAGATGATCCAGCAGGAGGTCTAGAAGGAACTCATTTTTCTTGATTGACCTTCACTCTGAAGACAAATGTTGAAATGCTTTGACTTATTCAGAAGTGGGCAAGGATATGGTTTGGGTAACAAATACATGGGAATCCATTTGTTCTGACCCAGGAGGATTCCAGAGAGTGGCTCTTCTGCTCCAAGGCAAGTAACCAATAGCAGAAAGTGGCTGACAGTCTTCTACCCTCAGAGATGAATTTGGCTATGTTATGGAAAGTACCATTTGCACAAAGAGCATTACTACATTTGTGTCTCGTAATGTAAGAGGACCAAGCAAGGGACAGAACCTTCAGCTCAAGGTTCCATAGACAAGCAGAACAGTATTTTTCAGAAAGAGAGAGAGAGAGAGAGACAGAGAGAGAGAGAGAGAGAGACAGAGACAGAGACACAGAGACAGAGACAAGGAGACACAGAGAGTGAGAATATTAAAAACTAAGAAACTGTACAGAAATTTTCTACCATCCTACGGTTGGGAGCTTTTTCTTACCACAGACAGGGGCAAAGGCCCTAGGTGACACCTCTGGAGGTGGCTCATGGAGCACTACCTTTCTTCAGATTCCTCATCCTATTAGAAACCTTTGCCTAATATTTCTCATATCATATGACCTCTGCTTATATCATAGAGCTCTGCTTTGTGAGGAACTATTTTCTTTTTCATCTGCATTCTGTGGCTGGAACTGAGTAACTGTGACTGTGTAAATGGAAGAGAAGAAAGGTTTACTCAGCTCCTTGTTCTAGAGCTGTGGAAGGTCAGCTTAGAAGCACGAAAGGGGTGAGGTCCATTCTGTAGGTAGAGACTCTCTTCAGAGTTCCAAGTTGATGCAGAGCATTTCATGTTGTTTTTTTTTTTAAAGTCCCAGTCAACATTCACTTATGACCCAACATCCCACTTTAAATCTATAGTCAAATCAAATTTCACCTTCTTAATATTTTATAGTGAGGTTTAAATTTAGCATGGGCTTTGATAGAAACATTCAAACCTTATCAATCTCCATCTCTGAATGAGACGCTTGTTCATGTGACATAAGCATTGCTCATGGGGTTGGAGAGAAAGCTCACACTTTAACAGCACCTGAGTTTGATTCTTAGCACACAACAGCTACTAACCCTTTGGAACTGCAGTCCCAAGGGATCTGTCGCCCTCTTCTGGCCTCCTCAGGCACTGCATAGACATACATGCAAGCAACACACACACACACACACACACACACACACACACACACACACACACACATTCTTCCTCAAATTGAAAATATTTTGTTCACATTATATGTGGAAAAAAGTAAGCCACTATAACTGTTGTAGATTTTCTTTTTATGTTTGTGAGATAATGTCTTAACTCCGTAGCCCTGGCTGGCTTGGAACTCTTATCAATCCTCCCATAACAGCTTCTTAAATGATGCGACTGAAACTAAGAACCCCTTAGAGAATATTCTAAATTCAACTCTTGTAAGTGATATTATTACGATTACATGAGTATTTGATACATTCATACTAAATTTGAAAGCATGTGCGTGAATGAAGAAATGGCTTCTGTAATTCCATCTCATAGCAGAATGAAAGCTAGCTTTAAAAGGCCCTGAATGTATATTGATCTACTTCAACATATTTAAATAAATTCTGGCTATATTATTTATTTTAGTAGCGTCTGTTTTGGTTTTGGTTTTTTGTTTGTTTGTTTAAACTCAGGGTCTCTCTACGGAAAAGACTGGCCTAGAACTTATTGTGTAGCCCAGTGATCTTCCAGACTTATCCTCGCAAGAATTGAGATTATAGGTGTGCACAAACATGGCTGGCTCTTTTACCTTTACTTGAATATTTGTTGTTGGGTATGTTCAGTTTAGTGAAGGAAGTCTCGGGAAGACTTAAGAATGTTGACTCATGGATTGTGAGGTACGGATTCTCTCATCGCCACTCTCCACCATGACAATAAATGGCCTAAAACCAAAAAAAAAAAAAAAGAATGTTGATTCATGTTCGAGAACAAAACCAGGAAATTAATATTGAGGAAAGTTACTCAGGGACGTTACAGTGAACACATATCCTTATTTATTTCCATAAAATCTGCCCCTCCCATCATGCATCAGTGAGTTTAAGAAAGCTCTGGCCTGGAATAGTGTATATACTTGCACGTGTACTGACATTAATATTACTGAGAATAAACATGGGAGATGATGTAATCATTTACACAAACTCAATGTTAGTGATTTATATATGCAAGCACTTTGAAATGAAGTGAAATTGTACAATATGAATATGGCTGTGTGACTAAAGCCATCTTGTGGTGTCCTAGAGTGGAGCCAATTTTGGGGGGGGCTAGTATGACTCTGCAGAAAAGAACCATGTTCCTTATACTCCCACAATTAATGCCAAGTGTCTCCCAGCATTAATCATTGTCTCTTCCTTTTAAATTTCTTGCTTACTATAAGCAGTAAGAAGCATACTCTAGGGTAATTTCCAATATCAACACACCACATTCAGTTACAGTTGCACCTCTATTATTAGGACTGTTCCTGATGATTTCAGACATGTATAGCACTCAGGCTATAGGTGAGAGATATCAGGGCCAAGACTCTAGGGAGAGAAGAGGAAAGCTGCTCCTCACTAGACTATGTAGGTGACATTATCCTTTAAAAGCTCAAAGGGTATTTCAGTAGTGAGCCCACAGAGCCATGATTCATTCGGACTACTGCCCAGACTGCTTCAGATAAAGTACTTTACCAAAGTGGCTACTCAACCAAAGCAAACAAACACTCCTTAAATCAAGGACCACTTTTTAATGACTAGATCTATGTCACTGGACACAGAAAAGGCTTTTCCTCTGCAGTACCCACGGGGTAGGCAGAAGCCATGTTGTTATTTTGGTTAGCTAATTTCCTTCCTATATACTCTAGCAGAAGCAAAGGTATAAGATCAGGTCAACAGTTGTGAGTGATGCTCCCTACATAGTACAGCCATGAGGTGTTGGAAATGGGAGGGTATCTGCTGGGGTGTGGCACCCTGGAAGGTCAACTGATTTGCCCTAATCCTTAGGATAACCATCCTCTTCAAACAATATGAGGCTGTCTGAAAAATGCAACAAGTATTTTAAAAGCCTTTTCCAATATTTTTGGAAAGATAGATGACAGAAATAAATGTCACTGAATGGAGCCACCTTCTATTTTTTTAAAAAAAAAAAATTTCTTAGGAATGGTTTAGATCAAACTACCCATAGGACAGGCCCCGGTAATTCTTCAGTCAAAATCTTTAAAGATCAGTGAAGAACAGCAGAAACTGGGTGAGTTCTCTCACGCTCCCTCTCCTCCTCCCTGCTTACTTGTTTACTTACTCAGTTGTTCAACATTTCCTCCCACAGAGATGCTCTTCATACCGCCAACATGGTAAGTGTCTGTGGTCCTGACCAGACTCACTATGGATTCAGAGAAATTTATTTTTAGAATCTCAAGTTGTTTTTTTTTAAGCCAGATTTACGATATGATTTGAAGCTATCACTGAGAGTTGGTGCCTGAAGTTAGACAGATCTAGTTTTGAAAAGTGATTTCTGTTTCATGGAATTCATCTTGGTCACAAAACTGCTGTCTCTTGTTAACAGCTAATAAATTTATTTGCATGTAAGTTTTACAGAGACACCTTTCCTGTCTGGCTTGGACAGACTCCCTCACTATTGACCTTTTAAACAGCTACACCATAAAGCAGCATGGAGTTGAAACTGAGCTAATGTTTCTGTGATTGCAGCCACTGGTGCTGTATTTTGAACTACAGGTTGTGTGGCAACTTGTAAGATTCTACAGAAATCATAGATGTCCAACCTATATGTAGAATCCTAGAAAGCTGTATACTTTAGTCTTCAGACATGGGACCTGGGTGACTTGCCAAAGAAAATGTGGCCCAGGAATGCTGCATCCACTGATCCTAATCACTGTTCTTTCTGTCCCTGTCTTCTACCGCAGGACATCCTTTTGCTCCTATTCCACAATCTATTAATATTTACATTCATCTGTGGCCCTGGCTAATTGAGCAATGCAGAATCAATGTTTCCCAGGGAAGTTTTATTGCACAGTCTTAGACATGCATCATGCTTATGTTAGCTAACTGACAGAGCAAAGCCAGTTTGGCCTGGCTTAAGTGGAACTCTGAAGATGGAGAGTTTATGAACTAAACTTACTAAATACAAATGCTACCATGCTTTAATGGCTGACAAGTTAGAATTATTGTTTTCAAAGACCTTGTACTTTCACGTCATCCACACAATGTGGAAAATTTCCACCCCGAATCTATGACCTCCAATTAGTTTCTGAGTTAAATCTTACCAAGTTGACCCTTCACCTGGCAATCCCAAATGTATCTAGACATCACTAATTCTCCATCTTTTGTCCACTTGTTCTCCATCAGCAAGAACCCCTAATATGGGTTCTCAACCTGTGGGTTGTGACCTCCTTGGCAAGCCTCTATCTCCAAAACTATCTACATTTCAATTCATAACAGTAGCAAAATTACAGTTATGAAGTAGCAACAAAAGTAGTTTTATGGTTGGGGATCCCCACAACATAAGAAACTGCATTAAAGGGTCACAGCATTAGGAAGGGTGAGAACCACTAACCTAACTCTTGCCCTGTGTCTTCTGCATCCAATAGTTTCACAGCCAAACCCAGAAACCTTCCATGGCATTTCCTATTCCCTCTTTACTCACACACGCAATGGCCTTAATCTGGAGCTTTGCCTGTTTTACCCTCACAGTACCTCTGAGGTTTCCCTGCCTCTCTGGCCTCCAGCTTTTTCCATCCATCTGCTGCACAGCAGCCAGATCGATTTTTCTAAGATCAAACTCTTCTCATACCAACACCCAGCTTACATCCTTGCGTGACACCTTTGTAGTGCCAGACATAATATTCACACACCCAGCTTCTCATTCCAATACCTCTGTGATCTGGCCACTAGCCGACCTCAGCAATGTCCGTTTCCCTACCAGCCAACATGTTAGCCTCCACCCCAGTTCCCCAGTATGCATGTGGCCCTGCTGTACTGGATCCCAAATCAGACTCATGGCTCTCCTGCTCTCCCACCTCACATACTTCCTGGGCTGAACTTGAAACACCATATAAACATTTTTATCTCAGCATCCATAGTGCCTAAAAAACAGATCACACAAAGGGCTCTGTACTTAGGAATTCATATATTTCTCCTTCTTGATATATACATAAACATCTCAGAGCATTATTATACAGCCAGAGGAGAAGGCTCCGCATTCATACTGTCATGATGGCAGTTTAACTCGGATGAGGTAAAATATTATGATACAAATATATTTTTTCCTTGAAGGGATAATTAGCAGTTTGGCAGCCTGAGCATGCAAAGCTGGGAAGCTATAAATCTCCTACCTGCATAACTTATACCTGTATAACTTAACCCAATTTAAATAGAAGGTCTGTGTGAAAGGGTGGATGCTTTCAAAATGTGGCTTGTTACTTGCTGAATAACAAAAAAAGAAGTGGCAAGTTATATAGATGGCTTTAAGAATAATAGAGCTTAAAATGGCCACGGCCAGGATGTAAGAATCTGCTAAGTCAGTGGTTCTTACCCTGTGAATCGTCACTCCTTTGGAAGTCAAACAACCCTTTCACAGGGTCACCTAAGACCATCACAAAGCACAGATATTTACATTATGATTTGTGTTAACAATAGCAAAATTACAGTTTCAAAGTAGCAACAAAAGTAATTTTATGGGTGTGGTCACCACAACATGGTGAACTGTATTAAAGGGTCGCAGCATTAGGAACCCTAAGTGATGTAATATTAGGAACGGAAAAGGGTGAGCAGGTTATAACATTAGTACTGATTGGTATATAAATGTCATGTGGATTTTGACAAGTCATTTGTTATGTATAATACTGAGATGTTCGTATTTAACTTGGCATAATGGTGTTACCTGTATTGGAGACTTGTTGCTTAATGATCAAGGGTACAGAGCCTGTCAGTGGTCCCTGACCATTACAGTTATCATTGTACCCTTCCTAAACACATATTAGATAGTAGGACCCTTTGTTTCTTTGGTATGGTAAGGCTAATTAACATCTCAAGACAATTACCACCGGAAAAGCTCCTTTTACTTATACATATCAATAGAAGTCAGGGGACAAATCAGGAAGCACAGGTTGGTCACAAGCCAGAGGCTACCTAGGGAAGACAGAATTACAGCTTTAACTGTGGCATCTTCAAGAAGAAAAAGTGGACAAGGTTGGTGTCTTAGAGTTACTACTACTGTGATTAAACACCATGATCAAAGAGCAAGTTGGAGAGGAAAGGGTTTATTGCCCTTAACTTGTACATTGTAGTTGATCACTGAGGGAACCAGGACAGGACTCAAGCAGGGCTGGAAACTGGAAGCAGGAACAAATGCAGAGGCCTTTGAAGGTTGCTGCTTCCCAGCTTGCTCCCCATGGCTTGCTCAGCCTGCTTTCTTATAGAACCCAAGACCACCAGTCCAGAGATGGTACCACCCACAATGTTCTAGGCCTTTCCCCATCAATCACTAATTTAAATAACGCCTCACAGCTGGATCTTATGGAGGCCTTTTCTCAACTGAGATTTCCTCCTTTTAGATAACTCTAGCTTGTGTCAAGTTGACATAATACTAGCCAGCACAGTTGGACAAGCAGGCTTAGGACTGGCTAGTAGGGATGTCAGTATGCTTAGGGTACAGGATAGGACCCAGTTGTCTGGAATCTGGCTCTGCAGTCAAGTGAGCAGAGCAGATGAAGAGTAGTCCTCAGTGAGACCCCAATGTGTTTGGAGTAGGGACCCCTAGGTGTAGGTTGCCTTTGGGAATATGCTGATCCAGCATAAGTACTTCCTCCCAAGACAGCAAATGCTGGATGTAATAGTATCAGAATTTATACAGTAAAGGATGAGTTTTAAGGTGAGATGCTCCAAACAGAGCCTCAGTAGCAAGTCCTAGCCAGTGATGAGATCAGTCTTCAGGGGAGATTGCTGCTATGGGAGCTAGAGCTGGAGTGGTCGGGAGATTTGGGATAGCATTCGAATTTTCCCATCTCAGGAGCAGACTGCTACACAGCACAGCATTGCCTGCTGGCTGTGCAGTGCTTCCACCAGCTGAGGAGCTATGCCCTTGCTAGGTGGCAAGTCTGAGTGATTTGCTCCTCCTAGAATAAGAAGTAGCTGGTTCCCTGACCTCTGGGAACCAGACCAAGGACCCTGAACAAAGCACCCTAGCACCCCTTGGTACCTGTTTTTAAGCCACGTGACCTAGGATGATATAGTCTTGTGTGATAAGCACCCAGTGGCCTTAAAAGTTGAATAATATTTATATTGTCCTTTTTTCCAGTCAGTTTCTCTATAGCTGCATCCAGGAGCCATCTTCTCCCTTTTTCCAATTTGCAAACTCTTGCCAAAAAATACGTGTAGATAAGTGCTCTGCATCCAGCTTCAGCCTCTCTGGATTCAAGCAACCATAGCTGGAGAATATCTGCAACAACAACAACAACAAAGTCTACACTGAACATCTACAGACTTTTTGTATATTTATGCCATCAACAAGACAGTATAGAAGCTAATTACATAGCATTCTTGATGTGTCAAGCATTGTAAATAATCTAGAGATGACAGGCAACATAGGGAGATAGGCCTTAGTTTTCTATGCAGACTGCACCATTATGTAAGGGACCTGAGCACCCACAGAGCTTGTTATCCCTGGGGGATCCTGACACTAATCCTCCATGACAACTATGTATCTGTGATTCAGTGACTGCCACTTTCTGTCCCTCAGAACACCTATGCTCAATATCTTCTCTATGAAAGTACATATCATTTTTAAATGTCAGTGCTATAACTTTATTTCTGTAACTGTTCTTTGTTCTTTAAATTATTTCTATTCTCTAAATTAAGAACATTGAAATGAACAGTCGACAAAATGAATATGCAAATAGATTAGTAGATCAGAAAGGAATTTAACCAGAATATGTAGAAGTGGCTCAGCAAGAGCATGTATTGTGCTTGCAGAGGTCATGAGTTCAGTTCCCAGTACCCATCTCAGACAGCTTACAGCTCCTTGTAACTCCAAGTCCAGGAGAATCTGATGCCTTCTGTAGGTATCTGCAGAAATGTATATATACCACCCCGCACATAATAAAATACATATTTTAAAGAAATGAATTAGCCAAATGTTCTAGTTTTACAAATGTTTTAGGAGTTTCCTGGATTCCATATCCTTTTTATAAGAGCATTTGAAATTACCTAAAGTTTGGAGGATGTAGACACTGTACTCTCCTCAAGTTTTCCAAGTCTGACTTAATGTTATCACAGTAGCTCATACTTTGTGATATCCTTCTCCTTGGAGAAAAACAGTTAACATACCTTGATTATACAATGCTTTTACCTTTTATAAACAAATTGCTACTTAATAATCTTCTCAAAAATCATTATTTAAATAAACTGGGCCAAGAGATCCCTGGGGACTGAATGTACTGCAGATATTTGTGCATCTAGCCAGAGCTGCTGTAGGCTCTGAGCATGGTCCCTGCAACTGGGAAAAGAGTTGGGAGGGGGGCTCCTCGAAGCCTTGCATGTAGGGTGCAGCCCATCTCAAGACTACTTCTGTGTAACCAATTTACCCATCTGCCTCTGTTGCAAGTAAAGTTCAGTCATGACAAATAAATGCTCTGCATTTTACTGTGCTTGTCTACCCAATCAAGAATCTGTCTACCACTTAAGATACTAAATCTAGTCTAATGTTACTTATATACCTTTATCATGTGTTAACTGCCTGTTTCATTTCAAAGAGACTCTATTTTCGCAGAACCTTGAGGATGTGTACTCAGTGATAGCCAGTTTGGTCTGTCCTCTGTTTATTAAATATGACGGCTGCTCTTATTGGATGCTGGAGAGACATCATTTCTTTTCTTGATCATGGAGGCATTAGAGGCCTATAAAATGGAATAAGAAGATTCTGGGAAGACCAAGCATAGTATCAAACATGGTACACAGGAAGTCTGAGTACTCCATACTAGCACAGTGAACAGACTCAATGTAGGACCTCAGCACGGGGCACAGGAAGGCTGAGCCCACTACTTTAGTGGGATATGCAAGTCAGGTCATAACAGTCAAAAACATGTTTCTCATTCCACTGTATGAGACAGATTTTTCTCTCTACTTTCTAAGGGTTTAATAATTAAGTATATGAAATAAACTAATGACAAGAAACAATTGTACAAATTTGTTTACATGCATAGGTTCAGGTCAGTTTGGGAGATGCAGTCTTTCTGTAGAACTCTTCCAAGACTAGCAGCCCTAGAACTATGGTAAACATGGTATTATCTGCCCAAGATATAGATGGGGCTTGGACAGCACTCTGGACAAGAGTTGTGCCTATTTCTCATGTACACCCATGTCTGTAAACAGTTGTGAGCATACACACGCACACACCATCATCACCACCATCACCACCACCACTACCACCATCAACTTCTACATAGATTATACTGGGCAAGGTTAGAACTAATTTCATATCGAATAAACAGAGACATAGTGTGGAAAATGCTAATGCCAGACAGCATGCCTGTCCAAAATGTCTAACCTATGTGACTTCCCAAGTTAATATACTTTACAAAAATGGTAGCTATTACCTCATCAGCAAATTTGGGCTCATGTATTCATTCAGCAGAGTTGAGCTGACATTTCTTGTACTGAGCTGTCCACGGAGTACAGCAGACATTAAAACAACTTGCTATGGAGGCTGTGGGAAATGTTGGGGAGAAAGAGCTGTGACAAAATTACCCCAACCTTAGCACTCAGCCTAAATTCATTCTCTGGCAGTTTTGAAGGCAAAGTCTGGACTCAAGGTATTGACAAGCAACCCTTCCTTCCTTCTGGACATTCTGAAGGAGGCATCTTCCCTGATTCCCTTCAGCTTCTGGTGGCTGTCAACCATCTTTGGCTTCCTGTTCTGTGGAAGCATTGTTCTTATCTCCTCTTGTGACTTCTCCATTACTCATGAAAACATTTGGTGGTTTAGGGCTATGTGAGTCACTCAGAATGATCTCGGATGGAAATTATCCAATTTATTCTATCTGTAAACACTTTTCAAAGAGGGTTCCACTAACGGTTTCTAGTGGAAATAAATTTTTGACATCACCATTTTAATGGTTAATCTTAATAGTCATCTTGATTGGGTTTAGAGTCACCTCAGGTGCTCACTTCTGGGCATGTATATGAAGCTCTTTCTAGAAAGTTGTAACTATGTGGGGAAAGGTCAAACCTAAATGTAGATGGTACCATCTAACAGGCTGGGTTCCCATACTGAATTTTAAAAGGGGAAAGGAGAGAAGCCAGCTGAGCATTAGCATTCATCTCTCTCTTCCTCCCTTACTGTAATAAAATATGATCAACCTCCAGCTGCCATGCGCCTTGCCCACCATGATTAACTGTGCCATCTCAAGCTATGGGCCAAAATAGCCATCCCTTCCTTAAGTTGCCTTTGCCAGTGTATTTTGTGGCAGCAGAAGCAGCAACAACAATCCATTTGACCCAGCTGGTATGCTAAACACACAGCCAGCCCATAATAGACATGGATTTAAGGTCTAACAAGAGGAAAGAGGATTCCTTATTTATCACTGTGGTCTAGCCCGATTTCAGTTGCTGTGATAAAAATCCATGATTAAAGCAACTTGGGGAAAGAAAGGGTTTATTGTAGTTTACACTGCCAGGTCACAACACATCAGCACATCATTGAGGAAAGTCAGGGCAGAAACTCAAGACAACAATCTTCAGGCAGAAACCATGGAAGGCCACTACTTCCTGACTCATCCCAGTCAGCTTCCTTATGCAGTCAGACTCACCCACTTAGGGATACTGCCATCCATAGTGAGCTGGGTGCTCCCAATCACCAATTAAGACATGATCTCAGTACAGTCTGAGCTGTAATTTCTCAATTAATTCCTCTTCCCAGATGACTCTAGGTTGTGTCAAGTTGACAATGGAAGTTAACCAGCACATCTAGCAACAGTGCCATGCAGCAGGATGTGACTGAAGATAGCCAGGGTATGGCATCAAAGATAAAAAGAAGAAAAACACACGCTGGAAAGAGGCTAGATCCATGCAACTAAATCCATGAATAACACAGGGTCTCTTCTCACCCCTCTAGACTTCCCCCCATGTTTATTGTGATGAATCCTAGAGAGCCTGACATTCCCATTCTAAGTCATTCTTGCATGCCTAGAATAAAGATTGGATCCATGAGACCCAGACATGCCCTTAATAGCCAGAGCACTGGAAATATGGCAAAGATTCCAAGTTCTTCTAGTGATCCCTACTCTGGAGAGTGGGTGCTGACAATCTGTCTACCCAAACCCTGTGGCTACTCCCTCCCAGTGACCTCTCAGATAGAAAGCCAACCTCACTAGTTATATTCTGTAGAGTCAATGTCACAGCATCCTCAACCTGTGGGTTGTGATCTCTGAGGACTAAGAATATGAGTGCTGATGAGACCAAGGTTGCCATTTAGAAGAAGAGGAAAGGCCATCCTTGAAGTGTGTACCCTTAATGCAAAGCGCATGCTCTGGATCAGCACTTGCCAGAAGTCTATTCATAGTTCAAGCCTTTAGGGAGATGATTCTCTTCCATATTTTAACCAAGTCTTTATAAATACTTTAAAATAGAAGAGCAGAAGATCATCTGTGAGGTAATACTACATTGTGGTCTTGTGGTGTCTTGATATTGTACTAGCCTCCTTCCTTCTAAGGAGTCTTGTTACCCTAGTGTATTAACCAAGGTCCTCTAGAGGAACAGAATTCATAGAAAGAATATATACATATAAACACACATATATATGTACACACACATACATGTTTTTCCAGTCCACAAGGCTGAATGTCTCAGCCAGTCTTCAGTATACACCAGAATCCTGAAGGAGGCTCTAAAGCCAGTGAAGAACATAGTGCAAGAGCAAAAACCCACTTCTTCCATGTCCTTTACATAGGTCTGCCACAGAAGGTGTGGCCCAGATTATAGATGGAACTTCCCACATCAAAAGATCTGGATTAAAAGTGTTCTTCTCAGTTCAAATAATTTGATTAAGAAAAAAATTCCTCACAGGTGTGCCTAGCCACTTGGCTTCACTTAGTTCCAGATGTAGTCAAATTGAGAACCAAGAATAGTCATCACATCTGGTATGACTGGACTCTAAAGAGGTCATCCCATGGATTTTCAATTTTAAGTTTTCCTTGCTTGATTTCTTGCAAAGAGATCCCTCTCTTTGTCCTCAAACTTTGAATATTCATCCATGACTTGAACTGACTCGCCATCTAGTGCCTGAATCTTTCAACTACAGATTCAGATGAAAGCTACTTTATACAAAGGACCACTGCTGATGTTGACCAGAGAAGGAATGGGTAGGGGAACTAAGTTTTCTAAGAAGCCAATCAACTTTACCACAGATCTGCTTTGGTCCAGCATCCTCATCTGTCTCCTCCTTCTCTTCATCACTCCATAGTTTAAAAATGTAGCATCATTAGCAAAGAATGAAATCAAAGGCCAGAGGAACACAGCACAGCCCAAATCTTGTTCAAAGGCAGATGGCTAAGGTAAGAGTTGTGGAGTTAGAGCAAAGGAGCATCAATAGGAAAAGTGGCTGCATTGAGCTTTGATTTATTGTAGGCTCATTCTTGAAGGTGAGGCTCTACATGCTTAGGCTAATACTGTTTATCCTGAGCTGACTGGGGTAAAATCTGAGGACAGCACTGTTGAGTGAATCCATTATCATCCTAACACGATAGAGCATACACAGTCCTATGAAAAGGCTGTGCATGCCTGCAGCATGGTACTACTGTCCTGAGTATTGGAGGTGACAATCACACCATGACACATATTTGTGCATCAAAGCACACCTGAATGGAAATGGTACATGGAAGTCACTAAGCCCTAGAAATATCTCAGCTCCCCTGTAATCCATGGACACTCTGTTGCATATTCTATCTGTGGTTGAACTAAACCTTGTTATGTGGCACATGATTGATGACAGTTCCATCTGAGTGTGACATGGTGTTCTCAGCTTTCTTCCTTATAAGTAGAAAAGTAAATGTGTCCCTTCATAAAGCCATTAATTGAGAAATAAAAATAGATCATGGGTCTTCAAACTACTCTATTTACCTTAGGCTCTTAGTAATTAATGTAGCTGCCATATAACTTGGACCCTTAGAGGTACTTTTAAAAATTATTTCATGCATGCTCTCATCTCAGAAACCTGGATGCATTTGGATGTACATATTGGAGAAAATGTTGGGCTATGGTTTAATAGTATACTTTATTCATTGGTAATCTCTAATGATCTTACCACTGCTGGAAATCATGCTCCATTTGCTGCAGCATTGCTTGTTGTACGGTACAAAGCTTGACAAGGACAAGTTGTTATTTCTCAGTAGGCAATTAATGACCACAGAGTGAGCATCAAGTACAGTCATAGGATCAGCCAGGTGGAGGGAGGACAAATGGGTCCTGGAGACAGGGGAGGCACGCTTACCCGGGATAAGTTCAGGGACAGAGAAGAGAAAGATAAACCTAATTATATTAATAGATTTTTGTGCATCATGCCATCTTAATATTTAATGAATAAATGCCATTTTGTCATGCCATTTATGATTCTTTTAATATGGTGTCACAGACAATTTGCTAGCATTTGTTGTAGATATTAAATCTAATTGTAACTATTTTCTTACAGTTATTTTTGATATCCCTGTATGTCTATGTGATTGTGTAATGTTGGTCCCTGTGAGCAACTGCCAGAAAATGATCTCCTTCTACTATGTGGAAAAGTTTGAGAAGGATTTCTGATAAGACCCTATTGCTGAAAACACCATGCATTGTGGAGGTATACTACAGAAAAATCAATGTGAAACTACACTGGAAGCTTTTTCTCTGACAGTGACCTAGCCCAAGAATGTGCTGTGAAGTCTGCATGGAGAAAAGGCATCGCTGCTCTTACTCAACTACAAACACTATAATCTATAAGACCAACTATCCAGGCAGGAGGCAACCACTTATGCATCAATGTCATTACTGGCAATGGCATAACCAGCTCCTCTCTGACGGGATCTGGAACCTACACCTCAGGAAAGAATGCATGTCTGGAACTGTAAACCAAGAAAGAAACCCCTAGGGGAAAACTGGATACTCTTCTTTAGCAAATTGATAGAGTATCAGGATGCCGTCTACAAATCTCCTTCTATTCCTGTGGACAGATAATACTCTCAGCTTTACTCAATGAGTCTCTTTCCAGCCAGCAGTGGTGAATACAGGGGCTCATTGCAGCACAAAATGCTGAAAGTGACAGATGATTACTTGGTTCCAAAGACATGTATACCATCCCTTCTAAGGTTCAGAGACTACTATATCAGAGGAAGCAGAAACAATGAAATATCTGAGAGACAGAAGGACTATGAAACATCATTTAGTAGCATGACTCTGCCATTGCAATCACAAACTCAATAGCTGTTGTGGATGACTGCACTGAGTCTCTACAAGAACGGGCCTATGGATAGTCAGACATGGATGGTGGAGGGACTTAGGGTACCCCTCACTGCAAAGTATCCTCTACTGATAGATTCAGGGAGAGGGGGAGTCATTGCCTTCAGTTGAGTGCCCACTGATATTGCTACCAGGCTCTAATGGAAAGTTCCAATTGAGTGGTTACAGAGATGGCCATGGTTAAAGAAAATGTATCACAAAGGAAAATGAATTTGGGAAAAGCACTGGTAGAGATGAGAGAGCTGATTGAGATAGTAAATAAAGGAGGGTGTAAGTGAGAGGGTAATCTGAATGTTACATAATGTATAGAATTACCAAATAACAAAACATCAATTAGAAGTATGAACTACAAGTGTAATACTTTGTTTTTTAAAAAAAGACATTCTGCTACTTACATATACTAAAATGCCAGCTTTTAAAATGATATACTAATAACAAGTTGCATTCACATAAAAATCGAAGCATACACATAAAAAAATTTGGTTACAGGAATAGTAAACCTAGTTCTTTTTGTGTGTGTGTGTGTGTGTGTGTGTGTTCCGCTGGTAGGTTTTTTTTTTTTTTGATACTTTATTTACATTTCCAGTGTTTCCCCCTTTCTAGGTCTCCTCTTTGGAGACCACCTATCCCTTCCCCCTCCCCCATCTCTATGAGGGAATTCCACCTCTCACCCACCTGCCCGCCCACTCCCATATTTCCACCTTGACATTCCCCTTTACTAGGGCCTCTCCTCCCCCTGATGGCCAACAAGGCCCTCCTCTGCCACATATGTGGTCCGAACCATGTGTCTCTCCATGTGTATTCTTTGGTTGGTGGTCCAGCCTCCAGGAAGACGGCGGGGGGGGGGGGG
>CM052712.1:17031953-17115085 GCA_028551405.1 Uromys caudimaculatus | reverse complement strand
CCAGGAAGACGGCGGGGGGGGGGGGGGGTTAGGCTAGTTGACACTGTTGCTCCCTCCATAGGGCTGCAGACTACCTCAGTTCCTTCAGTTCCTTCTCCAACTCCTCCATCTGGGACCTCACTCTCAGTCCAGCAGTTACTGTAAAGTAAAACTTGGGTATTCCAAATACCCACAAGATGCTCCAACATGTAATAAAGACACATGCTCCACCATGTTCATAGCAGCCATATTTATAATAGCCAGAAGCTGGAAACAACCCAGATGTCCCTCATCAGAGGAATGGATACAGAAAATGTGGTACATTTACACAATCGAGTACTACTCAGCTATTAAAAACAATGATTTCATGAAATTTGCAGACAAATGGATGGAACTTGAAAATATCATCCTGAGCGAGGTAACTCAGTCACAAAAGAACGAACATGGTATGTACTCAACTGATAAGTAAACCTAGTTTTTAACTGTTCTTTGGATTAGCTATTTTGACTTTATAGGTTATAAAAAAAGTGTTTCTGTTTCTTTCAGAGTGGGTATATGTGCTACGAGTTTCTAGGAATTCATTCATTTCATTCAGGTTATACAGTCAGTGGGAGGGGGCTTGGTCATACTAGTACCATGTGAGGGTACTAGCCTTCTGTTCCTGTGATTTCTACTTTTATTTCTGATTTAGGTGATTTTGGTCTCTGTAGCTTCATTGCTTGAAATGGAGCCTCTTATATTTTACTGATATTTACAAAGCAGTTTTTAGCTTTGATTTCTCTCTTGTTTTTCTACCTTCTGTTTTGCTTATCATTATTCTAATTTTTTACAGTTTCAGTCTTCCAGACAGTTCTGGAAGGGACAAGGAAAGAGTAAATAAAAGGTCTACGCACACTTTCCTTCCCACTGAAAATGACATCAAACTTTTGTATGCTTCTGATTTTGTTTATTTGAGACACACCTCATTACTCAGGCTGATCTCAAGGGTTTTTATTGTCTCACCTTGTTGAGTAATGGCATTTCAGGCAAGCACTTCCATGCCTGGCTTGCCTTGTTCTTGATTCAGTGTTTGCAAGCTTGTTGTAAACCACGGGCTGCTTTCCACATTTCTAACAAAACTGGCTCTGACAATTCTTTCTGGCTTCACCGTGACTCTGTGGAGGGGATGGTAGGCTGGAGCTGTTTTGCTGACATGTTTAACTGTTTGTAAAGACTTGGTTTTAGCAGATAGTTTTAAAGAATCATTGTATAGAAATGAGATTACTTTTAATACTGACTTCACAGGACATTCCTTGAGATCTGTGGTTAAGGGCAAAAGCTTTTTGACAAGTGATCATTAGTGAGTTGGGCTTAAAATTACAGACTTGGAGCAAAACAGAGACTGATTCTCACCTACTCATCTTGTAAGCTTAAATGAGAAATTTAAATGTTTACCTTCAATTTTCTTAGCTTCATTCATTTCTGTTGCTGACAGACTATTGCAAGCTGAATAAATTATTTTAAAAAGAAGTTTATTTTTCTCATGGGTGAAGCTCAAATTTGAAGGGGCACATCTAATGATGGCCTCCTTACAAGCAGAGTCCTAAGGTATTGTTGGGTGCTACATGTCAAGTGACAGGAAACACATGGCTTGGGCTTTTACATCAGACCCACTCTCCAGGTAATCCATTAGTCTATTAATCATGTGAATGAATTAACACATTTGTAAGGGCAATGCTGTAATCACATTTTAGAGTTCCTGCCTTGTCCCACTTCTCTCAAAAAAAGAATCAAATCTCAATATTGACACTGGAACTATTGGAACTGGATCAAAGCTTCCAGTTATATCTATAACATATTGGAATTTGTGGTTTCATACAACTTGCTTTTGTGATTTTTCCTAAGGCTATTTCTTCATGAGAATCAATTGCTTGCTGAAGACAGTAGAGATGTAAAGTATGTTTCAGTCTTCCACCTAGAGAGTCCTGGTGTATCCACCTTCCCCAAATTCAACATTTAAACCAAAAACCCTAAGCTTCTTCATCTTATGACTCCTTGGCTTGTAGAATATCAGCCACCGGAGGGAAAGCCAACCAACACTTTCCCAGATCCAGAATTTATCAGTACTCTACTTCCTCTTGTTACTCCAGAAATCAGCTGTGCCAACTGGTTCACCACACCTGAATAGGTTGGCATTTTTCTGACCTAACAGGTTATTTTACCAGTTGCTTTCCCAACATCTATCTATTTTGTGTCCAGTCATAAAGCTAACTTTCCAGGCCAACTGGGTGGCAAATGCAGTTACTCAGACACCCTCATGTGCAGGCACTTTGCAAGCCTCTGCTTCCATTCCATTTGCTATATAGCACATAGACCAAAGCCAGTCACACAGAAAGTCAGACTTAACCAGCAGGGAGATAGATCCCAGTGCTTGATGGGAGAAAATGTTCTGACCAGTTCCGGTGTCCTTCTCAGGTGTCTAGTTTTTGGCATCATTTGTAAGAAGAAGGCAAATCACAGAGGTAGCCATTTCTGAAGATGCTCAAACTTAGCTGACTGGACCACTTATTGAAGCTGCCCTTTATTGTGTGTGGGGCATGGGACTGGGGAGTCGGATCTGTTCGCTTCCTTGCAACCTGGATATTCCTAAGATGAAAGAAGCCCCAGACAGGAGTAACAGCAGTAAAACAAAGCTACCATTTCTCTGAGTACATGAAGGCCAGTATCCTCTGTCAGTGAGAGAATTGAAAATGAGGTTATAGACCAAAGATGAGCTTCCACTTTGTCTGCCCTTCCTAATAAAGAACAAGATGGCTCAAGACATTGAAATAGTAGCACATCTCTCCCCAGAAGGGGGTTGCTTCTCAAAGATGGAACTCACATGAAAAAGTATGAGGCAAACCCTTCCTCAGGAAAAATTCAAGCTTTGTTATTCTTTACAAACTCCAAAGGGAAATGACATTACAAATACAAATCCACATATGTTTACAGATATTTCATTTCTGAAGCTTGCTACCCTAGAAAGAGGGGTCATGGAACCACCAGAAAGGTAGTCTGTTTGTTTATTCATTTAATGTCAGAGTTTGTTCTTTTGCAGAGAGAAGCAGAATTGAGAGAGTGAAGTATAAACAGTCCCGGGCCTGTAAGAGGTAGAATTTAAAAGTTTCAACCCAACCCTATATATTCGGATTATACTTAAAGCAGGCTAGGATATTTGGTGAGCTGGATGTAGTAAAAAAATAATGTGCTTATTGTGGGTTTTTTTTTTTTTTTTTTTTTTTGGATGTAGCCAGATTTCAAGTTGAGAAGCATCTGCAATGGAGGAGCTATCAAGTCAATAGAGAGGTAGAACTGTGTATCTAGATTTAAGTAGAATGTTAGGAAACAAAGTATTTCAGCAGCTAGAGCTGCCCCACATTCTGACATGACAGCTAGTGTCTTAAGCACAATTAGCAGAGAAAACTAAAGGTTCTGTAAATGTCCAGGCTCTGAGATGTTCTGGAAGAAAACACAAAGTCCTTCCAACCATGAGAGTTTGCCCACCATGAAAGAGTCTGTCTAAAGCTATAGAATTCTGTTGCCATAAACTTGAAGAGATGAGAAAATTTCCCAAGACACAAATACAGAAGAAGGAGGAGAAGACAAGGAGGAGCAGCAGGAGGAGGAGGGGGAGGAGGAAGAGGAGGACGAGGAGGGAGAGGAGGAGGAGGAAAAGAGTAGAAGACCTTTGAGTCTTTTGAGGACTCTAGTGTCTACAGCAACACTGTGTGTGTGTGTGTGTGTGTGTGTGTGTGTGTGTGTGTGTGTGTGTGTGTGTGTGTGTGTGTGTAGTGTTAAAGGGAAATTACATCATATGTGAAGAATACACAAACAATTCTCCCTGTACTACTGTGCTCTCTGTCAATGTGCTACTATGTATTAAGATAGCATAACTGGTATCATTTATGTAGAATTTAGAGGGAGAATTTCTTTTTTGATAAGATATAGAGACTTTCCTTTCAAACACCTAAAAATGATTTGTTCTTGTTTTGCCAGGCTTGTTTTATAAGTGCTTCAAGGCACCAATTGAGGGTTCTCTTTCTTGATCACAAATTGGTTGGTGATGACATTTATTTCATGCCTATGAGATGAAACAAATTTAATTCAGGGCCACTGTGTCTACTGGGGGAGACATTTATACTTTCATTCATGCCCCCTGAATATTTTTGGAATACTAATTATGGGCTCAAACTCTTTACCAGAGCCAGGGCCATAAATGTGAATGGAACATCAGCACTCACAGCTTTGGACAGGGGCAGACACTGCCCATATTCCATATGTGTAATTATTATAGATTGCTTACAAAGTACACAGAGAATGGGAGAGATAATTGCAGTCTGAGATCCAGGAAAGCACGGTAAAGGAATGAGTACTGTGCAAGCCACGAACGTCCATGGGGAGGGGACCATTACAGATTGACAAATAACATTCACAAATCAAGAATTACACTGTTAGAGATTATTTTTCTCATCTTATAAATTAGGGTTATTGTTCCTATCATGGAATGTTTAAGATATCTTAAAAACTCTAAATCCTCATTTTTATTTATTTGATTCAAAGTAGTTAAAATAAGCAATGATCCTCAGGAGGTTGAGGCAGGAGAATTGGGACTTCAAGGTCAACCTGGGCTACATAATGAATTTGGGACCAGCCTGAGTACATCAATAGTTAGAGCCAGTCTGTGAGATTTGTCTCAAAGAACTGTAGGGGAATAAATAAGCAAAATAAACCATAATCTCCCAAAGAATATATTATTTGTAGACTGACAAAGCATGATGACAGCAAAGTTGTAATGCAAAACAACTTTCCCAACTTGAAGTGACAAAATTAAATCTATGTTAAGCCTAACTTTTCTACTCAGACAGCATATGAAAAAGAAATAAACATTTGTCTACTCATTTGCTCTTTCATTCTTTTTACCTCTCCTTCATGATGTCCCCTAAGTCTTGCAAGTCTGACTTAGGTCTCTGGACTCAACAGTCACTTATTTTCTAGGCTTTTACCAGATGAGTCTCTGTCTGGATTATCTGTGGTCAAGTGCATAAAGGAGGCTCTCTGCCCTAGGCTTGGGGTATTACTAGTCTATATGTATAAACATAAATATTTAGAAGGCAGTTTAACAGCATGGCCATTTATCAGAACAATAGTAATTGGTCCCCCCTAAAGCTAATGATTTTTTAAGCCATTGGTTTTAACCAGGTTAACAGACTCAGGTTTGTATCTTCTCCTATGGATTGTGTCCCAGATCCAGTCAGAAGGCTCTTTGTTATTCCCTAAACAAACATGCCACTGTTCCACCAGTGGGATGTTTTGCATGGCACATTGGAACTGTAGCATGTAGAGTTCACAGTAGGGTAACACTGATCATGCCTTTTACCCCCAGTAGCCCGCCTAACACATGGCAGCGCTATGGAAGCTAGCCTACAGAAAACATCCAGCTTAGTTCAGACTTGATCTCTCCGTGTCCTACAACTGAGGTTTGTGGTGTCTTCAGCCACAGAGTCTTACTATCTAGCTCTTTTGGGCAATGAAGAGCAATGAAGATGCTCTATAGTATGGTGGGAATATTTAGGAGTTCTCTGCAAATAAGTCGTGGAGTAGTGTTCTGTACCTGGAACTGGGATTTTCCTTTACGAATCTATGATTTATGAGAATAGCATTATCCAACCTCTGTTCCAAGCTCTTTTAAAACTAGGTTATAAAAGAGTAGGTTTCTATAATATTAATATATTTTTATAATTTTTTTATATTTTAATTTTTTGTTAAACCTTCCCCTGTACCTCTATCTTCTACCCCATATTCCCCCATCTCCATTTAAAAATTTTATGCTTAATATTTCTCCACCACCACTGTTATATTCTGAATTTTACTACCTACCCCTATCCCTTTAGTGGCTCACTACTGCTCTATGTCTCTGCTTTTGCTTACTGGTCTCAATAACAATCACTACAACCTACCCAGAAAAATATTAAAATTCAAAGCTAAGCTCTGCATAAGAAAGAGAACATACGAATAAATAAATAAATAAATAAATAAATAAATAAATAAATAAATAAATAAGAACATACAGTGTTTGTCTTTCTGGGCATAGTACTGTACTCATAGAATTTTACAGTTACATATATGTGTGTGTGTGTGTGTATGTGTGTGTGTGTGTGTGTATGGTTGAATACATACATGCATATATATGGTGTATGTGTGTATGTGTGTTTGTGTGTGTTATATTTTCATTAGCCATGTGTGTCTTACAGTATCCATTCATCAGTCTGTGAACATTTAGGACATGTAGGCTGATTCTACCACTCATCTATTGTGAATACAGAATCAGCGACCGCAGATATGTAGTATCTCTGTCATAGGTGAATCCTTTGATTTCCTGCCCAGAAGTATTATTGCTACCTTATATGGAAACTATATTTTTAGTATTTAAGAAATCTCCACACTGATTCCCATGGTAGGAAGTAATTTTAATTTTCATTATGTCTAAGGGTGTTGAAAACTTTTTAAAGTCTTTATTAGACATTTATATTTCTTCTTGGAGAAATCTCATTTCCACAGTTCATTTTAAAAATTGGGTTGTTTTTTGATATTTAGTTTTTTTAGTATTTTATAGTGTATATCCATCCTTTTTCAGATGTAGATATATCTGCTAGATCTTTTTCTCTCATGCTATATAGCCTGCCTCTTAAATAAATTAACAGATTCCTAAATTGGATACAAATTTAATTTCATTAGGTTCCATTTCTCCACTTTTGGCCTTATTTCTTAAGCAACTGTAGTCCTATTTACAAATCCCTTGCTTATATCTGCAGCTTATATTATACTCCCTAATTTTTTCTCTAGCAGTTTCAGGTTTTATGTTGGAGTCTTTAATTCATTTGGAATTATCATTGCATAGGGTAAGTGATTGTTAGTGTTGTCCACTTAACAGAACAGGAGATGGATTCTAAGCATGCCTGTGGGGGGTTGTCTTGATTGTATCACTTAAGGTGGGAAGATACTCCCACAGTGGTGGCACCATTCTCTGACTTGGATCCTAGATGCTAAAAATGGAGAGAAGGAACTGAGCAGCAGTGTGCATCCATCAGCATCCTGACTCCAGATGCAACATGACTAGCTCCTTTAGGTTCCTGTCACTGTGACTTACCACCATGACAAACTGGAACCTGGAACAGTGATCCAAAATAATAATAATTTCTTCCTTAAGTTTCAACATCAACGGGAAAAGAAATGAAGACATCAGTAACAAGAAGCGTACCCAGTGCTGACCACGTTCTTAGGCCTTTGGAACTATTTTGTGAGAGGAATGTGAAAGTGTTTGGAACTTGGCAATAGAAAAGCCATTGAACGCTGTAAAGAGACCTTAATGGACTATTCTAGTGGAAGCCAAAACAACAACAACAAGAAAACCCCAAAACAAACAAAAGCAAAATAAAACCACTAATGCTGAGAGGAGTGTGGACAGTAGAAACTTAGTTCATAAGGTTTCAGAAGAGAACACAGTCTCTATCAGGAACCTGGCTAGGAGCTTTGGTATGATATTTATTCTGCCAAGAATCTGGTTTTATTATGCCCATATCCACAAAACTAAGCATAGTTGAGTTAACAATAGTGGAGTATAACATTGGGGCATTAAAATTGATGCTTATGTGTTTGGATGGCAAAAGGTTTCTCCAGTTGTGATGGTCGGTGTTGTCAAATGACAGTATCTAGAACAAGACAGGAGCTAGCTTTCTGGCTGTGGCTGTAAAGGAATATCTTGATTATGTCAATTCAAGTGGAAAGACCCACACATGGTGGGCAGCACCTTTCCCTAGCTGGGATGCTTGACTGGAGCATGAATGGAGCAGCAGCATGCATTCATCTTAGCTTCTTGACTGTGAATATAAGGTAACCAGATTCTTCAGGTTCTGGCCATTATGATTTCTGCACTACCACAAACAGTAATCTGGAACCATGAACCAAAATAAATCCTTCCTTCCTTAAGGTTTGTTGGTTTTGTTTTTGTGCTTGTTTGGTTTGGTTTGGTTTAGTTTGGATTGGTTTGGTCTGAGGTTGTTGGTTTTATATTGTTTTGCTTTTTATCACTGCAATAGAAAAAAAAAACTAAGATGAGGAGAGAAAAATAGTTTTTTTCTCTGTGTAGATATCCAGCTTTCACAGCACTATGTGTTGAAAGCACTCTTGTGACTGTGTCTCTGGAGCATACCTTGAAATCATGTAGAATAACACCTCCAGCATTATTTTTGTTGCTCAGGGTTGCTTTGGTGATGTGGGGTATTTACATGTTTCCCTGTGAATTTTAAGATTTTTGTTTATTTTTGTTTGTTTGTTTTTCTACTTCTGTGAAGCATGGGGCTGGAATTTTGGTTGGGACTGCACTGAATCTGTAGACTGAATTCGGTAGGATCAGTGTGTTTATACTATTACTACTTCTGACCTGTAAAGGAAGAAGGACTTTCAATCTTCCAGTGTCATCCAACTTCTTTCTTCAGTGTTTTGACGGTTTCACAGCAGGTGCCTTCCACTTCCATATGTTTATTCCAAGGTAGTACTTTTTGAGGGTGTTGTGAATGGGATTGTTTTTTGTGTCTGTCACTGGCATATACAAAATCTACTGCTTCTTTATATGTTGATTTTGTCTCCTGCTACTTTGTTGAAAGTGATTATCAGTTCTAGTAATTCTCTGGAAGAGTCTTTTATGTGTAAAGTCAGTTATCTGTAATAAGGATATTTTGACTTTTCTTGTTTGTTTCTGCTTTGTTTTGTTTGTCTCTTGCTCTAGCTAAGATTTTGAGCATTTACTATATTGAATAGAAGCAAACAAGGCAAACACCCTGATCTTGCTTCTGATAGTAGAAGGAATGATTTAAATTTTTCCTTGTCTAGCATGATGTTGGCTATAGGCTTGTTATACGAAATCAACCATGAGCATGTTGAGATGTACTCTTCCCACCTATATCCTCTCCAGGGTTTTGTCATGAAGACATGTTAACTTTCCAAAAGGCCTTTTCTGTGTCTATTGGGTTGATTATGTGCTTTCCATGCTTGCATCCATTTCTGTGGTAAATTTTTAGTTCCTGAGTTATGTACATTGAATTTGCTTGATTATGGTGAAAGATCTTTTTGATGTGCTCTAGAATTTGATCTGTGACTATTTAATTCAGAATTTTTGTGTTGGTATTCATCAGAGAGATTTGTCTGTAATTTTGTTTTGCTTTCTTTCTTCCTTTCTTTTTTTGTGGTAGTATTTTAATCTGATTTCTCTATCAGTGTAATGCTACCTTTAAAGGGGGGGGCATTGAAAGCATTCCTTCCTTTCATACTTTATGAAATAATTTGTGAAGCACTGGTTTTGGTTTTAATTTAAATTTCAATAATTCTAGGATGTGTGTGGCTTGGAGGAACTATGTATGAGAGTCAGGGTTGTTCTGAGTCCTCTAGCCTCAATAGCTAGGAATTACAAAGTATGTAGTGTGTGGCGAAGGACCTACATCATCGGGTGGTGATGGACATAAATCATCGGGCTTCCCCTTCATTGAGTTGCATGGGACAACAAGCATTCCTGAAACCTCTAAACTATTCCTCTGGCTTTACAAGTCAGGGTGCATTCAGTACCTTTCTGCTTCTTAGTCTTAGAACTACAGGGCAATTAAAATGCCAGGATATGAATGTATACCACATAGTTTTAATTTTGGCAATTGCATTTCTTATCATAAAATTGTAGAATTACGATGAATATTTGTTAGTAATAGAGTGGCTGGTTAAAATATGCAAATATATAGCCACGAAAATAGGTAACATAGTTGGGATCAGTTGGATTGGTGGGATTTCTATGTATTCTGAACAACAAATGGCAGACAAGTAGATGTAGCATCTCACATTTCCCCATGAGGAGCATTAAATAAAACAAAATAAAAAATTCTACATTTTTCTTCATTCTGTTTTTTTTATTTGAGAATGGAGTGACATGGAAGGAAAAGTGCATGGTGATACTGTTGCCATGTGAGCAGGAAATTTGAGTGAGTTAAGAAAAACTAAAAACAATTAATAATCTCTTTAAAATATATTGTACTTAGAAAAAATGGCCTGCAGTTTTCATCAGAATTGTAGGAAATTATACATACATCTAGACAAACCGAGGGGAGGGATCAGAAGGAAACAAAGAGAGAGGAAAGGACACAAAAGATTCTTTGTAAATAACTGACTCAAAACTAAGCTAAAGCAAATGAAAAAAATTAACATATTTACAGAACTGTAGTCTCAATAGGTAGGGTATAAAAAGCAGCCTAAAATTCAAAAAAAAAAAAAAAAACCAAAAAAACAAAAAACAAGAAAAAAACCATTGTCATTGAAACTCAAACCCAATTACCTAGCCACAATTAAAGTGGATTTGAGAATTGGCCTGAGTGGGAAGAGGCAGCAAAGCCACTGTTGAAGTCACTATAACTGGAGATATTTGAGAAATCAATAAACACAATTAAAGGTTCAAGCTTAAATGTCCATCAATATAAATTCTGATCACCAGGAACTACAACAAAAAACACGTGTTATGCCCAGCTACAGTTTCACATTGAATCTGTATGAAAAAATGCCTGAATACCCCCAGAAGAGAAGGTAAATTCCTATAAAACTCCAGTAAACAAAGTAATACCACCTTCAAACCAAAGAGACGCGAAGTGACAAGAATTTAAATATTTTAGAAATACTTAGTCCTAAGAGAAAATAATGGCACTGTAGATTTCTGTTGACCTGTATATTCTCATTTAAAAATAAAATTCAACTGCATCATGCTAAATAATACTATTCTAAACTAATAACCTTTTTTATTTTCTCAGAAATGTTTATCACAAATTAGTCTACACTTTCCATTGTGAAGCAAACACACACACACACACACACACACACACACACACACACACAGACACATACACACACGTAAAGAGCAACTATAAATCACATACACATACCAGGATCATTGCTGTGAAGATTCAGTGTTGGGCTTACTTCTGGAAATGACCTTTGGGAGCTAGAGCTTAGGGGATGGACCACAGAAAGAGCAAGGGCTTAGATGCGCTCTAACTGGCACAGTCCTGAACTGCTGCCTCCTTACTCCCTGTCATGAAAGAAAACTGAATTTTCAGCTGTTGTCTACTTACAAGCCTACTTCCCACTGATATTATCCAATAACTGTTACCAAGAAAATTGGGTTTCCATATGGAAACAAATTTAATTAGATCCCTGCATCACAGTTAAGCAAAAACAAATCCCAGGCATTTGGGATCCTAATGTGAAAAAATAAGTAAATTAAGTTTGTGAGAATTGAATTTGTGAAGAACTATGCCTTATAGGAAATTAGAATTTCTTAAAAATATGGAAAAGAAACTACAAAATATTAAGGAAAATTTATAATATATTTCCATAATAATACACAATAAAACCACGCATAGTAGAACTTGGTATCTAGATAAATACTATTATAAATCAAGAAGAAAGCAACATTGGAGAAAACAACAACAAAAATCAGAAGTATTTATAATAAGAATCACAGCAAAGGGTTATTGGTATGGCACAGTGGATAAAGGTATATGCTACCCAGACTCATAATCCAAGCTCTAAACCTGGGATATACACGGTAGAAGGAGAGCACTAACTCCCTTAAGCTGTCTTCTGACTTCCACATATGAATGCCCTACACAAATACATACAAAATAAGCAAACACAGTAAGAATTCATAAAACAAATTAATTAACAAAGTTCTGCATTAGTAGTTTTCAGGGAAGTATAAAACAATGTGAAAGGAAGCCAATTCTGACCCATTATTTTGAAGCAAATAAATAAATAAACCACAGCTTGTGTTTGATATATTTATTTGGATTCCCAGTACAAAATACATAATGAGGTACATTATAATCAGAAATAATTTCTTTCTAGCGGTTTTGGAAGCTAGAAGTTCAAGGTCAAGCCAAGGCATTGGCCAATTCCAGATCCAGTAAGGGCTCACTTCCTGGTTTTGGCCACCTTGTGGTGGACTGGAGAATGCCCTTCGATAGACTTATTTAATGAGTCACTAACCCCATCGGGAGGAGTCCATCATCATAATGCAATCACTTCCATAAATGTTGTATGTTTCCATACAATCACCTTAGGGTTTGAATTTCAGCTTAATCACTTTGAAGCAATAGGGACATTCAGACCATTGCACAGCTATAGTAAAGTGCGGCACACAGCTACTGGGGATGAAGCAAAAGGCAATTTTGTTCAGAAGTTGGGGAATATGTATAAAGTGCTAAGTGTGCGTAGCAGACAGCTTGCAGTAATCATTGATTTCAGGTAGATGAAAGAAAGACTCCCTAATGGATCTTGTACATAGAATCTTGAACATGTGTGTTTGATATATTGTTCTCATTAGTGAGGAAAAAAGGGGAGATAGCAGTTGAGTATCTGGTAAGGGTCTCTCTGCTGGGTCAGGAGTTATCACTTACAGCAAGCTACCCAGACACCAGGCAGAGAAAGCTCAGCTTTATAATAAAACCCCAACAGAACACCGTTCATCTACTAATCCATTAAACTGTGAGTGATTAATCCATTTATCTCTTAATACTCCAATCTCTGATACTTTTACAAAGAGAATTAAATTTCATCATGACTTTGTGTGGGGATACTTAAATGTTACAGGCTCTGTTTAAATATTATAAAATTGTTTTATGTATGAAGAAAACAAATTAAACCAATGCAATAGTGTGTGCATGTGTGTGTGTGTGTGTGTGTGTGTGTGTGTGTGGTGTGTGTGTGTGTGTGTGTGTGTGTGTGTGTGTGTGTGTGTGTGTGTGTAGTGTGATGGGGGTATGCCATTCAGGTTCCTCAATGGGGAAGTGGAGCAGGACAGCTGGGCACTAAGAGATCTCAAGCTGCAAGAACAAACTCTTGGGAGACAGCTTCAGTGAGACAGCTCATTTTAATGAGGGGAAGGCTATTCAAATCTTTGTGGGGTGAGTAGGGGCTATGGGGTGAGTATACATCATTGGCTGGGACCAGGGTGCTGGGGATGCCTTATTTGCATAAAGAGGAATTCCAGATGCTGCTGGACATGACCTTATAAGGAGAAAGTTCAACCTTGCTACCCAACCACGTGACCTCCTCAGGTGGGACAAAGGTGGGGGTACCTTAGAATGTATGAGGGGACATTCAGGCCCAGGGCAGGGATAGCCTGCCAATATACTCCTACCAATCTCAGGACACGATTTCCAGGGTTTGGACATGTCTTCACCCCACTCTTGCTCTAGTCAGCTCCCCATGGCTCCCTGGCCCCACAGAAATAGATATTTTCCTTGTGACATTGAAAGGCATGGGACAGTAGTTAGGAGCAGATGAGGTTCTCACTTTGTGTCATACTAAAGGTTTGTGAAAAACAAAACTAAATGCATACTAGATGCACCTATGCCCTAAATCCATGACCAGCAAGTTCTGTGACTAGTAAATTCTCATGTCTGTATAATAGGATCGGAGTGTCTATGTTATTTCTTTTTATTTTCTGGAACATTTGCTACACAACTGGAAACCTCACATTGACTGCAGATGGAACACTCTTCTCAGAAGCACTATAAAGTGATAGGACACAGAATTTCCAATCTTATTTCTTCATCCTGTCCCTACTTCCGATGTATATCCTGTCCCTTCTTTTCTTCAGCGTGTAGAGCAGGAGTGAGCAGGAAACATCAAAGCTGCCTCTTACTGCCTCTCCTTTTGGAGGAGAGCTGCATTTCTGAAATTATAATTCCCACTAGAAACAAATTTAAATCATGCAGAGATGCAGTTGAATTTATTATTATAACTTGCTTTTGTATGGGTAAAGGATATCTAAAGATATACCTGAGAACCATTTATAATGCTGTCTCTGTGAAAAAAGAAGTTCCAACATAATAAGAAAAATGTAAAAGTACTTGTATGAAAGGGTATTTATAATGTAGGGTCAGTGCTGTGACTTGGAAAACAAGAAAAGGAGCTGGTGACCATGGCAAGTGAACGATTATCAAATGGTGATAGAGCAGAGATTGTAAGTGCTGGTTGCTGCTAGGTGCAAACACAGCCCCTTCTTCACCTTCTGTCTCTCCTGTCCTTCCTCTGTGCAATAAGAGTGATGGCAGGTTGAGTTTCTCTCATTCAGAGTACTTCAAAGGCAAAGTACCTTGTAATTTATACTTTCTCAGATTTGAGAGCATTTACAAAAGTATTAGATATCTCAAAAATCTTGTTTATAGCTAATATACATATGGCCCAGTGCTAATCTCATCTGACGTTTATAAAACATTGCACATGAAATAAGATTTTATGCTGTGGGATTTTTCTTTCTGGTATCATGCTAATGTACAAGTTTCAGATTTGGGGGAATTTTCAACTTTAGAGTTTTATTTTAGAGATGTTCATTCTTTAAGTGACTTAATGGAATTGTATGAGAATTATGTTAAAATACATTGAGTGCTAAAACAGTGTTCTGGCGTGGTCGATACACCCAGAAAGTGGCTCACACTGGAATTGTTATTCCTCTTGGTATTTGTCCTCCTACTAGATTCTAAGATCTCTAAGTAATGGAAGCATGCCAATTTCTCACCACTGTGTCCTTAGAGACTGTTCATGTCCAGTACATAGTTGGTTGCCAAAAGAAAAACAGAAGAAAATGGTGGTGTAATTCACTGAAATACTTATTTTCAACTGTGGATGTGTATCTATATATTTCTGAAAAACTACTTGACAATCTGTATCAAGTCCTGAAGATGTTGAGAATTTGTTGTGGCTTGGAGATTGTACTTCTAGGAACTTATCCTAAGAACTAAATTCATAGAGCAGAATTTATATGGATGCTGTGTCTGCCACCTAAGAATTCAGCAAAGTTATGTATGTTCTAAGTCACAGGTACAGTAAGTCCTGGTTTGATGGATGCTTACAGCAATGCATCTGAATGCTAATTTGACAATATTGACACTTTCCTCACTGAGCTTTTGTGGTTAGAGTTGTGGAAAACACATGTAACTTTCATATAAATGACATGTGTTTGATTTTTCTGCCTCTTTGTGACTGAGAAGTTCAGGCAAGTGATTTAAGATCTATAAGCCTCTGTTTCCACAACTATAAAGTACTAAAATAACACCTGTCTCATATCTATGAAAATAATAAACTGCACATAGAAGCTCTTTCAAGACCACAGACTCGATTCTAAGTGGTATTCAGGCATATGCATGTGACATGATTTCTGCATCACCTAGTGTTTCAGTTAAGTAGCTATCTGGAGGGACTCTATCTACAGCGTGAACAGAGAGCATCCCAGGAACAGATCCAGAAGTTAGTCCCCTTGCTTTTCAAAATTGTCGACATTTATCCTATTTTAAGAGCTTCCTTCCTCCCCCCTTTTCCTGACAGCCCATGTCTGTATTCAATCACTACCTGTCAACACAGTTTTATTTGGTATGAATAAATACAGTATAATTAGCTTGGAAACGATTCTCTTAATTACAGTTGTAGAGGTACCTTATTTGCTCAGCCTTCATGTCTGAAGAAGATGACACAACCTGCCAAGATGGCTTAAAACCCCAAGTCTAAATTTATACATGCCATCCTTTTGATGTGCTCACACTATTGTGGCTTTGCCCAATTTCTCCTGACAGTTCTCAAGAGCTCAAATACATTTAGCCACATTTACTCCTGAGGACAGTCTTGGGGTGCAGAGTACTCTACGTGACTGTCAGTCTCTTCCATAATTAGAATTGATCCTCAAGGAATGGAAAGGATACATGATGCTCCTAGCATCTACCACTGCACTGCTCTGAAAGTCACAGGAGAGAATGTATCGGAGGACATTCAAGACACGTGGCTGTTTCCTAGCAGTCAGAAATAGCTAGTGGGTCATGTCTTTCATGCAGGCATCTATGTCTTTTTCTGAGATCTCTTCTATGACTGTAGCCCTGACTTGGAATAAATACAATCTGAGCTGTAAATGCTGTGAGTTGCTCAATGCATGTGGCAGGATTTAGACAGAGCTTACCTGGTGTCACAACCGTTTGGATCCAGTCCAACCGTCCATGCTTTGGACCACCACAGACACCTTTTAGGCACCAGATCCTTCTCTTTAAGATGTCATTACTGCTTTCTGTCCTCAACAGTTCTGACACCTGCCCACCTGACTACATCCCTGCAGTGCCTCTAGAGCATCTTCTTAGGACACTTTCTCTTCTGCCTCAAGGGTCCCATAAACAAAGACACAGTAGATGAAATTTTCCATCAACTGCTCATTTGAAGCTCTTTATTTGGCCTTCCTTTTTAAAGAATCTATCTGAATGTAGTATAACCAAAGTATATTATATCCATGTATGAGATAGAATGATGAATCCTATTATGATTAACAAACACATCATAACTAGTTTCAAATCTATTTGCTCACTCTGGACTTCTTGTTAGCAATCTCTTTCCAGTCTCCTAAGGCAATTTGCTCTTCTCTGAATGCCAAGGTGGAGTTTATCCCTTCCTTTTGCTCTTCAATGCTTTGGAGGTAGTTTAACATTTGTTTGTGTTCCTTTGTTGTTTTATTTTGCCATGTTTATCATTGTTCAGCTGGTTCACAATGATATTCTAAGTTGTACATTGCAATAAAGTTTTTCTAACTCCTCCATCTGTAGCCTCTTTTCTAAGTTAAGAACTTTAATCTTTCAAAAATGGTATGTGGCATCTTATCCTTTAGTACTAATATCACACCTTAATTTCCCAAAGATGGGACTAAGATTGAGCAACTGTGTGGCTCCCTGACCAAATCAAATGAGCGTCCAGATTTCATTAATAAAGTTTTATTAGAACTGTCCTCATTCTTTCTTACATATTATGCCTTTGTGCACAACAAAGCTTAATTGACCTCAAAGACTATGATGCCCAAGGTTAAGTATTTAGTCTCTGTTCCTTTAGACAATTAGGTTACATCTTTTCACTACTTATGCATGCCTCTTACGCGCTCTCTGTTCTAATCTGTTTCTCTGTGCTCATGTTTCTTCTGAGTGCTTTTCAGTTCATTCTACCACAGATTTTCTACTTCACCTTATTTCTACGTTTTGACCTATTTATGTTATTACTTAAGAGACCTCAGCTTATTTTCCTTTTGATTCGTTGTCTAAAATCTTGATAATTGATTTCTATGGTACTGAGTATACTGAGTAAATGAAATTGAAATTCTGTGTCGGATAAGTCCAGAATGTGGAACAATTGGCTTTGGTGCTGCTATACAATGTACAGTCTCATGGGCTTGTAGACATATACACTGCATCCAGAATAATTTAGCCAGCCTGAACTTGAATACATAGCCACTGTGTTCTTCTACTCCTAGGGTTTTATGTATGCCCTGTCCTGAATCATTTTCCTTTTAAAATGTTAGGTACAATCTTTATTGTCAGTTGACATTTTTTATCCTTTCCTTTTATACAAATTTATTTTCAAATCTTTGAAGGCTGTTTTTTCAGGGGTCTAGTCTTCCTTAGGCATTCTTATCACTGTTTCTAAATGTTTACTGAAGCTGTTCCATACTCTCTGGTTGTTTGTTTGTCTGTCCGTCTGTCCTCTCCTATGCTCACTGTCTCCAGGCTTTAAGAGGTGCCCAGCTCTGGTGCTGACACACGTGTTCAAGCGGGGAAAAAAGGAAGTCCTGTGCCAGAGCTTGACTCTGTGTTGTCGCATTTGTCTCAACAGTGTGTTCATAACAATACACCTGTGGATTTAAGAAACACAAAAGACAGTCTGAAATTATATTTGGGATTCCGGGAAGTCAAAAATACTAGGAATTAAGTTGCAATTTAGAAAGAAGAAAGAAGTAGGTCAGCCTGAGCCTACCCCACCTCTCCTCATGCCCACATTGTCTCTGTTCCCTTTTAGGGTGGCCTGGAGTCTCTGGTTTGTTTCAGTAAGTAAACTAAACTCCCAAAATCTGTGTGGTAAGATCCATGAAACAGTGTGCTCTAGCTTTGTGGAGACACTCTGATAGTTCTCATCCGTCACGATTTGCTTGTCTCAAACCATCACAGTGTTATTTCAGAATATGTTCATTTTCCCTGAAAGTGTTGGGTGTAGTTACATTTCATAGTAGAATGATTATACGTAGGCATTTGAAGGACAGTTTCTCTTTTAAACATATTTATTGAAATTGCTTTTCATGTGGTAATAAGGTTTACTATAATAGTCATTTATTTTTGTAATATGTAAACAGATTTATATTTCCAAGCTGAATTTACAGATATATTTATAAGGGATAAATATTAAAATAACAATTTCTGTTATACAATATACTTAGTACCCACATAATTGAATAAAATTTTCCTTTCCTATGTTTAAACTCGTCTTGAAAATAAATTTTCATATAACTTTATGAGCCCACAAGAAAATGAAGACAGATTTTTAGACCAGCATCCAAGTGCCATCTGCTTGCTTTTCAGTCACACACAGATTTTCTGTTTTACAAATTGTTTAAAGCATAAAGTAATTGTGTATAAATATTTAATACAACATCCACACGTGCTGTAAACTTGCAGATCAACTGGTGTCGTAGTTGCTGTTTCTTCTCCAGTTTAACTGATTCAAAAGACAACAAAGCAAAAGTGAACAGAAAACCCTTAATGGAAGTTGCTCAAAGTTCGTGCTGCTTCAAATTAGATGGTCAGAAGAATTCTGGCTCCTGCCCTCTCCTCTGCCACTATCACCAACCTCAGGTATATGAGGCCACTAAAAAACAAATCTGAAAGAGAAAAGCAACTGTTCAGGATTTCACACCAAGATGCCTCCATTTGTCTTTCCTGTGATTTGTATATGCTTGGCTCAGGGAGTGGCACTATTAAGATGGCCTTTTTGGAGTCGGTGTGTCACTGTGGGTGTGGGCTTACGACCCTCACCCTAGCTGACTGGAAGCCAGTCTTCCACTAGCAGCCTTCAGATGAAGATGTAGAACTTTCAGCTCTGCCTGCACCATGCCTGCCTGGATGCTGCCATGCTTCCACCCTGATGATAATGGACTGAACCTCTGAACCTGTAAGCCAGCCCCAATTAAATGTTGTCCTTGCCATGGTCATGGTGTCTATTCACAGCAGTAAAACCCTAAGACGGCATCTTAAGCTTTCACATCCCAAAGAGCATTTCAATTAAAAACTTTTATAAAAATCTACTTGAAGTAAAAATTTAGGAGTGGTAACATAATTTTTATTGTGTCAATCAGTTTATGGCAGATTAGAGATGGCTTAGAAGGAACAAGAAACTGAATTAACATTGTAGATGTCAGGCTAATAAGGACAGTTTTAAACATCCAAATTGGAATACATTTTTGCCTGGATATTCAAGGTCCTTTCCTAAAGGTGATTCAAAGTCACAGGGATATTTTCAATAAGAACAGGCCCATGGCTTCCCAGAGGCCTTAAAACCCTTGTTGTTTATACTTTTCTGACTTGGTTTATTTATGTTATTTCCTTTTTTTAACAACACATGTAAGACTTAAGGTGGAAGATGTTACTCTGCTTGATGAATATAGACCCAGAGCATAGCTTTGAAATAGGTAAAAGTTACAGTTGAAAGAGCTAAACTGAGAGAAAATGATTTCATGACTCCATTTGGAAGTCCGTCTTGCAGTTGTATCCCAGATATAGGACTCATTCAGAGCATGGGAATAGCTGCACAAGTCTCAGCAACCCAGTAGAAGGCAATAATAATGCCTATTTTAACAGTTAAAACTTGAAGTGATACTTGTTTTAAAAGAGATCTAAACGCCTATCATTGAGGAAATGAAAATTAAAACCACATTCAATATTATTACACATCTCTCATGACAAATATCAGTACCAATAAGAGCACTTGCTGCTCTCGCAGAAGACCCAAGTTAGGTCCTAGAATCCACATGGTGGCTTCTAACTCCACCTGCAGGATATTTGATGCCCCTCTGGTGTTCACTAGCACCAATACACATGCAGGTTGCATAAACACACTCATGTAATAAAAATAAGAACAAATAATGTAAAACACTATAGACGGCATGATTTAGAAACATCAGAGTATGTTTTCTTATAGTTCTATCGGCAGAAAAGCCTAAGATCGAGTTGCTGTCAAGCTTAGTGTACCTTGTGGGCATCTGTGCTATAATGGTACTTTCTTATGGTGGCATCCCACATAGAAAAAGTGGTAGGAGCAGAGGCAGAATGGATCTGTGAACCCCTCTTTAAGAGATACCTAGTCCTGGGGACATTTCATAATTCAACCCTGCCCTGTAATGGCCCCACTTCAATACTGGCACATTGGCCACTTAGTGTCTGCACATGGATTTTGAGTAGCACTAGCATGAAGGCTTCGTCACTGCACATCAGCTGAAGTTGGCATATCTCTGGGGTCCAGAGGGTATGAACAACAGCTTCCACAACTCCCAACCCTCCATCAGATTGGCATAGGAAAGTCCCATTTAGCAAGGTTTATTCATCAACTGTCCCTGAGGAAATAAAGTATAATTGTTATAGAATAGAATTATTTTAGAATTAGCCATCATTAGTTATTTAGGCCAAATCAACAATAATACAAATTAATTAGTACTTATTACCTATAAGACTTAATTAATACTTATGAATTCTGAATGTACGTTCCATAGTTATGAAGTTGTTCTGCCTATTGCAGAGCAAATGACTAAGAAGATTATTATATATTAAAATTAAGTAATTAGGATTAAGGTTATTCTATTTCCCTCATTACAAATGCAGCTAAGTGAATGAGTGTTAGTTTATTATTAAGTAACTATAGTATCAGAGTCCAATTTCATGCAGCAATATTGTTAATTCATTTATGTTTTTCCATTAGGTAATTATGAGTGATAATCTTTCCAGCATTCTAGTAATCTGCTTGTTAAAAACTGGCAACAACAACAGCAACAACAACGAACTGAGACAACTCCACTTCCCTCTGCCTAGAGCTCACATGAGTCAGCCTTCTACCTTTAATGTGTTACTACCTTAATATGCCCTTCTTTTTCCTCAAAATTTAGTTTTAATTTTTTTCTGACAATCCGTTTTGGTCCTATTCTTTCCCCTCCTCCAACTCTTTCCATATCTCCCCTCCACCACCTCAGTTCATATTTTCTCTCTCTTAAAAATTAACAACTGGGCCTGGGCTCTTCACAGCCCATTGCTCCATGCATCATACTCAGTTGTGGGTTTCTCTGGGGGTCTCCATGTACTGTAAAGAGAAGCGTCTTTGAAGAGGCGTAATGGCTACACTAATCTGTTAGTATAAGGAAAGTACTTAGTGTTAGGAATTAAAGTAGTATAGCAAAGAGGGAGTAGTGAGTCCTAAGATCCATGACCTACCTTACTAGGCCCAGATATTTGGCTAGGTTTTAGTACCATGCAGTTTTTCTCTTGTTGACTTAATGTGGGCCTTAAATCCAATTAAAAAGCTGATGTTTACCACAAACATGTGAGTTCTGTTATTGCAACTTTTGGATATCTTTCCATGCTGGTCATTGTGGTGGTTCATACATGTTACCACTGGGAAGGACTGTTTAATTGTCCTCCACCCCTTGGCAGCTTACAGTTTCTGGTACTATGGAAGCTAGATCTCAGGAAGGAGGCTTTTAGATTTAGATCCATCTTGATATCTAATCCAATGTTCTAAGTTTGATAGTTTCCACATAAGGGTCTCACCCTCACCTTCTGAGAGGCAATCAAGAGCTACATTAATAATCATATTGTTCGGGGGAGTCACGTGGACCTACCACAACAACCCATCTGATGATGAGGTTTTTTGGTAGTCTTTGCTTTTTGTGGGAAACAATGCAAGTCCAAGCGGCACAATACAGAAACTAATAGATCCTGGGTAGCCCAGCCCCAGTGAATACATCTACAGCCCAGGTCCTGCATCTATGGCTCAGGGAACATCACAGAAGAGGAGACAAACATTGTGTAGCAAAAGTACCAGTTAGTCCACTGTGAGACCATTTGTCCTAGAAATGTCTGCCTTAACAAGACCCGAATAATTACAACATCAATAGACATACTAACATGGAAGGGAGGAAATCTTGTGGGTTATGAGGAAATCTTTCCATTAGGTAAAGAAGTACAGGCAACTAACCACTGATGGGGAGAAGGGAAATTAGCTTTTCTCAGGAATGAGCCATCTAATGGGTTATCTAATACAAAAAGGGTCAGAGCCGAAACCAATATTCACAAACAACAAAAAGAGACTCAGCTGTTACCTACAGATTGTATAACAATAATCAAAAAGAGGCTATCATTTTGAAAGCTAGCAGATGAATATAAGAGGGTGAGAGAGGGGAGACATGGAGATGGAGATGGAGGAGGAAAGAAAGGGGAAAGTGATAGAACTGTATTTTAATATTAAAAACAAAAAGCACACATGTGCACATGCATGTACTCATATATATACAAGCCTATGTGTGCATGCATGTACATACACATACACACACAAACACACACACACACACACACACACACACACACACACACACACACACACACACACACAGCAAAAGAAACAAGAAGCCCATTTTATGTTAGCCAATTATTTCTCAGTGGCCTACCCTGGGCTATGGTTGACACCGTGGGCAGCGGTTGGTTCATGAATCATTCCATTGAAGAAAAGATTATTTTTCCTTTCCCAGCAGTTATCAATTACAAACATCTTGCTTAGGGTAGAACTTTGTGTCCACTTCTCCTTCTTTTTGCTGGGATTTTGTCTGGTTTGGACACGTGCAAGGCTTGTATATGTTATTAATCTCTAAGTTCTTATGTGCATTAGCGCTGTTATGCTTGGGAAAAACTACTTTCTTGGTGTTGTCTATCACCTCTGGTTCTTCCTTCTTTCCACCTCCTCTTCTACATAGATACTTGAGCCATGAGGGGAAGAGACACAGACATCCCATTTAACTGCATATTCTTTGTGATCCACTCTAACAATCTCTTTCTTGATGTATTCAGTCTACAGAACAACCTCTGAGATACCTGCTGCTGTTTTATTTATATCCAGCATATTTGTTACTCTATTTTATGTGTTGCTTTTCTTCCTGATTTTACTTCAGTTCTTTTTGCACTTTGTGATTCCACTTGAGCATTTTATAGTTCCACAGCATAGCTGTTACCCTCCCTCTTCTTTGCATCTTTCATCAGTTACCATAAAGTTTGCAATAAGCATTTACTTAGATATTATATAATGATGAAAGGTGTTGATTTTCCAAATGACAAAACAGCCTTCAAACAAGGTATTTTCTTACAAATAGAACATCAAAATAGGTGAAGGGAAACGTTATAAAAATTCAGAAGAAATATATGAGTCTCTTGTCATACTTGGAATTTCAACACTCTAAATACTAGAATATGTACATGCAGCAAAGAGGAAACCAGTGAGGAGCAAGACCACAACAGCATCAGCCATTTACTTGGTATCTCTGGCTCCGGCCATGAAATTCAACAGCAACAGAACACACCTTTTTTTTTTTTTTTTTTTTTTTTTTTTTTTTTTTTTTTTCTCAAGAACATTTGGAATGTTCACTAAGCCAAATCAAGTTAAGGACCATGTAACACACTTTACAAAATTTAAAAAACAGAAAACCATAGTGAAAGCACACTTAGAGCACAATGAAATTAAATTAGCAGTCACTAACAGCAAAACAGAAAAATACCCCCAAATACTTGGAGATTATACAGCATAGATTAAGACTGGCATGCTAGATAAAATCCAAAGAAAAATTTAAAAATATTTTAAGTAACAATGAAGACACGTAAAATCTGAGTAACTGCAAAGTCGAAAAGGGAATTTGTAGGATTAAATGCATTTGAAAAGAATTTTAAATAAAGTACTTAAGTTCCTACCTTAGAAAACTAGGAAAAACAAAAACAATGAAATCAAAATTAGTAGAAAAGGGGGCTCAGTGGTTAGGAGCACTGGCTGCTCATCCAGAGGTCCTGAGTTCAATTCCCAGCAATCTCATGGTGGCTCACAACTAACTATCTGTAATGGGATTCAATGCCCCCTTCTGGTATGTCTAAACAGAGCAATTGTATACTCATATAAATAACATAAATCTTTAAAAAAAATTAGCAGGAAAAAAAATGAGTCTTTTAAAATGTGGTGCTGAAACCATTATAGACAGGACAAGAATACTCTAAATCTAAATGTCCCACTTTACACAAAAATTACTTTAAATGGATAACATACTTAAATGTAAATTAATTATAACATTGTCATAAAATAACAGGGTTAAGTTGTCAAAAGACAGAATTATTAGTGAATTTTCAAACAGAACGTTAACATGAATAGCCAAGATAGACATGGCAGCACACGCTGCCCAGCAAGCTGAGCACTGAGAGTGCGGAGACAAGAGCATGTGATTGCCGGCTGTCTGAGTTATTTAAAGAGAAAATTGGTGCATTCTATTTTATTCAAATATAAATTATTACTCTGTGAAAGTGACAAAAAATAGGAGCACAAGCTACAGGATTGAAGAAAACATGTTTGCAATTCTTTTGTCTGGTAAAGGAAGAGTGCCTAAGATAGGGAAGAGCAGAGAAGCACATGGAATGAGGGCCATCATCAGCCACCAAGGAAACAAACATTCAAACGCGGGCACATGCTACTCTGTCTCTGAATGGATTAATCTAATACCTGTAACAAAGCCAGCAGTCTCTGAAGATGCAAATAAACAGGGCTCTGGTATAATGTAAAATTTAATGTCTCTTTAGAAAGCAGTTCTATATGCCCTAAATCCACAATGGGTGCTGTCTTTAGCAATAGGACCCTACCATCTAGTCATGCTGGACAACCAAGAAAAAGAGGAATGGCTTGTGTTGTTTTTGGGTGTTGCTAGGGATGCACTGACCAATAACTTGTAGGGAAGTATCCTGTGCCTGGCACTTGAGATTTTCATTTAGTAGTTCATGTCTTCTGGAAGCAGCATGGTCCATTCACAAAACCTCAATGACCAAGAAACTCTTTCCCTTCTGGCTTACTAAATAGTACTAGAAGGTACTGTGCAGGCTTTTAGGGAAGAAAAGCCATCACTGGTCCAAATCAGAGCTGAACCATGCAAGCAACAATACTGACCTGTCAGGCAAGATGTGCCTACTGCTGCAATAGTGGCATGATGGTTATGGGGATAACCAACTGCTTTCTGACTGGAGATGAGCCTGCTCCACAGAAGGTATTATATTGTAAGCCTGGTCAAAGCCTGTAACTAGGGAAATTATAGGTCCTTAGTGGGAACTTGTTATGTTAAATGGTCATACTGTCAAACTGCCTTCTAAATATTTATGTTTATATGTACAGATTTGGATGGCTCTCAACTTTAGTCACAGATTTAACTTTTTGTGGTGGGCAGTGTTTACTACAGGGACACATTATATGGCCAAAGCACCAAGTATAGTGGCCACTTGTAGATGAATCTATATTAACTTCCCCCCTCCTCATCAAAGGCTCAGGAAACATTATAGAAGAGTGATTAAAAAGAATGCAGGAGCTGACAGATAAAGAGGATAGCAATGAAATACCACTGGACATGCCAGAGCTGCTGCTCATCAGCTCTCAGCTGCCGTGGTTACCTACACAAGTCCTGCACAGGATCAAACCAGTCAGAAATCTAGCCTGAAAAGGGGACCATTCCCCAAGACTGCACCTTGGCTGTTGATGGTCAGTGAAGGAGGAAAAAGTCACTCTTTGTGGAAGTGGCCACTGACAAGTTGCCCATGCCTTGGTGGATGGCAGCACACCCATAACATAGGGCACTCACATGGTTAGTAATAACAAAAAAGAGAACATGAAGTTGGGATGGTGGTAGAGTGAGGGGCCCCAGGGGGGTTGGAGGAAGGTAATGGTGGATGAAATTAAAATACATTGTATAAATGTATGAAATTTTCAAGGAATAAATACAAATATAATACAATAATAATAAATACAAATAAATACAAACAAATATTCTTAAACAAAAAAGAAATAATTCTAGTTGGCAGTTTCTTAGAAAACTAAACATGTAACTATCACAAAGGCATGCAATTTTTCTCTGTGGCATTTACCTTAAAGATATGAACATTTGTACAAGGCATATACAGCAATGTTTATAGATCTTCACATACAAATAAGTCCCAAAAACTTGGGAAGAAGGTGTATTAGTCAGTGTTCTCTAGAATCACAGAACTTATGGAATGTCTTTATATATTAAGGGAAATTATTGGAATGACTTACAGTTTACAGTTCAACTAAATCAACAATGGGCAAATGTGAGTGGGAAATCCAAGGGTCTAGGAGTTGCTCAGTCCCATGAGGCTAGGTGTTTCAGCTGGTCTTCTATATAAGCTGGAATCCTGAAGAAATAGGTTCCAACAGATTTGTACAAACAGGCAAAACACAAAACAAAACAACCCTTCCTTTTTCCATTGTCCTTATGTAGGCCAGCAGCAGAAGGTGTGGCCCAGATTAAAGGTGTGTATCACAATGCCAGGATTTGTAACTTGCTTTGTCTCAGGCTGGCCTTCAACTCAGAGAGCTGCTTGCCTCTGTCTCCTGGAATTAAAGGTGTGGACCACCTTACCTGAGCCTAAGCCTTCCATAGCCACTATGCCTCAAGATCTGGATCACAGGTGTATCCTCCGTTTCTGGATTGTAGTTCATTCTAGATGTAGTCAAGTTGACAACCATGAATAGCTATCACAATCCACCCCTTGTCAACTTGACATAAATCCATATCTCATATTCAAATGAAATAACAACCAGATCATAAATATGCCTAACATAACTATCCCTCACAAACTGCAAATGGATTGTAAATTTAGAATAGGTCAATATCCCTTGAGAAACATCCTTTTAGTGTCTCAACTTAAATAACCATTGATATTCTCTTAATTGGTGATAAAGAAATTGGGGGGCAAAAATCTATACAAAGACAGACAGAAAACTGGCTAGCACATGGCTAGGAGGGGGGTCTCAAATCCCGCCCCACAGTGACACACTTCCTCCAACAAGGCCACACCTAACCCACAAGGCCATACTCCTAATAGTGCCACTCCTTGGGCCAAGCATATTCAAACCACCACAGAAGGGTTCTTAATAGATAATATGGCTTAACTGCAGAATACCCACATCATAGAGTATGTCTTATATATAAGAAGGAATGAACTCACTAGTTGGGATCTCCAAGGCATTGTGTTGAGTTTGTACAGTCAATCTCAAAAGACTAACCTGCTGTATAACTTTTCTATAATGTTCTTTTCATAATACAACTATAGATATGGAGAAAACTATAATGTTTCTGAGGTGTTAAAGGTGGTGGGAGAATCAGAGAATGAGCATGACTATGACATATGGCATGAGGGAGCTCTTAGATAAGGAAACAGTTTTCCATGTTGACTCTGGTACAGACTATACAAAACTCCATAAATAAAAAATAACAGAGATGTACATATACATCATGCCATGGCCACTCCCCTTTTCATATTGCTCTACAGTTGTATATAATACAACCATTGTGAAACATTGAGTGAAGTGTGCATGGGTCTTGTTGGAGATTGGTGCTAATACTTTGAGTCTCTATGTCCAGACACTGAAGGTCCTTGTCCCCAATTGGTTTCTCATCCATCAATAAAGATGCCAGTGGCCAAAGGCTAGGCACGGGACGGGACACTTGAGTTGTGTGGTTAGGACACATAGAGAACCCCGAGGGCTGGAGGAAGAAGAAGGGATGCAGTAGCAGCAAGAGATAAAGCTAACCAGCTATGTGAGTTTTCAGGTAAGTTGGCCACTTCCCCGATTGGGCCTGAGATGGCCAGGGAAGGTTTAGGGTTTAGGAGTACCTACACTTTGAGGTAGCCAAGGCATTTTAAAATTAACTGCTGTGTGTGTGTGTGTGTGTGTGTGTGTGTGTGTGTGTGTGTGTGTGTGTGTGTGTGTGTGTACTTTGCATTTGCGGATCAGAGATAGCTCCTGGGCCGGTGCATGCATTTGACCAGTCAGGAGCACAAAGTGGTACAGCCGAAAACTCACCGCAATAGAGTCTCCCCTCTACCACCTTTGCAATTTCCTGGTTTGATTTAAATCTACAAATATAAAATCTGAAGGTTTTTAATTACTATACTTGATAAAGAAAATACAAAATCTGAAGATTTTAATCATTATGCTTGATAGAGAAAATAAGTGAATATACATTTGCAGACCTAAATATTTAGAAGGTTGTCCATAGATAAACAGCTTGATTAACTTATAGCATTGCTTCTTGAAATTTAAAAGCTGGATCCTGTTATTGAAATATAAATTTGAATTTTAGTAATATTTTGTAATCTACCGAGAATATTATATGGTTTTGATCTAAAATAATTTATAAACTACAAGAGCAGTACTTCTTAATTTATTGTATCATAAATTAAATATCTGAAGCAGAAGAATATAGCAACATGGCCTACAATTCTAATTAAAAGTTACCTAAATAACCCTCTACTCAACCCAAATGTTATTAGAAAAAAGCTAATCCATATATGTCTTAAAGGTCTGTTTTAACCCATTTTTCATTAATATAAGAAAATACTCAAGGCAGGCTACTTTAATAAATGGGAACCTTATTTAGCTCCTAGTTACAGATGTTCAAGGGGATGGGATAGGCTGTGTGTCCTAGGTAAGCACCACATGATGGATAAGATTGCTGCCAGCAATGTACACAAGATCAGAAGCCAGAAAAGTTGCTCAGATCTTGCTTTCTGTCTTGGAAAATCAGAATTGACAACGACAGCAGCCTTAGCTTCTTCCAAGGATACACTCCCAAGTGAAACTAGCATTTCCTGTTAAAAGTTCCACTTCTTACTGTTACCATACTGAGAACCATATTTCAAATACCTTTGGGGAACATATTCTAGCCACTTTCAAGCCAAAGCAGTGGGTATTGATGTAGAGTATCTGAACTGCACTGTGCATCGACACTGCTTCAAAACACACTGTGGAAACAGTGCACACCCCAGTGGTTGCATGAGATATGCAATCTGAGCAATTCTCTGACTAGGCAGGCTAAAGACACTGATCAACATGAAATACCTCTCAAAACTTAATAAAGCATATTACCACAAAATTCTGAGCAAGAAGAATTTGTTTGTTATCACAGCCCTGGGAGACAGACATCTGGCACCTCACATGCTTGTAGATTCTGCATTTTATACCACATCCTGAAGTTGAGCCTCCAGGAAACCCAGAGTCCATTTTTTTCTTAGCAATTCATTTAACTATGAGAAGGAAACAAGAAAAAGGGTGTAATCCTCTATTTACAAGGATATGAAACAATATCAATTGTTACTTCCTTCTTTAGGATTGTATATTCTTAATTATTTTTATAAACTGTAGGTATTCTAGAAAACTTTTCCTGTTTTCATGAATATTCTTTTCACTAATAAGTTCCCAATAATTCCTTTCTTCCTCACATGAATCATAAGATCAAAACACACCCCAAATGCAGATGCATTGTGTATTTTCAGAGGAAATAATTTCACATTGTCCATTAGCAGAGTAGATTTGAACACACAGTGATGAATGCACCCAATGAGACCATGAAGAACAAGACAGTTCCTTTTTCTGTTATGGACTCCCCAGCATAGATAAGATTTTAAGTAAAATGAAAAGAAAAACATACTTTTTGTGAAAGAAGAACAAACAAATAATTTTCTTACTCTTTCTAAAAAATTTCTACAGTAGTAGGATAAGTGAGAAATGACTTTAAAAGCAGCTTGAGGCTCAGGCAATCCAACAGCCAAATTTTGACCATTGCAAAGAATAAAATTGTGCTGAGTTGAAAGAAAATTTAAAAATCCAAAATCTGAGTAACATAAAAAAGAAAAACTATGAATCATAATAGCCCAAGAAGCACTAGAAATACTGGTGCAGAAAGCAATTCAGGTAAGGACATTTTCAGAATAACTAAGAAGACATATACATGAGGCTCCATAGCATATTATTTTCTCTTTTCTATCATGAGACTACCATGGTACAAAGCAATAGATTATTTAGTTTAAGACCACATATTAAATAGCAGTGCCATATTTCTTTGAAGACAAGTCCTCTAAGTAACACTGTCAGGATACAGGCACTCATAGCAATAGGAGTATGTCTTCTATGCAAATTGCACTGATACTAGAATGACTTGGAAGCAGATCATATCTTTAAGTTAAATTCTGTAAAGGAAGATGATAAGCAGAAAGAAGACATGATGTGAAAGCAGTTTTAAACTAACACAACTTCATGGTATATCTGGCAAAGGAGGTAACTGTGCAATCAGGTAGGAAAACTTGGCTGAGTTAAGCTCATACATGGCCCCATGGCCCTCTGAGCATTCATCTCTAACAATGGAGAAGAGGCATGGTCAGAGTATATGTAGAGAGGGACAGGGTATTTGAGCAATGCCACTAGATGCAGAAGGGTCTTATATTTAAAGTATAAGTTTAGCAAAGATGATACACGAATGTCATTAACATAAAGTCAGGAGATGTCTGTCTGAAGCAAGACCATCTGCTGTCAGGAAGGCAATACAGCAGCTGCACCCTGTAAATACAAGGCTGGAACTCAGGAGAGACAATAAAGCTGAATCTATAATTTGACCATCATCCCAAAGGAGTAATTGTTGAAGCTTTGAGGTCTCTACAGGAGAGGGAAGAATAAGAAAGGGAAGAAAGGAAGGACGGGAACAAAAGAAGAGACATGATCAAGGACAGAACTTCAGTATCTAAGCAGAAGACCAGAAAAATGCAAAGGACAGAGAAGGGGCCACATATACTCACACGTGTGCATGTGAGTGTGTGGGTGAGTGTGGGTGTCCCCACTCAAAATACAATACTTAGAAAAATAGCCAGCAAAGAAATGTGACTTGTTCCCTCAGAAGTATTAATATGATAGAAAAGAGCCAATGTTTATTGCATATATCTGTTGGATTAACTTAAATTTCAAGTGAGTGCTTTTCCTATCTGTGGTATCATCATACACCATAACTAAACATACTTGTGTTGGGTGTGATATTCACAAAGATTTTAGAAGCAAAGAAATCTGATGAGTGAGATTTCTGAAAAATTGCTATTCAATGTTGGGAGCTTCTATTTAGGTTTCAATATCGTCTGATATTTCAACTGTAGAGGGCATCTGTAGGTTTCACAACTGTAGGGGTATGTGTCATAAAATAAAGCAAGTAATAATAAAAATACTGTGTGTGTTATGTGAGCACATGTCCACCATGTGTATCAATGTGGGTACATGTGTACCACTATAGAGATCAGATGGGAACTTTCTGGAGATCACTTTTTACAGTTTGGTGAATCTAACTCAAGTCATCAGGCTCTTGTTGCCAGCACATTATGTAGGGAGTCATCTCTAGCCCAAGTAACCATTTAAAGGTAATTTAAAAATAATTTTAAGGTTATGGTATACCATTTTCCCCTTGCTGAACTCCCTTCAAACTCTTCCATATACTGATGCCTTGTTCTCTTTCAAATGCATGGTCTTTTAAAAAGTTTGTTACACCTGTGTTTCATGTATAAGTGAAACCTGCAGAAGTCTGTAGAGTATTACTTATATGTGTATATGTTTTCAGGGCTGACCCTTCGGGATTGGGTAAACTAGTTGTTGTGCTTTTCCCTGGGGAAGACAATTTTTCCTGCTATCATCATCTCTTAGTTGCCTATAGTTCTGAGGTTGAGAATTCCCCTTCAAAATTAGTATGTCTATTGGTATTATCTTTGTCCAGGTCATGTTTAGTCAGCCATGTTGGTGGGGCTTCATGAATGTAGCTTCTGACATACCTACAAGACATAATATCACAGCAAATTCCCTGGTCCTCTGGCTCTTACAAGCTTCTGTCCCCTCATCTGCAATGATCCCCAACACTTAGGTATGGAAGTTGTACCGTAGATTTATCAATTGTACTGTGCTCTACAATTCTGCATTCTTATTGCCTGTGGTTTACTGTAATGATCTCCATCTACTGCAAAGGGGAGTTTCCTCGATGAGAGATAGGGACTATACTTTTTTTCCCCCAGGATTTTTTTATTGGATATTTTCTTTATTTACTTTTCAAATATTATTCTCTTTCCTGGTTTGCCCCCTCAGAAACCCCCATCCCATCCCCCTCCCCTGCTTCTATGAGGGTGTTTCCCCAGCCCCCAACCCATTCCTGCCTCCCTGCCCTCAATTCCCCTACACTGGGGCATCTTTTTAGCCTTCATAGGGCCAAAAACCTCTCCTCCCATTGATGCCTGACAAGGCCAACCTCTGCTATATATGCAGCTGGAGACATGTGTACTCCTTGGTTGGTGGCTTAGTCTATGGAAGCTCTGAGGGGGTCTGGTCAGTTAGTATTGTTGTTCTTTCTATAGGGTTGCAAACCCCTTCAGCTCCTTCAGTCCTTTAACTCCTCCATTGGGGATGCTATGCTAAAACCAATGGTTGGCTGTGAGCATCTGCCTCTGTATTTGTAGGGCTCTGGGAGAGCCTCTCAGGAGACAGCTATATCAGGCTCCTTTCATCAAGCATTTTTTGGCATCCACAATAGTGTTGGGGTTTGGTGACTGTATATGGGATGAATTCCCATGTGGGATAGACTCTGGAAGGATTTTCCTTCAGTCTCTGTTCTCCATATTTGCACCCATGAGTATTTTCTTCCCTTTTCTAAGAAGGCCCACACATCCACAATTTGGTCTTCCTTCTTCTTGAGCTTCATGTGGTCTGTGAATTGTATCTTGGGTATTTGGCGCTTTTGGGCTAATATCCACTTATCAGTGAGTGCATACTGATAAGTGTGTACTTTTGCGACTGGGTTACCTCACTCAGGATGATATTTTCTAGTTCGATCCATTTGGCTAAGAATTTCGTGAATTCATCATTTTTAATAGCTGAGTAGTACTTCATTTTGTAAATGTACCACATTTTCTGTATCCATTCCTCTGTACAAGGACATCTGGGTTCTTTCCAACTTCTGGCTATTATAAATAAGGCTGCTATAAACATAGTGGAGCATGTGTCCTTGTTATATGTTGGAGAATCTTTTGGGTACATGCCCAGGAGTGGTATAGCTGGGTCCTCAGGTAATACTATGTCCAATTTTCTGAGGAACTGCCAGACTGATTTCCAGAGTGGTTGTACCAGCATGCAATCCCACCAGCAATGGAGGAGTGTTCTTATTTCTCCACATCCTCGCCAGCATCTGCTGTCACCTGAGTTTTTCATCTTAGCCATTCTGACTGGTGTGAGGTAGAATCTCAGGGTTGTTATGATTTCCCTGATGACTATGGATGTTGAACATTTCTTTAGGTGCTTCTCAGACATTCAAGTTTCCTCAGTTGAGAATTCTCTGTTTAGCTCTGTTCCCCACTTTTTAATAGGTTTATTTGGTTCTCTGAAGTCTAACTTTGTGAGTTCTTTGTAGATATTGGATATTAGCACTTTATCAAATGTAGGATTGGTAAAGATCTTTTCCCCAACTGTTGGTTGTCGTTTTGTCCTATTGACAGTGTCCACTGCTTTACAGAAGCTTTACAATTTTATGAGGTCACATTTGTTGCTTTTTGATCTTAAGAGCATAAACCACTGGTGTTGTTCTGTTCAGGAACTTTTCCCCTGTGCCCATGTGTTTGAGGCTCTTCCCCACTTTCTCCTCTATAAGTTTCAGTGTATCTAGTTTTATTTTTTCTCCTCCTTTTTTATTTTTGATACTTTATGTACATTTCCAATGTTTCCCCTTTTCTGAGTCTCCTCTTTGGATACCCCCCGTCCCCTCCCCAACCCGCCTCTAGGAGGGAATTCCACCTCCCACCCCAACCCCCCCCCCCCGTCCACCCATCCCCATATTCCCGCCTTGACATTCCCCTTTACTGAGGCCTCTAACATCCTCAGGCCCAAGGGCCTTTCCTCTCTCCCTGATGGCCATCGAGGTCATCCTCTGCCACATATGTGGTCCAAACCATAAGTCCATCATTGTGTATTCTTTGGTTGGTGGTCCAAACTCCAGGAGGACCGGGGGGGGGGGGGGTCAGGCCCATTGACTCTCTTGCTCCCTCCATGGGGCTGCAAATTCCCTCAGCTCCTTCAGACCTTCCTCCAACTCCCCCATCTGGGACCTCACTCTCAGTCTAGCGGTTACTGTTAAGTGAAACTTGGGCATGTGGAGGTCCTTGATCCACCTGGATTTGAGCTTCGTACAAGGAGATAAGAATGGGTCAATTTGCATCTTTCTACATGCTGATCGCCAGTTGAACCAGAACAATTTGTTAAAAATGCTGTCTTTTTTCCAATGGATGGTTTTAGCTCCTTTGTCAAAGATGAAGTTACTGTAGGTGTGTGGGTTCATTTCTGGGTCTTCAATTCTATTCCATTGATCTACCTGCCTGTCACTGTACCAATACCATGCAGTTTTTATCACTACTGCTCTGTAGTACAGCTTGAGGTCAGGGATCGTGATTCCTCCAGAAGTTCTTTTATTGTTGAGAATACTTTTCACCATCCTAGGTTTTTTGTTATTCCAAATGAATTTGAGAATTGCTTTTTATAACTCTATGAAGAATTGAGTTGGAATTTTTAATGGGAATTGCATTGAATTTGTAGATTGCTTTTGGCAAGATGGACATTTTTACTATAATAATTCTGCCAATCCACGAGCATAGGAGATGTTTTAATCTTCTGAGGTCTTCTTTGATTTCTTTCTTCAGAAACTTGAAGTTCTTTTGTACAGATCTTTCACTTGTTTGCTTAGAGTCACACCAAGATATTTTATATTGTTTGTGACTATTGTCAAGGGTGTCATTTCCCTAATTTCTTTCTCAGCCCATTTATCCTTTGAGTATAGGAAGGCTACTGATTTGTTTGAGTTAATTTTATATCCAGCCACTTTGCTGAAGTTGTTTATCAGGTTTTATCTGGTGGAATTTTTGGGGTCACTTAAGTATACTATCATATCATCTGCAAATAGGGATAGTTTGACTTCTTTCATTCCAATTTGTATCCTTTTGACCTCCTTTTGTTGTGCAATTGCTCTAGCTAGGACTTCAATTACTATATTGAATAGATAGGGAGAGAGTGCGCAACCTTGTCTAGTCCCTGATATTAGTGGGATTGCTTCAAGTGTCTTTCCATTTGGTGTGATGTTGGCTACTGGTTTGCTGTATACTGCTTTCACTATGTTTAGTTATGGGCCTTGAATTCCTGAACTTTCCAAGACTTTTACCATGAAGGGATGTTGAATTTTGTCAAATCCTCAGTTTCTGTTGTTATATCTTCCTTTTCATTTTTGATATTTTGTTAATTTCGATACTGTCTCTGTGCCTTCTTCTTAGTCTGTCTAAGGGTTTACCTCTCTTGTTGATTTTCTCAAAGAACCAGCTCCTCCTTTTGGTTATTCTTTGTATAGTGCTCTTTGTTTCTACTTGGTTGATTTCAACCCTGAGTTTGATTATTTCCTTTCTACTCCTCTTGGATGTATTTGCTTTTATTTTGTTGTTTTTCTAGAGCTTTCAGGTGTGCTGTTAAGCTGCTAGTGTATGCTCTCTCCAGTTTCTTTTTGGAGGCACTCAGAGCTCTTAGCACTGCTTTCATTGTGTCCCAAAAGCTTGAGTATGTTGTGCCTTCATTTTCAGTAAATTCTAAAATGTCTTTAATTTATTTATTTCTTACTTCACCAAGTTATCATTGAGTAGGGTGTTGTTCACCTTCCATGTGTATGTGGGTTTTCTGCTGTTTTTGTTGTTATTGAAGACCAGCCTTAATTGTGGTGATCTGATAAGATGCATAGGATTATTTCAATCTTCTTGTACCTGTTGAGGCCTGGTTTGTGACCGATTATACGGTCAATTTTGGAAAAGGTACTATGAGGTTCTCAGAAGAAGACATATTATTTTGATTTAGAATGAAATGTTCTATAGATACCTGTTAAATCCATTTGGTCCATAACTCTTCTTTTGCTGAATACAACGTGTACTTCAGACATGGACCAAAGAACCTGAGCTAGAACTGACCTAAGAGTTTTTTCTCCAAGGACCAGTCAAGTAATATTTTATAATGACATTAGTTTCAACTCACACTGAAAGTATTTTTCCTATTCATTTTCATGTCCTTGATTTAATCGAGAAATTAAGCAGCAAAGGCATGCCTTTGTGTTGATAAGCTTTTACTTGGTGTTTCTAGCAAGGATTACAGTTATTCTTAGTTCTGAAGGACTGTGAAAGACATACTCCTGAACAGTAACTGGAGGTGTTGCTCTGTGTTTGCATTGTGCTCTGAGGTAAGCATTATCATTACCAATGTACTTCTTTGGTCCCTAAACTGAAAGAATCAGTAACTCTGGGGTTGAAGCTTGCATCTAGCAGTTGAACAGAAATGCTAACAACTCTGCAACCTGATTTTTTGCATACATGTGGAAAAGTTGTGGAATGACGGTTTTCTTGTTTAAGTTCTCTGCTATAACTTCCATGAAGAGCGAGCCTAATTTTCTGAAGCTACTGGTTGGTGGGGCTTTTTAAATAATTATTTAATATTAGTTAAATATTCTTAAAAAGGCCCAAAGTGGAATAGGTGACTCATAAAAGTAGTAATGCTTTAGTCTTAAATTTTTAAGTAATATTGGTTTCATTTCAGGAAAAAGTTGGTATTTGTGTTTCTTGTTATGGTTTTTCTACCTCTTCTTCATAAGAGGATGAATGAAACACAGTATAGAGCTAATTACCTAATTATAAACATTTATGCACACAATAGTATAAAATATTTTTCTGTATTTCAGGTCCAAACTGCTTTGCAGAAACTGCTGTCATCCCAGCTGGTAGAGAGGTGAAGACTGACGAGTGCACCATATGTCATTGTACCTATGAGGAGGGCACGTGGAGAATTGAACGGCAAGCCATGTGCACGAGACATGAGTGCAGGCAAATGTAGACTTCACAATACAGAAACTCTCATGTTTTTCTAGAATATTTTACTAATGTGACATTCTAGATGACTCTGAGAAATATCAATCAAAAACAGAAGACTTTGGATAAGGAGTCAAGAAAAATTGTTGGTACTTTTGTTTTCTTGGTAACAATTACAGCAAGAGACAGAAATGGATGTATTTCAAAACATCAATAAGAACTTTGGGCATACTCCCTCTCTAAATAAATGTGCTATTTTCACAGTAAGTACACTAAAGTTCACTATTATATATTAAATGTGTTTCTATAATCCCTCTATTAGAGTCTTATATATTAAAAAATGCTGTTGTCAACCGTCCTCACTGTGTACCGGTATATCTTTGTTAGCCTTCACTGCATCACAAAAGGGTGCTAGTGGTTCCAGGAATCTCTCACACCTGCTCATGGAATGCTCTACTCCATAAGGGACTACAGAAAATAATGACTGCTTTATATCAAAATCCTGTTCAAATGCTACTTAACTAATGCTATGTATCTAATGCTTAAAACACAATCTAATTTACACAAATAGGATTATTTTAATAACCCATTTCTTTTATTAGTTCATTCTTAGTCATTTGTAAAATGTAGGAATAAAGATTGCTAGCACATACTTTTTCAGTTCTCATAGTAGCCTATAAATAAACACTTATGTGCATTTCATTTTCATCCACGGTACCTCTTCTTCTAAGCATGGCATTAATTCATCCCCTGAGCAAGAGGAAGGCTGGGATGTCTGTGTTAGTGTCCATGAAGCTGAACGTGGGGGAAAGGGAGTCTTTGGATTCTCTGGAGAATAGTTAAGAAAAGTCAAATTCCTGAACAAGTTTATGCCTGAAATATAAAATATGCTACAGCCACCTCAGGACTCAGCACAGTGTTCCCATACTGCTAGTTAAGATAGCTATCTGTCCTCAGTAACAGACATAGTGAGATGATAAATCTATTTTGCATCAAGAGCAGTGTGAGGAAGCCATTCTTTGTCCAATTACGTTTAAACATTTGAAAACAAAGGCTACTAAGTTTCACCTGCAGGCATATATAACCCACATTATCTTCATTTGACTATAAAATAATAAAACTGTCATTAAGTGCTGCTCACTGGACCACAGTGATGGGGGAACAGTTCCCTTTTTGTGAGTAACATTAACAGTTGGTACAGGAGTTACAAAGGCAGTCAGGGTCTTAATATATGTAAGCAAAACTAAAGTAACTATTTGCAAACTTTAAGAACATTTTTCTTCATTTATTTTTTTCTAAATTTTAAAATTAAGTATGTGTCACACAACATATCTTGTGAAGACAAAAGGAAATGAGGACTGATTTATTTTCTTCATGTTCATCTTTTTCTATATCATAACAGCTCTACAAAATTACAATGTAAGATACTATATATAAAACAAATTAGAGGCTAGAAAATGAAGATTTCTTTAAAAAAGCACAATTTATATCCCCAAACCTTGCAAGTATATAAGAATTTCAGTAATTTATTATTGAATGACAGTCAAGAAAAATCGATGTATTTTTATCATTGAAAATGTTAATCATTATATACCTTAACAAATACAAAAGTTACCAAGACATTTGCATATGCTTATATTTTACCTCGAGTTTGAAGAATATTTTGGGTTAGGTAGAGTACATCAATTTCATGAAAATACTCAGGGGTATTTTGGCTAGTTACTCTCAGGTACCTGTTCTCAGCTTTCCAAAACTTAAATGTTAGTATGAAAGACTGTTACACATTATTTGTCCTTCCATTATTCAACAGTAGATTTCCTTTAAGACAAAGATCATCTAAGGTTATCATCTTGCCAACAAATCACTTATCCTCCTAACATACATGGGTTATTGAGTCAGTTGTAATTACATACAAGTTGCCTCTTCTTGCCACATGAGACATGGTGAATTACAACTGCAGTGTATGAGGCCCAGTTTTTTATTTTCCTTGGCAATAGAATTTCTACAGAATGGAAAATGGGCTCTCAGATTATTACAGTGGAAAAAAATCATAAATGCTATGAGAATATCCACAAATCCCATTCTTCTGCAGAGAAAGTAAGCACAATGTTATCTGGGGAATGACATTCTTGATATAAACCAATGGGTCCCACACTGTCTCAGACACACTTCTGGGTGCTGGAGCACAGTGGCTGTGATTACATTAGAATAACGCATACTATACCTAAGACAAATGTGGGAGAACCAGGTTCTCTGCACTGCATATCCTAAGTAATGAAAATTATTATTATTACTTTTTATGGAAACTGTTCCCCTGCAGATGAGGTCTAGAGAGCTATTTGAGATAGATACTTACTTTTCTTCCCCACGTGGACAGAAGTCTTTGCTGAAGTTCTGAACAATGCAACCTGAGCTAGATAACATTCACTGCATAATAACGTCGGGAATGTATGAATCCAAATTACTTGATTGTTCAAACTTCACAATCCAACTACACTTGTTTTTTAAATGCCACAATTCTCCAAAATTCTAATAGGATTGCTTTGTGAGTACTTCTTAATTAGGGACTTAATCAAGTTAAAAAAGTAGTTGTGCTTACAAGTGAGTTGTATGAGCATGTTTCTAAAATACCAACCTAGGTTTACCTGCCTGTGTGAGCCAGAGTAGCCCCAGAAAGAATGCAATCTTACAAGGATAGGTCATTTCCCTTGGACTCATTCACCAGGGCTCTCCCATACTTTGCAGGGAGAGGTGGGAACAGTCATTTCAGAAGCCTTGCTTCACCCCCAAATGCACCAAGCATCACCAGATGCACTGGGGCCCTGTGACAGGTTTACTGCAATGCTGTAAAGATACAGAGACCAGAGTATCTGTGCCTACAGGAAACTCACATGCCTCAGGTGGAGCCACACAGTGATTATATTAATTTTAATATTTGAATATTCACAGTATCATTGTCTGGTCTGATAAAGTACACCAAGAGTTTAATTCTCATATGTTTTAAAGTTTAATACATTATCCTTAAGTACCTCTCCTCTGCCTCTTTAGCACTATATGGAAACAATGTCTAAAATACTCTTAACTGTGTCAAAACTTCAGAGATTGCCTAGTCTTTGTTTTTATTTTAAACAATGAGATATGCTTAATGTTCATATTGTTTAAAGCATACAAATGCACAATTTCAAACAAGTATTGTTGAAAACAACATCTATTATTTTAAATATAGACTATTTAAGTATACATAAAACAAAAAATTATAAACATAAAGAATGATTTAACGAATACTAACAATCTATTTAATTTGTTTCAATAGGCAACAGATACTTTTAGATTTCTTAAGACTTTTTGTTTTCCTCTAAAATACTGTAAGGAGGAAGGGTAATGTACGTGTCCTATCATCAAGATCCTGGGCACTACCAAGAAGTGTAGACAAGTCTGACTGGTAATAGACTGGCAGTATCTTCTGTGACCTGAGGTTCTTGGTGGACCTGCTCTGTACTCTTTTCCTCAGAAGTAGTGTCTGAGAGAAGATGCTCAATGCAGTCACTTACCGTGGAATGAATACATGCTTACAGTCTCTGTTCATCACATTCCAGGTTCTTCCTGCCTTGGGGAGATCAGAGACCGCTTACATCATCTCCTCATGCAAAGCCAGCTTCTTCCATCTGAGGTTTTAGTTTTCTAAACACGGATCTTGTTTTCATTTGGTTGTTTGGAGGATCCTAATTGCACAGAACCAACCTCCCTCAGAAGAGTTGTCTTTAAAGCAGCCTGGGGCTATGGGAGGACACAGTCCTGCTGAGCTGGCAGTAGACCCTGGGCACCCAGACCCTTCTCTAAGGGTTCTTTCTAAGTAGTGTTCTTCTCTAAGCTGTTTCAGTACTGAAAGGACTCAAGTTGGGCTCAAGGGGACACTAAGGTGGACTGCTGGGAGTAAAGAGTCTACTGGGAAAGTTATGAATGCTGGGACAGGCAGACAGTTGGGAACACCATGACAGAGCCTCTGAGGAAAGTTCAGTCCCTAGCACCAGACACAGACAACATGGTGAGTGTTCTGAAGAAACGAAACTAAAATCCAAGCAGCAGAAGTGAGAATGAAGTTTCTTCTTATTTGGGGGGAGGGGGGGCATCAGAGCATAAGTCTCTAGCTAGCTTCTGATTCCCATAGTGGAGGCAGGGAAGTAGATGTGATCACCTCCCACCCCTTGCCCCTGCCACCAACATTTGATGTAAACTCAGTTCCCAAGTGACAGATTCTGGAACCTGCCAGCTCTTAGCTAGGGACTCACCCTGTCTCATTTAGACACCTGTAGGAGTTTGTGAAAAAGGAATGGCTGCTGTGAGGAGGATTCTGGAGTCCTTAATTGACTTGCCATCCCGAGTCCCTGTCATAGCACTAATTTGGTGTCATTTTAGCACTACTTTAAAAATTACACCATAAGCCGAGGTTGTGGGTGGCTAAGTGGAAGTGTGCTTGGCTAGCATGCTCAAGAACTTTGGCTTTTATCTCCAGCACCGCTATATACATAAACACATCATTTAATGGGTATGGGGTACCTCAGCGGTAAAGAAACTGTCTCACATGCAGGAAGCCCCAGTTCAATCTAGTCTAGTATGGAAAAAGAAGTTTGTTCATAGCTTATGGCTAATTTTGTGTTTTCCTCTGATTTCAAAATACTTTTAATTCACATTATGAAACAATTACTTCTTCAAGCATCACGTACGCAATGTTAAGTTCGCTTTACTGAACCACATAGTCCACTACACCTGTGGATCAAGCACTGGCTCAAACGGTGCATCAAACCAAAGTTCCCACTGCTGTCTCCCTGCCTGGCATGACCACCCACAGATCAAATCCCTTACTGCTGCAATGGCTGAGGTTGGATGTGACAGTCAACGGCCAGTTCTGATGCAGGTCAGGACAGATTGCTTTGGTGTAAAAATTCTAATGCTGAAGGAAACTTCTAATGAAAATATAGTGGTGCTTGTAATAAAGGTGATCAAGCTTACAGGTTTGGTATTTCCCTGTTTATACCAATTTTTGAATAAAAATTTCATATCCTAGACTTTATTTTAGGAATCTGAGTGTATCTGCACATCTCCATGTTTCTGTGTAATGCGACTGAGCAGTGCAGTAGGCTTCTATGAAACTGATGTCAGTGGACCAAGTTGTATACATAGAGATCCAGAGGCTCCAAGCGTGATGAAAAGGATTTAAAGGCATTGGCTGTTGATACTTCGTCAAGATGTCAAACTTCACTCTCATTTGTAAAGCATTTGCTGGTTTTGCTTTACCACAAAAACAAGTGGGAAAAAACTAATTTTAAATGCCTAATCGTTAACTGAATAAATTCCATCAACTTCTACTGTCAACAGGGTGAGAATGTTCACTCAAATATTCGGTAACATGAAAACTTAAATGAAGATGTGCTCCGAGTGTTTGGCCTCTTAGCAGTTTATGACGCATGAAACGCATATCTGTGATTCTCTAACAAGGACATTAAACCTATAATACAGGCATGGTAATATCAAATACAATCAAAATACACCTAACGTCATTTATTAAGGTATTGTTGTAGCCTGTTAAGATAATTCTAAATATCTTCCACTTCAGTTAGAATTCAGTTTTCAGGAAGTAGAAACTCTTCCGAGTTTTATTTAATATTTAATAGTGAGTTTTATTTAATATTTAATAGTATTTTCTTTACTCACTAACATTTACTGTTTTTCTTCAATTTCTGGAACTTACATTTGACTTTGTTTCTAGATATATTTATGAGAATGTTCATTTCCCTGTTCTCTTGTTTTACATTGTAAACTAAATGTAGTTCTATTTATATATTTGTCTCTGGGGTTATTTTGATTACCTTATTTAACTCACAATACCTACAAAAGTGGCTAGCACTGGTCCCACTCAGGATATTTGGGAATTTGAGAAAATGCCTAAAGTTTCAACCTAGTCAATGAGTGGGCAGGAATCCAAGTCTGCTTTAGACCAGAAAGTGTGGCACAAAGTCTTCTCATTCATGTTTAGACAATGACCTCTATAAAGGAGACAGCAACATCACAGTGTTCTTTCCTGCACTCCCAAGAAGCACAGGAGGAAGTAGACAGCACCATGCTCGCTCCCCTGACTCAGCTGCACAGTCCTGATCCCTGTCAGTTAAGAGTCGCTCCTCCCAGAAGTGTTAATGGCCTCCCTTGTCTACTTGCCACATATTTTAATTTCTGATTAAACTGTATTCATGTCTTATTAAAGTGGATTTTCAAACAACAGTAGATTTTTATGGTTTTGTTTATAATTCTTGTACTGAGTTTATAAAATATGACCACATATTATATAACCCTTTCTATAATGGTGATTTATTTTTCCTGCTGTGGAAGATAACTGACACAAACAGTGTAAAGGATGAGATATTTGTCTTTGCTTACAGTTTTAGACGTTTCATCTCATGGTTGCTTGACTCCATGTAGCTCAGCAATATTTTGGTCAAAGCATGTGGATGGGCAGGTTCTCACCTCTGGCAGTAGAAAGAAATGAAAGGGAATAACAGAAATGAGGTCTAGCAGCCACAAGCATGCCCCCAGAAAGCATACTTTTCCCCTCAGGCCTTGCCTCTTAAAGTTTTCATCAGCTTCCAAAATGCATCTAGGAAACATTCACTGAGCATGTGTCACATAATAGTCAACACATGAGCCTGTGGAGGACATTTCATACTCAAATCTTAATAGGCATATATTAACATAAATTAGCATATATTAGCTAATGAGGAAAACTATCGCTTATGAGATGACAATCTATGGAAAATACTACATTTTCAAACTTTAAATTCTAGTGTCTGCTATCATCACCTCTGCTGTGAGAAAAACAACAAGTTTCGGTGATATCACTGAGGTCAAAGCCCAGAAGATGCACTGTACTCACAGGGCATAGTCGATCAAGGAAGGCATAGAGCACCCTCCATTCTGCATTTCCCCAAGGGGAGCCATGCGAGCCTTAGTCAGTCTTTCACTTCATTCAACAGGTAATGACACACTTTGTGTCCCGAGACCATCAGGCCAGGGTAGTGACCATTGTGTACTCTTTGGCTCCACAGACCCTTCTCCAGCATGCTCCCTGAAGGCCACAAGTCAATGCAAATAAATGATTGTACCAAATGTCATTCTTAGCTTTTACATTCAGGTCAATACCTTACATCAGTATCATTATTTACCATTTAAAAACAACATGTTGGCAACCTAGTTATATAGAGTAGCTAGAGATACAATCGGGAAGTAAACATTACACAGCAGCAATGGCTTAGGAAAGCTAAGTGCCTACGTACTATGTCTTACTTACTTGGTTTTCATTCAGTCTTCTGAAACTTTAATATAAACTCATTCAAAAGCAGCCTGCCCATGTCACACACTGTCAGGCTTGTGGTTTTAAGGCTTGTAGCTTTAAGTCAATTAGTCATCAAACACAAACAATGATAAAAAACAATTCTTCCCAATCAAAACATTGACAACAGTTGTGGAGGTGACTACACAGGTCGGACTCTCCAAGGTCCATGCCCATCCAGCTATGCCCACATGGCTTTTCTATTTGTGACTCACGAATATATTTTCACTTTAAAATAGGTATGGATGCCAGAGAGATGGCTCAGTGGTTAAGAGTACTGCCTGCTCTTCCAAAGGTCTCCGGTTCAAACTCTGTTCTCTGGGGCTGCAGAGATGGCTCAGTGGTTAAGAGCACTGACTGCTCTTCCAGAAGTCCTGAGTTCAATTCCCAGCAACTATCTATAATGGGATATGATGCTCTCTTCTGGTGTGTCTGAAGACAGTTACAGTGTACTCACATAAACAAATAAATCTTTTAAAAAATAAAATAGGTATGATTTCAATAAAAGTAGTTGATATAAAAATACTATTTTTATGTATCTTTTTCTAGGTTATGTTAACCACAGCCAATTAGTATATTTAAAAATTCACACATATATGCATATAACCCTTAAATCAGAAACAGAATTGGATTTCTGTTTAAGTCAAGATTAAGTGTCTTAAAAATATACAATAGGCACTTTTATTGTACACGAACGTATAACATTAATAATTAGTTTTGTAACCAATTGTATAACAATAACTGAAAGGATAAATCACATTATATAAGAGGAAAAGAAAAGCCAATGGTTACTTTGAGGAATGTAGATGTTAAAATTTAGAGCAGTACAGATAGTAAGAGGTGTGTTAAAACCTGTAAAAAAAAAACTGACAAGAATCGCTTGTGAAACTCAAAACTGTTAATATATAATGAGCCCCTTTACAAAACAAAAGAAAGCCTGCTTTGCTGGATGGGGTCAGAACTCAGCAAACAGACTAGCCTTAAAGGCACGAGGAGACTCATCCTTGACCTTGGTCCTGCTCCACATTTATACAATCAGTATTTCCAGAAGCAGGGCTGGACCACTGCCAGAAGATCCTTCATAATGTTTGATGGGGAGTCTGACCCTAGTCTATCTCTCAGTTTACCAAGTGCACTTTACCTACCTCTTTGTAACTCAGTCTTCATCTTCTCCTCTGGGATGAGAGCACCAGCTCTTGAGAGCATTAGAGGAATATTTCAAACACAGAATGGGGCAGATAGCATTATAAAGCACTAGTTATATATGAGTATTCATTAGCTATGTAAGTGAAAAATATGAGGAGACTGGGATTCAAAAGTTTTAGGGATTTTAATTCAGTAAAAGTAAATATGATTTACATAATATCTTATTTTTTTATCCATTCATGTGTTGTGTCTGCCAGGAAATGTTTTTATATTACTAGAACTTTATGAGGAGCTAAATTTATATCATCAGGGCTAGGGCATATAAGCTGTTGGATGCATATATATGTTATAAACTGATTTACAGAATATTTATTAAACTGCATTTTGCACTTCAGGTAGTCACTTTTAAAATGTTTTTCAGTCTGTTAAAATATTTCAAATGATGTTAATAAAAAGTACTATTAAATATTCCAAATGCCTCAAATATCATTGTTTATAAAAATATTTAAATATACTCTTCAGTGTTGCCTCAGAAATGCATCATACTTTTCTCCATATTTAAGTAAAATATTAACAAGGACTTACAGTTTAGCATATCTATAATATAAGCATGTCTGATCATATTGACTGTGGTGATGTGTTTTGATTGCCATTTCTAAAAGTAAATGGTGTGAGCATGGAACATATATCCAGAAGTAGGTGCTAACAGTGTATAATGTATATATAACAGTAAGTAAGTAGATCTCTGAAACTCAAATGATTTTCATTTAATCGTATTTCTACTATGGTTTTTGACAATATATGTTAAATACTTTTAAATATACATGAAAAGACCCTGGTGTGATGGTGCCTGCTTCTAATCCCAGGACTCAGAATGTGGAGAAAGGGGGCTTAGGGTTAGGGGTTCAAGTCCAGTCTCGGCTATATAAAGAGTTGGGGTCAATCTGGACTACAGGAGACTTGATCTCAGCGCACACACACACACACACACACACACACACACACACACACACACACACACACACATAATCTGTGTGTGTGTGTGTTTCATTCATTTAAAATAAAGAACTTCACATACATGAATTGGAAGAGTAAGTAATTTAGAGTAATCATCCTGCAGAGAGCAATGAGAAAATCTACATGTAGAATTGGCATTTTTCAAAGTAACTGGAAAATTCGAAGCACAGGGACAAAGTTAGCAGCCCGAAAGAAGGGAAACTGACATTCTCTGTGTTTTTGCCCTGAGTGTGCTTCATGCTTGGAGTTATATGATGGCAGCCTTAAGAAAACATTTTGATATTTCATGTGATAAAAGTTTCAAAGTGTGGTCAAGGTACAGAAAAGATGAGTCTTTGAAGACCTCTCCATATTTAAATCTGTGGCCCCATGCCACAAGTTAACTGAAGTTCATCCAGGCTTCTCCTGAACAGTCTACCTCAGAATCACTGGGATATCAACAGAAATAATTACAGAATGTGTGGGCCACAGTGGCCCCAAAGATGTTGGGGCCTGGACTCTCTTCTTTAAGGAGATGGCATTGTCTCAAATCTGAGCTTGACTCCAAGCATTGCTGAAGGACATCTCACATGCTATCAAAGCTAAATGGGTGCACAGGGTTATGAGTCAATATGCACCAAGGAGCAGAAGTAAAGACCACTGGGAGGAGAGCCACAGGATCTCCTTAGGATAATCAGACCTGGAATATAAAATAAATGTGGTATATCCAAAGGCTACAGGGCAATATTGGAAATTTTAGCAGTAGGTTAGAAGCATAAGCTACCTAGCAAACTCTAAAGTAGTCTAGTAAGAACTTTGAAAACCGGCTAAAATTAATGAGAACACTGAAGGGGTTTGACTGCATATTATTCAGAGCTTAACAGAATGGTGAATCTGAAAACAGGCCAAAAGCAAAGCTGCACAAGGCAACCTGTGTGTGTCATGCATGCAGAGAACACAGGCAGCTGAAAGGCAGGGTCAGGAACAAATCATAATGCCTGACAGTCTTGGAACCAGAAAAAAATAAGTTGAAAATCCCAAAAATTTGAAGAAACAGATTTACAAAAATGGAATAGTGATGTCAGCAGCTTATATCCAAAGAAAGCATGGAATTCTGAAACCAGGTAAGCATCTGCAGCACATTAAAGGAAAAGAAGGCTGATGCAGAATCACAGACCCAGACAGAGCTGGTGTCTGACAGCTGACAGTGGCTTAAAATTAATATTTATTGGCAAGAAAGTCATAGTAGTCACCTCCACTTACCTCTTTCATATGTGTAGTCTTTTAATGTATGGTGGTTCAGTGTATTTTAAGTAAAAATTTATTTTTTCTATTTTCTTTCATTCCTTTATGTATGTGTGTATTTTATGTGCATGTGTGTTTGTGCACCATGTGCGTGACTGGTGCTCTCAGATGTAGAAGAGAGCATCAGATGCCCAGAGACTGGAGGTACAGATGGTTGTGAGCTACCAGGTGGGTGCTAAGAATTTAGCCTAGGGTCTGCAGGAGCAGTAAGTGCTGAGGAATAACCACTGGGCAATCTTTACAGCTCCACTTATTTTTCATTTTAATTTTTTCTATATGTTTATTTTTGGTACAGTATACATGTGTGGAGGTGAGAGAGAAGCGTGTAGAAGTCAGTTCTTATTACTACCATATAGGTTCTCCACAATTGAATTCAGGTCAATAGACTTGGCAACAGGTACATTTAGCCCCTTAGCCATTTTGGCAGATCTGCTATGTTGTGCTTTCTTTGGGTCTTTTTGTTTGTAAACAGGACCACATCTGTCATCCTGCTGGGACTTGTTCCTTCTACTGATACTATGAGCAGCTTCTTCTTCTAAAAGAATCATCCTTGATATTGCTTCTAGTGAATTTCTACTGGAGGTAAACTCTTCAAGTTTTCTTTTGATTCAAACATCCTTGTCTCAATTATCTCTTTAAAAAATGTGGATATTAAACTATAGAGCATAAATCACCACTGGATGTTTATAAGGTAAGTATTTGCCATATAGGATACTTTTATATCTAACTGATGGAACATTTAGGAAAAAAAATAACCATTGTATATAAAGGCCCGAGAAACACAAATCTGACTTAAGGGACATGTAACTCTTGCAGAAAATCACAAGATATTCATGAGCACATGTGGAAATTTACAAGCAATGAATATACCAAGTCACAAAGCAAGGCTCATTATAAAGAACTGACAGCAAACAGATAATAAAGCTTGATAGCAGTCTCACTAAACTCCAACTCAACAAGAACAACAAAACAAAACTTACATATGTTGAAAGTTAGGATAATTTCAAATAACTGAAGGACAGAGAGGAGGGTGTCATTAGAGTCCAAAGACATAAAGAGCGTAGAAGCAATTCAGAGTGGAAGATTTCTGCCTCTTTCCGAATAGAGTGCGACTTTCTTCCTACATCTTCATTGACTATTAAAATTTCTCAACTTGACACAACCAATAAAGGTAGAAATACAATACCTGTGTTAAGACTTGGGACCTGAAGGACACTATCAATGTTTCATTTGTGCCTCTCAGATGATTAATCAGCCATCAAGCTCAGGGATAAAAAGATAATGCAAAAGACAAGAAAAGAATGACCTAATGCCAGGGGAAGGCAAGCAGCTTTATGATACTCTACAGAGTGGACCAATGATCCCACAAATTTAGAAACAGTAAACACACCATGGTCTAGTCCGGCCATGGAAGACGCAGCATTGCTTTCATAATATCAGTGTTAGAAGCAATGCTGAAACAGCCAAGAATGATGATCTCAGCTTCTAAGGAACAGGTAGAGGGTAACTATAGATGACAGCTATCTGACAGAACAATGCTGATGAAATTAACATGAGACCAGTTATTCTGGAAGTTATATTCAGCATCTCAGGAGTTTACCAAGATAGTATCCAGGATACTCATACATGATTAACAGTGTTTTTCTTAATATTTTGTGAAATTATAGACAATACAAATGAAAGCTTCTATTAAAAAAAAGAACACAGAACACCCAAAATTCTGAGTAAGTATGTGTTCTTCATTTATTACTGACACAAAAAGAAAGTCTGGATAACAATACTGTCTGAAGACTATATTTGTTTTTAAGTAAGAGACTCACACTGTAGCTCAGGCTAGCCTAGAATTCCTTAATCTAGGCTGGCCTCAAACTTATTATCCTTCTGCTTTAACTTCCTAAGTACAGGGATTCAGGTAAACAACCATCACTGGGTAAACAATGTTTGTAATTTGCTTTATTTCACAGTGGCAGAAACTATGGAACAGATTGGTCAACTTTACAGATTTCAATTTAATCAAAAAGACACCCTCTCTGTATGTCCATCGGAGTGTTTCTATGTGGGTGTTTCCAGAAGGACTTAAGGTCTACTCTGAATGTGAATGGTGCTAACTCATGCACTGGGAACCCCTACTGAATGAAGAGGAGAAATCAAACAAAGCACCAACATTCGTCCCTCTGCTCTTAAAAGCAGACATAATATGATCAGCCAATTCACCCTCCTGTCATCATGGCTTCCTTGTTATGATGGACTGTGACCTGAAATAAACCCTCTCTTCCTGAAGTTGCTTTGTTAGCTAACTGTGTCATAGCAATGCAAAAATAATACAGGAAATTCATACCTTGAAATGAGGGTATTGTGATAAAACTCACCACATAGTTCTGGTTTGTGAGATTAAATATGGGAGCATTTGAAGCTATATGCAAGAGATGCCCTTAAATGCTGAGCTCAATAGGTCGTGCAATGGTTCATCCAGTTAAGGCACTTACCACCAATCTGACTTTGAGCCCCAGTTCCCATATGGTATAAGGAGAGAACTGACTCCCATAAGTTGTCCTCTGACCAATACATATATGCCAGAGTATCCATGCACCTACCTTCATACACACACAGAGCAAATAAATAACAAAGTTTTAACATATAATGGACTAATTTCTTTGGTGGAGAAAATTTTAGGACAACGTAGCAGTCAGGCTGCAGCATGGATACTGCTTCTAATTATTATTCAGATCTATAATGAGAGATAATAGAAAGATTAAATCATGTGCGCAGATCCAGAACTAGTGAATGTGATGAGAAAACTGAGTGCTCACCCGTGAATGGGACACCCATACTACCCTCTGCTCTCTGTGGCTCAGGAAACATTATATATAAGAGCAAAGAAAGAATACAATAGCTCAAGTATACGGATGAGTGCTATCAAACAATGTCTTCTGGACATGACATAGTCATTGCATTCATGAATCACAGCAGCTGTGGCTGCTATACAAGATGTTATCTGTCTGCATATCCATTATATGGATAGAGATGGTCATTTTCTTCATTGATAAAACTACTAGAAAGTTTCCTATGTTCCAATAATTAATACCCTACCAATGTTCATGCAAGAAATACTAATTAAACTCAGTGGCATGAAAATAGGAGGAATACTTGATGGAAAGAAGGGATGAAATAGAAGTATGAAGAGTAAGAGAGGATAATATAGGTTGCATGTAATCAAAATATATATACACGGGAAATTCAAAGAATAAATACTTTTAGGTATGTGCATTCTGGTGAGGAAAGGAACATAAGCAAGTTTAAAGTTTTTGACAAGGTGGGTAGGAAGAAAACGTCTTTGATTATTAAGAACATTCATACCATTAAAGAGAAACACTCTTCACAAGACAGATTTTTAAAAGATGCTCTGAAGGCAAGATCTTCCCCTTATAGACACACTAAGGATTACCACTTACGAAAATTCAAATTCATTTGGAAGGGGGAGTCTGAACTGAGAAGGACACTAGAGTTTCCTTGCTCCACAGTAGCCACTTGGGGAAATTTTTCTCCAGAGTCAAACTCAAAGGGACACAGAACCTGCTATAAATGCAGCACATGGATGCTAGGCTACACATCAATTTGGCAGCCTAACATGGCAGCATCACCCATGTGAAACCATTTTTGGCATCAAAGATGCAAAACTAAATGAGTGAGTCTTGTATCAAGGTATAAGAAAGCTGCAGAGGTAGGCAATGTATGGTAGACTTAAATTCCCTGCAAGAATGCCTGAGAGTGCACCACCACATGAACCAGAAAGAGTAAAGCCTAAATTGCAATAGAGACCCTGGCATGCTGGAGATACAAGTAAAGAGGTAGAAGTAGCCCAGAAAGAGACTATATGTACTCTAGGAAGCAGAGGCAGGGCTGCCTGAGACAGTGGTGCCCAGATGATTCCATCATAAGTCTCAGATGCCAAATATGGAGCTGCAGGGTTTGGTTGTTTTCCATTAGTTTTAGTTTTGCTTTGATCTGGTCTTTCCTTTGTATTGCTCCGTCACTCCTTTTGAAATGGAAATATTTAATACATACCATTTTATGTTGGAAGTAGGGACTTGATTTATGATATTATATGGTTCATAGCTGAAGGACTTTCCTGAGCTACAAAAAAAGGTACTATGGACTTCTGAAGTGCTTAAATCATTAAAGACAATGGCAACTTTTAGAGATGGACTAAATGCTCTTTGAATTGTGTCATAAGGATGACTTTAGTGGCTAAAGGTGAAGTGTTACTATCTCCAGTGATGGGCTTGGGTATCAAGATGGAAGGGGTGAAGTTGTGATGGTTAATATTTACTGTCCACTGGACTGGATTTAGAATCACAATGAAATGCTTCTGTGATTTGTCCATGAAGATATTTCAAGAAAAATTTAAATGAGAAGACTCATCTTGGATGTGGATGGCATTATCTCATGGAGGTCCTAGAAGAATTAAAAGAAGAAAATGGACTGTTCACTATATTCCATCCCTCTTGGCTTCCCAGCTGCAGATACAATGTACTTCTGACACCATGACTTCTCCCACCAGAGTAGATGTGTCCTCAAACAGTGAGCCTACATAAGCCTACTCTTAAGTTCTTGTTAACTATTTTGTCACAACACTGAGAAAAATAACAATACAGGATGTGATAGGCAAAGCATTCTATACAAATCCTTTTGACCTTAGACAATGATTCAGGTGAACTGCAGCCTACTGTTGTTAGGAACAAGCAAAAGAAACTTATTCTAAGTATTACCATTTCATTTTCAGACTCCACTTAATCAGAGGGAGAAACTAAATTCAACGTCCCAAGCCATAAGGAAGCTGGGGACTTCCCTTTAGCTGAACAACATCTGTTGTAAACAACTGTCTGAGTCCACACATCTCAGGGACAACTTGGAAGGAGACAGTCGTCTGAGTCCAGCCATCTCAAGAACAACGTCTCTGTTATGCTGGCAGGATCAAACAAGTTCATGTTCCCAGGCATAGAAACAAACACCTAAACACCTACATACTTCTCCAAATATGTTCTTAATTGTGTGTTAACTGGTTAAGAATACAAAAATTGATGTTATATAAACCAAGGGGTATAAGATAGATAGATAGATAGATAGATAGATAGATAGATAGATAGATAGATAGATAGATAGATAGATATCCAATTGCCTGTTATGTCCTAATTAATTGCATGCAGCTAACCTGTTCCTTTGCTGACTTATCACTCTAAGCTCCAGACCTAATGTCTAGGAGAATGAATTAAGGACCTTGAAGCCCGGTGCCCAGTCTCCAACAGGTACTCCCTTGCTTAACCCATAATGTCAAAATACAATTGGATAACACTGCAACTCACCCTAGCTCCCCTCCAAGCTTTGGGTTCCCATCCCTTAAAAATGTTGCACAATCTCCCTTTGGGGATGTAGGCCAAATCTCGAAGTGGCCACCTCCCTGAACTGCATGAACTGACAGAAGTATTTACTACTATCAGCAGAGGCATGCAGATGGTAAAAGAAATGAACACCAAACTGATAGGGTGTGACTATATAATTTTACAAGATGATTCTACAGACAAACTTGATATCTTCCCGAAGACCAGTGTGTCTACTACATCATCAACAAGCACCAATGTCTCAAGCCTTCTTCAGAGAGAAACTAGTTAAGTGTTACTACAGCACTTCAATTGCCTGATGACTAATTTTAGTATGAAGTAGTATATCATACTAAGAAGTATACCTAACATATACATTAGTGGGATTCAACTGAAAATACTAATTCCCAGCTTCCTTAATGGTGTCAGTTCATTAGTAACAGTATTCAAAATAATACAAAAGTGTTACCAAGAGTGTTTTCTTCTCTTATCCAGATGAAAGGCAGATCCAACACACCAGCAGCTGGAAGGACAAGAGCTCCTTGGGGGATTCAGGAGCAGAGCAGCCCCTTGAGTGGTGGAGTTCAGGATATACCATCTGACAGAGAAGTCAAGGCTCTGAGTAATGTGCAGGGGTGCTATGTCAGAACTGATACTTACCTTCATCACTCACCTGATGTGTGAAATTCCAGGCATGTCATTAAATTATTTTGACTTCTTCAGATGCTATGAAATCAAAATGGTGAAAATAAGACAGATGGGGAAATTATATGAGCACTCAGTAAACAACACAATCAGCCATGGGCACCGCATTGTCAGAGGAGGCGATCTCAACTGCACTAATACTCTGAAATGAAAACCTAGGGAATTGTTTCCATCTATCAAATTAAATAAAGTTAAAATTGGAATCAGAGAGAATACAGTGAAATGCTTACTCTTTTGTGGTATCACCATAATTTGGAGGAGTTGTCCATAAGATTAGAAATATCAAAGCCTACCAGTTCTGAGTATTTGATACAGAGAAGATTAAATATCCTAAAGAAGGATAAAAAAGAAGGTAACTATAGTGCTACATACAACTGAAAATTTAGAAGCAACAGAAATACCCCACAACTAGGATGCTTAACCACTTCATCGTATTTTTGCTAGAATAGATGAAATACTATAGCTATGAAACCTACATGAATGCAGTAAATCAGATAGCTTGGGAAAGCACATAATATTAAAACAAATGATCCATGGTGGCAAACACGGGAGTTTACAAAAAGCTACAGTTGCTGATAGCTGGCTCTGTGATAACCACTCTCCCAGTGTTTACAACTCCCTGTAGTTAGGGCTTTATCAGTTAGGACTGTTTTATTTCTAACAGATAATCTACCTTGCTTATATACAAGTAATTTCCTATGTCCTAGAGCTGGGAAGTGCAGGGCAGGACAGGGTTCATGATTAACAGGGGTAATGACTGAATGACAGCCTTACAGTCCAGTTCTTTTGATACCCTACTCTGTCCTCCTATTCCTATGGCTGGTTCACCTCATGGTATGCAGAAAACATTTTCCTCCCGCTTTGAGAAAAACCACGCTCTGTGTAGGGAAGAAAGAAACCAGTGCTGGAAAGGTGAATAACAACGTCTTTTCTCATGCGTACTCCTGCAGTTTTTCAAAGTAAGTTTATTGCTTCTAACATTTTGAAAGTAATTCATATCATTAAAGAAATTTTGGTAAACAGAAGGCATAAAAAAACTCACGCATGATCCTGTTACATGAGACAAACATGAGATAAACATTTCAGTGCATTTGTTTTAAAACTCAAAATACAAACAATAATAATGCAAACAAATACAGTTAAGTATATAGTTGCTCTGAATTAATTCATTCAATTTGAAAATGTGACAGTCAATTTATTAGCTTGGGAACAGTCTGCCATGTGGAAGTAAAATAGTTTATTCACCCGCTTTTATAGGGCACTTGTGTTAATTTTGCTTATTACTACATACACTGTGGCACTTGGTGTCACTTCACCTATCTAATTTACTTGTTAGAATTGTCAGGAAATGAGATTATTGAACCAAGCTCAAAGATCTTTATTTCCATACTGCCAAATGAACATATATTACATATTTAATGTAAATATAATTAATAGAGAATGGAAATAATTATTTTCCTCTTAAATTCTGGTAAAAACATCTTTAGGTGTTTGTAAATATCTGATCATATAGTTGAAAAGGTATTGTACAGGAAGAAATAAGCTGAACTCACGGTAACTGCTATATGACAATAATGCTTTAGAGACAGCTCACGGCTTTTGGCACATGCTGACATCATTCTACACACCAGTTAACACTGTCCATCTTATCTGGCATTATAACAGAAGTAACTTTTGTCTTAGCTACTGACATATTGTCATTCACAGACCTTTAATTCGTATAAAAAGCTAACTATGAAGAGGGCTAGGACTAGGAATATGCTAGTATACCTGAATGTTGAACACAAACACACGATTGACTAAAACAACTGTGATGTCACAGAATCAAATGGATCATTTCATATATGAAACAGGAAAAAGGAATCATTGATGTCTGTCTTCTGTTTCTTTTTCTAAAGATAACTCTCTTGACCTCACCTCTTAATTTTACCTTGTTCTGACCTTTAACATTTGTAATGTTTTGTTGGGCAGTTTGCCTGTATAAACTGGGAACTTAACTCTAGAGTGTACCTGTAAAGACACACTTCTATTATATGTCTACTCCTACAGACCATCTATGACTGCAGGAAGACACTCTTCTCCAGACTTAACACCACCATTGCAGATCTACCTCTGCTCTCCTAGGCTGACGATTGGAATAATATATTGAATCAATCCTGATATATACTTAAAAAAATTGGAATAGCTTCAGGAAGTTTTAGAGGAGGAGACTTGGGTCCTAGAAGTTACAGGATGTATGTGATAGTTATTTAGAGAAAAATCATGTTTTATCCAAACGTGTAATACTCATTGTGTTACCTGCCAGAGGAAAGAAGACATCTGAAAACCTCTATGAGCTATAAAGCAGCAATATCTTGATGCTAATGATGAAAGCCCAGAGGAAGGAAGCAATTACCAGCAAGGCTAACCAAGAACAACCACAGGCCAATCGCCTTCTTCGGTGTGAGAATTCTGAGGCTGTACTTGTGTACAGGAAGATAATATAGGATATTTTCTAGCTAGCTTTGTCTCTACAAGCCAACAAGTATAGCTCCTAGTAAGCCAACCTGCCACTTAAAGATGTTGCCACTTCAAGAATCTCAGCAAGATCCAACTGTTTGGGTTTTCCATCCGTGAGCCTCTGTCTGATGTTTTAAGACAAGAAATGTCAAAAACAAAGCAGGCAATGTCTCACAGAGAAGATGAAGGAAATGTGAACCAGGTGATCACTAGGAACTTTAAGAAAAGGACTCCAAAGTTATTTGTGGATTTTCCTCTATTTTAATCATTACACTTATGCAAGTCTTCATATTCCAGTGTGGAATCACAATGTAAAAGAAGATAGTATAAGTGGCAGCAGCAGTGACTTCTGGCACGCAGCATGCATTTTTAAGGTGCAACAACTGAAACTTGTGATTCCTGTTAATTCTCTGTCCTAGAAGCACTGTTGGGAGACGAACTGCCTCAGCCTACTAAGAACATTTAATGGTAGCTCTACTCTCAAACGGCAGGAAGGAACATAAGAGAGTTTCTGAGACAGGATCTCCCATAGTCCAAGCTGTCCTTTGACTCTGGACTCCTGATTTTCCTGTATTAAGATTACAGGCCTATGCTACTATGTCTGGCTTAAGAGTCTGTCAACTGATCATTTAAGCCAAACGCACTGAACTATATTAAAAGCCACAGTTTCTCTAGGACTAGGTCTTCCATTAACAAGTGCAGTAATGAGACCCAGGGCATTTATTTTGAAACTGGCTTTGAGCTGTCAAAGGTCAAGTTCAAATAGCTAAATTTTTATAAGTTTCAATTAAAGCTCTTATAAAATAGGATGGCCTGAAAATAGGTGACATATAGTAAAAGTAAAATGGGTATTACTTTTAATTCCTGAAAAATCTTTTAACATCACCGAATACAGAACATTTGAAAGAATCTTTAAAATGCAGCGACAAAGGAGCCGTCTGGTGTCGGATGCAGCTAACCATTAGCATTAACTGAGAAAGATTATGCATATAGCACTGGATTGAATGAGGACACCATATCTTTGTAAATTCTGATTATTTAATTTTGGCATAATAGTGAGTTATTATACTTTAGTACTTCAAAAATATACGTTTATGTTGAATGAGCTACCGGGCCCCACAAGGCCCTAGCCTACATGCATGTCTTCGCTCCGTACACCAGGCTGTTGTTGCATTGGAGGCAGTGAGTTCCATCCCGGGGATTGAAGGATCCAGGGCTGCAGACCACTGTGAATAAAACATGCATTAATGAGCAACATTTCCTATAGGGCCACATAAGTTGACACCATGTAAGCTGTCACACATAATTGTAATTTTGTTGTTATTGTTTTAAGACACTCATACAGTCAAGGTTGACCTTGAACTCCTGATCTTCCCAGAGTATTGGGATTACAGGTCTACACCAACATGTCTGACGAATGTTCTTTATTTCTAATTGAAGTAAAATATCTATGATGGAATTTACCACCTTACCCATTTTAAGTGTTCCCTTTAGTAGTGTTAGGTATACTCATATGTATACAAGTCTCCAGAATAGTTTCATCTTGTAAAACTACATTACTATGCCAATGAGCAACTCTCTAGCATCTTTCTTAGCTCCTAGCAACCATCATGATTTCCATTCCTCTGAATATGACTACTCAAGACTCCTCATACATCTAAAATGATTATCATTATGATTCTGGCTTAGAGCAAAACTATCACCTAAAATAAAATTAGGGATCCTATACTCTTGAGTTTAAAGGTTTACCACATCATCATTGAAGTTACAACAGAAGCCATAAGAGGTCAGTACTATAGACAAAGTAACACTGCTTATAGGATAGACCACCATAATTATGTTTTAGGTATCTAAAGAGCCAAGAGCTGCAAGAGGACTGCAGCTTATTTCTAATCTCATCATTTCAAATTCTATTTGTATCACTTGATAAATGTGTGATTTGGGGGAAATTCTTAACCTAGGTCAGTTTGACCATTCCTAATCTGTAAACATTGTTATCACAAATACTCTTGCAGCTGTCACTGCATAGCAACAGGTTAAAAAGAAAGTTCAAATCCTACTGATAAAGGAACCAAATCTCTAGGCTCCTCTTTCATTGTTAGCAAAAGAACAGTAACAGGAAACTCCATAATATTAACATAAAAATGAAAACCAGAAGTCACATATGAAAAAGCAGTCACTCAACAAATGCTAAGTCTAGGACCAATGCTATACTCTGGGTAGCCGCCTGTATTGACTGTATACATTTCAAGTTGGGGCAAGTATGTCAAATGATCCACCAAACCTAATTGGGCTGAGGATTCTGATTAACCAGTTCTTTTTCCTGTTGCAAGCATTGGTGAATGACTGCAGATTATGTTAAAGCATGGTTACTATGGGTCATGTACATTTTTAGCAACATTATTTAGTACTCTACTACTACCTAATTCTGCCTAATATTACTTTATTTTGTGTCATTTATGTTTGAGATGTGTTTTCCAAAATATAAAAAATATTTTAACTGCCTATTGAGAAGGAACATTCTCCATACTGTATTCTAGAGTTCTCCAAATTACACCAGACAATTTATTGGTAGAATGGTATTTTCAATGTAGAAAATATCAGTTATACAAAGTTAATTTTTATGTTTAATAATATAGGATTCTTAGATACTTAAAGTATATATTAAATATCCAATGATGAAATACAATGTTGAATCAAAAGCACTCTTTTTACTCAAATCAGGTATTAATATTTCTTAAAGAACAAATATTGACATGTTGAACAAATATACTGAAACTTCTTAAATCACTATACAAGCAGAATGCAGTTTGCAACATATTTCATGCTGATTCTTACAAATAGAACTGAGAGTGGCATGAAAATATCTGAGTCATGATGAAACAAATGACCTAATAAGTTCAGAATTCAAATTTGATCTGAAAATGTACAAGAGCATAGAATGCTTGTCTGTAACATTATTTCCAGTACAGTACATACTAAAACATTTTGCTCTATTAAGTGAAGTTAAGGCAATTTTTGAAATATAATTTAAATCTAAAGGACAATATTAGCAAACTACATTTATTGAATTAGGTCAAAGGGAAACATTTGATGACTAGCCAGTACTGACATTATAAAAAGAAATTTAGAAAGTAAACTTTCATGAACTTTGGACAGGAGATTTCCTAAAAGGGGGGGATAATATTAACAAAATAAAAATTATCTGATATATACTAAAATTAAAAACTTAATAAAAAGTCATAAATGCAAAAGCCAAAGAAGAAATGTAGAAAATATTTTAGGTACATTGATTAGAATATATAAAATGCATATAGCTTGATATAAAATATAGGGAAGTTTTGAATTATATATTATAAAATATTATGCAAATGATCAACTAATATCATTTGAGGTGTTATCAATGAAAAGCTCTAAGTTGCCACATCGAGGCAACTTAGACAATTATCAAAATGGACTAAAATTAGAGAAAAGTCATCAAGGGACTATTAGAAAGCTTTGGCCTTCATTCCTTCATGGATACATAAAAAAGCTACTGGCAACTGGCCAAAATAATACTGCTAGAGCTCTGGAAATCAGGCAATTTACAAACAAAACTTAAATTAACACAAAATCAGGGAAGTTCTGTCTTCAAAAGGTGAGAAGTTTTATCTTGGTTTTAGTTACTCTTGACCTACCCCAACCCAACAGAATCTGTGAGGCAATTGAATACATCAAACAAAAAACAAAACAATAACAAGAAAACAACAAACCCACAGCCAACACATTGTGTTCCATTGAGTAGGAGCACAGCCCTAACCTCAGGGCAGTTTCCAATTGTACTCTAACAGTACAGCTCCGACCTCCAGCCAAGGATCATTCTGATAACCACAAACACAGGAAACAATTGAGGGATGCCAGACAAATGCCTAGAGCTTACAGAGCAATGGGGTAGGTCTTAGGCGCATTAGGCATTTAAAAGCACCCCAGACTATACAGAGAGAAGTGGAGGAAAGAAGCACAATCACAAGACCAAGCATATAAAACCAGATGAACATCAGTAATCATTAAGGGAGAAGTGAATTAAACAACTTGAGATATCGCTTCCCACCCACTGGGATAAGCAAAAATTAGAACCAGAACATAAAGGTTGGTAAGCATGGTGGAATTTTAGTGGCAAGACGAGATGTTAAATTGTAAAAAAACACAGCGCAGATATTTCTTTAAAGCTAACATTGATGAGACCAAATAATTGAGAGAAGCGATCTGAGGGAGGAAAGATGGTGAAGAAGGCAATACAAAACAGTGGCTCACATAGTGGTGATCAGGAAACAGAGAGGGAAAAATACCTCCAGTGCCTTTGTTAGTCATAGTTATATCACAGTCCACTGTCCTCTTCCCTTCAGTGCTTTGCCGACTCTAGTCTATGCATGTCCCACATTCAGGAAAGGCCTTTCTGCCAGATTCACACTTGTGGTGTGCTTTACAACTTTTAAATGCTTCTTAGTCTAGTCAAGCTGAATCAATATTAAACATTAAACACCAAGAAGTATCTAGCCAACACCATGAAATTAGCAAAGCTATAGTGGCCAGAACTAAGGGACAGAGAACGAGAAGTTGTTAGAAAATATAAGGTTTTAATTACAAACCTGAGTTTGTATATAGTAGGTAAGCATCCTAAATGGAAATTAAGAAGACATTCCATTATAATGCAACAAAAAAAGTAACATTATGAGATAAACTTATTCAAGCTGTCAAAAGTTTATACATTGAAAACTATCAGAACTCACGGAAATAAATTAAAAACACAAATGAAAATGACCTGCATTCCATGTAGGTGGATTAGACTTGGTACTATTAAAATGTCAATTACACCAAAAGTTATAGTTAGAGTCAATGCAATCCGTATCAAATGTAAATGGCTAGTATCTTTGAAAGCAGACAAGTATCCCCTAAAATTAATTTATTATCTCAAAGAAAACCAAATACCCAAACACCTTGAAAATAAAAGATGGAGCCTCAAACTTCCTAATTTTTAAACATAATAACAAAGTTACAATACTAAGATAGTGTGGCTAGGCATACAGATAGACATATCATGCCTAGAAAAGAGAATACAGACACCAGTAGCAAATTCTTTCATTGCATCAAATGATTTTCAATAAGATATTCAATGAAAAATGAGAATTCATTCAATAATTGTTTTTGCAAAACTGCAAAAATTTATATTCACACACAACCAAATAAAGTTGGACTCTTATCTGATTTTATATACAAAATGAAATTAAAATATCAATGATCTAAAGTACAAATTTAAAAATCAGAGACAATGAAAACTTTAGGACATTAAGTGAAAACCTCAGAGGTAAGGCTTAGAAATGATTACAAGATACAGATAATATCCCAGCTGTTGAAGACAAGGTAGAAGAAATGTGATAGTTAAGTCTGAAAAAATCTAGACAAACATCTAGTAAATCTTGAAATCTATGATAAGGAAAAAAATCTACAAATGATAGAAGAAAGAGAATAAAACTAGATCAAAGGCACAAAAAATATTTTTTAACAAAACCATAGAAGAAATGTCCCCAAACTAAAGAAGAAAGTACCTATCAAGGTAAAAGAGGCATACAAAACACCAAATAGAAAAGAACATAAAAGGAATTTCCCAGGACAAATAATCAAAGCACTAAATGTACAGAAAAAAGAAAGGATATTAAAAACTGCAAGAGAAAAAGAACAAGTTATATATAAAGATGGACTGACTAGAATAATACTTGACTTTTCAATGAAGACTCTAAATTCCATGTTCTATAGACTCTGAGAAACACAAATGACATCCTGTACTATTATACCAAGCAAAACTATCAAACATAATCAGGAGAGAAAGAAAAAACATTCTACAACAAAGTAATTTCTATCAACTCAGACCTCCAGAAGGAACTAGAAGAAAACTTTCAGTCTGAAGAGATTAACAACACCCAAGAAGACGCAAGGAAAAAAATCCCATGAGAGGAAACTAAAAAGAGAAGGGGGGAAAGCTTACTCTAAACACACAATAACATGAATCAATAAACACTCTTCATTGATAACTCTCTAATTGACTCAATTTCCAAATAAAAAGATACAGAGTAACAGACTGCTGCATCTAAAAATACATCTTGCCAGTAAAAATAGACACCAACTCATAGTAAAACGATGTTAAAGGGTATTCCAAGCAAATGAAGCCAAGAAGCAAGCAGGAGTAGCCATTTTAATATCTGACAGAATAGACTTCAAACCAAAACTATTCAGAAGAGGCAGCAAAGAATACTATATACTTACAAGAAAAATCCACCAAAAGTACATTGCAATTTAAACTTTTATGCACCAAACATAAAGGTACCCAAGTCCATAAAAGAAACACTACTACACCTAAAATCACAGACTGACCCTTACACAGTGATAGTGGGTGTCTTCAATACCTCATTATTACCAACAAACAGGCCATGCAGACAAACACTAAAAAGAGAAATGATGGAGTTAAATAACATCATAAATAAAATGGGCATAGCAGATATCTACAGAACATAGTCATTTGAAGACAAAACCATATAAGTTATTCTCATCAGTTTAAGGAACATTCTCCAAAATTGTCAACATATTTGTAAACAAAGCAAGTTTCAACAGATATATAGAAAAGGAAATAAGACTCTGCCTCCTATCTAACTACCATGAAATAAAGCTGGATCTCAACAAAAACAGAAACAAGAGAAAATATACAAACTCGTGGAAACTGAACAACACACTACTGAAATAAAAAAATAGGCCCAGAGAGAAATAAAAAATAAATTATAAAAACTTTTAGAAATGAAAATACATGATACCCAAGCCTATGGGACAAGGAAGGTGGTTCTAAGACACAAAATTCATAGCACTAACTATTTACATTAAACAAAGAAAATGAGTGAGATGTCATATTAGCAACTTAACAGCACACCTGAAAGTTCTAGAACAAGAAGTAGCAGCCCAAAAGAGTAGATGGCAAGAAATACTCAAAATGGAGGGCACGAGATATAAAATATATGAAAAAGAAGCAAGCAAATAAAGAAAAAAAACAATACGAAAAATCAATGAAATGAAGTGCTAGTTCTTTAAGAAAACTAATAACATTAACAAAACCTTAGCCAAATTAACTAAAAGACTATGAGAAAAGATACAAATTAATAAAATTAGAGATGAAAAGAGAAACATCATAAGAGATGCCAAGGAAATCTAGAGAATTATAAGAACATAGTTTTAAAATTTATATTCCATCAAATAGGAAAACAAAAGAAACAGATGATTTTTTTGATATATCTTACCTACCAAAGTTAAATCAAGACCAGATAAGTAATTTAAACAAAAACATAACACCTAGAGAAATAGAAACTTATTAAAATCTTCCAACCAAAATAAGGCCTCTTGGATTCATCCTGAGACTTCTACCAGACCTTTAAAGAAGAATGAATACAAATACTATCCAAATTATTCTGAAGATAGAAGCTGAAAAACATTTCCTAATATGTTAGATCACTATTACCTTCATATCTAGAATATGACGTATAATATGATCAAGTTGGCTTCATCCTTCATCAAGCATGGCTCAACATCTGTAAATCAGTAAATGTAATCTATCATAGTCATCTCATTAAATTCAGAAAAGGCCTCTTAAGCCACCATGTGAAACCTCTTTTGCCAAGAGTAAGTTACATCTTGTTGAGTTGCTGGTCAAAAGGGCCTCATGAAAACCACCAAATATTTCAGGTTATTGGCAAGACTATTGGTTGTTTTCTACAAATTGATGGGAAAAACTCAGCACATATCTCCTTGAACATGAAAAAGTCAAGTTGATGCCAACCTAGAACTTCACCCCTACTCACTACTGTTGATGGTACAAGTAAGGTATTCTGCATGCTACAGAGGAAAAATACACTCATCAAACCAGCTACAAACCTTATGACCAACAGTGTGACAAGCTTGCAAGATATGTTGGTACAATTATGTAACAAACATCACTGGAGTAACAACCACTCTCTGATTGAGATGGAAGCCATGACTGATAGGGTGGCCAAAAACCTGAGACTTGATAGACCACAGGCATCGCAGACAGCCAAATACTACTGTTCTGCTAAAGATAACATACCGACAAAATGACTTCTAGTGACATTCTTCTATACCCACAGATCAGTGCCTTGCTCAGCAATCATCAGAGACCTTCACACAGTAAATGCAAACTAAACAAAGAAACACAACTGAACAATTGGTGCAGAGAGCAAGAAACTCTGGAGCACTCAGGGATATTTCCATCAAACTCCTCCTGTCAGGGTTTATAGATCTATGCAGAAGAACACAGAAGATCACTGTGTCTTCTAGACACAACAGAGCATATGAACTCAGAGACAGTAAAAGCATGTACTGGGCCTGTACAGGTTCAAACCAAATGGTGTCCTAGCCCAAGAAGAGAAAGTCGACATGGCCTCCCACCCCTAAAAGACAGCATCTGCAATTGATATCTGGTGGCAAAAGAAAAATTAATTATCTCCAATTGATTATTATTGGGTACACAAACCACACCTTGGACCTTAGACCTCATCATGTCCAAGAATCCATCAATAAACTCAATAGTATTTTGTAGATTCTTCCAGTTTCCCTCTGTGCCCCCAAGCTAATCCTGTGCCAAAGCTCTCCATACCCAAAACCTGCCCTGAGAGAGCTGGTCTCCAAGGAGTACTGACACAACTAAGATCACAGGTGAGACTACCACTACTGCTACAATAACAGGTCCAAGTGGGACCCAGCCAGAGCCCACAGGACACAGGAACCTCTGAGCAGCCTGGGATAGGATACTTCTGGTTTCCATCTGCACCAGGAGCTCACCCTGAGCCACAGTTCTCCACACCCAAATTCCTCCCAAAGAGAACTGGTCTCCAGGAGTACTGACACACAGGCTTGCAGGAGGGACAAGCCATAGTCAGAGACAGCAAGACCAGCTAACACCAGAGATAACCAGAAGGCAAGAGGCAAGGGCAAGAACATAAGCAACAGAAAACAAGGCTACTTGGCATCACCAGAACACAGTTCTCCCAACATAGCAAGTCCTGAATATCCCAACATACAAGAAAAGTAAAACTCTGATTTAAAAACACATCTCATGATGATGATAGAGGACTTTAAGAAGAAAATAATAACTCCCTTAAGGAAATACAAGGGAATACAGGTAAACAGGCAGAAGCCTTTAAAGAGGAAACACATAAATCCCTTAAAGAAATAGAGGAAAACACAACCAAACAGGTGAAGGAATTGAACAAAATGATCCAGAATCTAAAACTGGAAATAGAAACAATAAAGAAATCACAAAGGGAGACAACACTGCAAATAGAAAAGCTAAGAAAGAGATCAAGAGCCATACAAGCATCACCAACAGAATATAAGAGATAGAAAAGAGAATCTCAGGCATAGAAGATACCATAAAAGACATTGACATAATAGTCAATGAAAATAAAAAAGGAAAAAACTCCTAATACAAAATATTCAAGAAACCTAGGACAAAATGAAAAGACTGAACCTAAGAATAATAGGTATAGAATAGAGAGAAGATTTCCAACTCAAAGGGCCAGCAAACATCTTCAACAAAATTATAGAAGAAAATGTCCTTAACCTAAGGAAAGAGATACGCATAAATGTACAAGAAGCCTACAGAACACCAAACACATGGGACCTGAAAAGAAATTCCTCCAGTCACATAATACTCATAACATCAAATGCACAAAACAAAGAAAGAATATTGAAAGTGGTAAGGGAAAAAGGTCAAGTAACATATAAAGGCAGACCTATCAGAATTACACCAGACTTCTCAACAGAGACTATGAAAGTACGAAGATCCTGGGAAAATGTCATACATACTCTAAGAGAATACAAATGCCAGCCCAGGCTACTATACTCAGCAAAATTCTCAATTACCAGAGATGAAGAAACCAAGATATTCCATGATAAAACCAAATTTACACATATCATTCCACAATTCAGTCCTACAAAGGATACTACATGGAAAACACAAACAAAAGGAGGGAAACTATACACTACAACAAGCAAGAAAGTAATCTTATTTCAGCAAATCCAAAAGAAGATAGCCACACAAACATAATTCCACCTCTAACAACAAAAATAACAGGAAGCAACAATCCCTATTCCTGAATATCTCTTAACATCAATGGACCCAATTCTCCCAAAACAAGACATGGACTAACAGACTAGATACGAAAACAGGACCCAGCATTTTGCTGCATACAGGAAACACACCTCAGTGTCAAAGACAGTCACTACTTCAGAGTAAAGGGTTGAAAAACAATTTTCCAAGAAAATGGTCCCAAGAAACAAGCTGGAGTAGCCATTCTAATATAGAATAAAATCAACTTTCAACCAAAAGTCATCAAAAAGAATAAGGAAAGATGTTGGGCAACGTCAGGGGGAGGGAACACAAACAGGGACAGAGTCTCCTGGTCCTGGCGGCAGCCGCCTGGGTCACACGCCAAGATGCTGTTCTTGCTCAGCACTAGCCACCCTGTGCTAAGTCAGGTCCTGGCCACAGTGCGGTCCCCGCAAGACCCACGGCTGCTGTCAGCGCATGCCCCACTGCTCGGGCCGAAAGTATTACAGCTCGTTGGACAAAAGGCTCCTAGACACTGGAGCAGTTTTGCATCTTTATTCCTCTGGCTGGCGGGCGGCAGGCGCAGGCAGAAGCAGGCAGGGCAGGCAGGTGGAGCAGAGAGAGAGCTACACAGGTCGGGATGGTCTGATATACTGTTTGGGAGGGGACAGGGGGTTGGCAACCAATACTTTCCATTGGCTTGGTTTGGGGACTTTGTAATGCCTCATTTGCTTGTGGGAGGACTCAGAATTGCTTTCTATGTGAAAAATCTTACATGCCAGGTCTCTCTCTATACAGGGGTTGTGAAAGCTGTAGCTGTTTTACAGGAGTCTTCTGGGAGCATTGGCCAAAAACATAATCTGGTCCCTCATGGAAATTTCATGGGGTCTCCCAGAATTTTTAGCCTGTGCTCAACCAGGTGTCAGATTGCCTGCCACAGACCACTGCCACACAGAAAGACTATTCATACACATCAAAGGAAAAACCTACCAAGAAGAACTCTCAATTCTGAACATCTATGCTCCAAATGCAAGGGCACATACATTCATAAAAGAAACTTTACTAAAGCTCAAAGTACACATTGCACCTCACACAATACTAATGCGAGATTTCAACACCCCACTCTCATCAATGGACAGATCAAGGAAACACAAACTAAACAGAGACACATGAAACTAACATTAAGTTATGGACCGAAGTTATAGACAGATATCCATGGAATATTTCATCCTAAAACAAAAAAATATACCTTCTTCTCAGGACCTCATGGTACCTTCCCCAAAATTGACCAAAAAATCAGTCACAAAACGGGCCTCAACAGATACAAGAAGATTGAAATACACCCATGTCTCCTATTAGATCACCACAGACTAAGGCTGGTCTTGAATACCAACAAAAACAAAAGAAAGCCCACATACACATGGAAGCTAAACAACACCCTACTCAATGATAACTTGGTCAAGGAGGAAATAAAGAAATTAAAGACTTTTTAGAATTTACTGAAAATAAAGGCACAACATACCCAAACTTATGGGACACAATAAAAGCAGTGGTAAGATGAAAACTCATAGTGTTGAGTGCCTCCAAAAAGAAACTGGAGAGAGCATACACTAGCAGCTTGAGAGCACACCTGAAAGCTCTAGAACAAAAAGAAGCTAATGCACCAAAGAGGAGTAGAAGGCAGGAAATAATCAAACTCAGGGCTGAAATCAACCAAGTAGAAACAAAAAGAACTATGCAAAGAATCAACAAAACCAGGAGCTGGTTCTTTGAGAAAATAAACAAGATAGATAAATGTTAGCTAGACTAAACAGAGGGCACAGAGACACTATCCAAATTAACAAAATCAGAAATGAAAAGGGAGATATAACAACAGAAACTGAGGAAATTCAAAAAATCATCAGATTCTACTACAAAAGTCTATACTCAACACAACTGGAAAACCTGGATGAAAAGGACAATTTTCTAGATGGATACCACATACCAAAGTTAAATCAGGATCAGATAAACCATCTAAACACTCCCATCACCCCTAAAATAATAGAAGCAGTCATTAAAACTATCCAAACCAAAAAGAGTCCAAGACCAGATAGGTTGAGTGCAGAATTTTGTCAGGCCTTCAAAGAAGACGTAATACCAATACTCTTAAAACTACTCCACAAAATAGAAAGAGAAGGAACACTACCAATTTTTTCTATGAAGCCACAGTTATGCTGCTACCAAAACCACACAAAAACACAACAGAGAAAGAAAACTTCAGACCAATTTCCCTTATGAATACCTATGCAAAAATACTCAAGAAAATTCTTGCAAACTGAATTCAAGAATACATCAAAATGATCATTTACCACAATCAAGTAGGATTCATCCTAGGGATGCAGGGATGGTTCAATATACAGATATCCATCAATGTAATCCACTACATAAACAATGTCAAAGAAAAAAAACCAAATGATCATTTCATTAAATGCTGAAAAAGCATTTGACAAAATTCAACATCCCTTTATGTTAAAAGTTTTGGAAAGATCAGGAATTCAAGGCCCATAACTAAACATAGTAAAAGCAATATACAGCAAACCAGTAGCCAACATCAAACTAAATGGAGAGAAACTTGAAGCAATCCCACTAATGTCAGGGACTAGACAAGGCTGCCCTCTCTCCCCCTATCTATTCAATATAGTATTTGAAGTTCTAGCTAGAGCAATTAGACAACAAAAGGAGGTCAATGGGATACAAATTGGAAAGGAAGAAGTCAAACTACCACTATTTGCAGATGATATGATAGTATACATAAGTGACCCCAAAAATTCCACCAGAGAACTCCTAAACGTGATAAACAACTTCAGCGAAGTGGCAGGATACAAAATTAACTCAAACAAATCAGGAGCCTTCCTATACTTGAAGGATAAACAGGCTGAGAAAGAGATTTGGGAAACGACACCCTTCACAATAGTCACAAACAATATAAAATATCTTGGTGTGACTCTAACCAAACAAGTGAAAGATCTGTATGACAAGAACTTCATGTCTCTGAGTAAAGAAATCAAAGAAGACCTCAGAAGATGGAAAGATCTCCCATGCTTGTAGATTGGCAGGATTAATGTAGGAAAAATGGCCAACTTGACAAAAGCAATCAACAGATTCCATGCAGTCCCCATCAAATTCCAACTCAATTCTTCATAGAGTTAGAAAGAGCAATCCTCAAATTCATTTGGAATACCAAAAAGCCCAGATTTCAAAAACTATTCTCAACAATAAAAGAACTTCTGAAGGAATCAGCATCCCTGACCTCAAGCTGTACTATAGAGCAATAGTGATAAAAACTGCATGGTATTGGTACAGTGACAGGCAGGTAGATCAATGGAATAGAATTCAAGACCCAGAAATCAACCCACACACCTATGGTCACTTGATCTTTGACAAAGGAGTTAAAACCAATCAGTGGAAAAAAGGCAGCATTTTCAACAAATGGTGCTGGTTCAACTGGCAGTCAACAGGTAGAAGAATGCAAATTGATCCATTCTTATCTCCCTGTACAAAGGTCAAGTCCAAGTGGATCAAGGATCTCCACATAAAACCAGATACACTGAACCTAATAGAAGAGAAAGTGGGGAAAAGCCTCAAACACATGGACACAGGGGGAAAGTTCCTGAACAGAACACCAATGGCTTACGATCTAAGATCAAGAATTGACAAATGAGACCTCATAAAATTTCAAAGCTTCTGTAAGGCAAAGGACACTGTCAATAGGACAAAACGGCAACCAACAGATTGGAAAAAGATCTTTACTAATCCTACATCTGATAGAGGGCTAATACCCACTATATACAAAGAACTCAAGAAGTTAGACTCCAGAGAACCAAATAACCCTATTAAAAAGTGGGGAACAGAGCTAAACAGAGAATTCTCAACTGAGGAAACTCGAATGGCCCAGAAGCACATAAAGAAATGTTCAACATCCTTAGTCATCGGGAAATGCAAATCAAAACAATCCTGAGATTCCACCTCATACCAGTAAAAGATCAATTGGCTAAGATCAAAAACTCAGGTGACAGCAGATGCTGGTGAGGATGTGGAGAAAGAGGAACACTCCTCCATTGCTGGTAGGATTGCAAGCTGGTACAACCACTCTGGCTGCTCCTCAGAAAATTGGACATAGTACTACCTGACAACCCAGCTATACCACTCCTGGGCTTATACCCAGTAGATGCTCCAACATGTAATAAGGACACAGGCTTCAGTATGTTTATAGCAGCTATATTCATAATAGCCAGATGTCCTTCAACAGAGGAATGGATACCGAAAATGTGGTACATTTACACAAAGGAATACTACTCAGTTATCAAAATCAATGACTTCATGAAATTCACAGGCAAATGGATGGAACTTGAAAATATCATCCTGAGTGATATCATCTGTGGGGGCAGTGGTCAGGAGGAAATATAGAGACAGAGTGTAGAGCACAGACTGAAGGAAAGGCCATCCAGAGACTGCCCAACCCTGGGATCCATCCTATATACATTCTACAAACCAGGATGCTACTGTGGATATCAGGAAGTGCTTGCTGACAGGAGTCTGACATGGTTGTCTCCTGAGATGCTCTGCCAGAGCCTGATAAATACAGAGAGGAATGCTTGCAGCCAACCATTGGACTGAGCTCAGGGTCCCTAATGGAAGAGTTGGAGAAGGGACTGAAGGAGCTGATGGGGTTTGCAGCCCCATGGGGTGAACAACAGTGTCAACAGGCCAGACCCCCCGGAACTCCAGTGGACTGGACCACGAACCAAAGAGTACACATAGAGGGATCCATGGCTCAGCCAGCATATGTGGCAGAGGATGGCCTTGTTGTACATCAGTGGGAGGAGAGGCCCTGGAGCCTGAGGTTGTTTGATACCACAGTGTAGGGGAATGCCAGGGAAGGAAAGTGGGAATGCCAGGGAAGGAAATTGGGAGTGGATGGGGGAGCACTCTCATAGAGGCAGGGGATGGGATCGGGGGTTTCCATTGAGGAAAACTGGAAAGGGGAAAATATTTGAAATGTAAATAAAGAAAATATCCAAGAAAAAAATAAACAAACAAACAAAATAAATTGAAGATATCTCATACTAGCCAGTTAATAGCACACCTGAAATCTCTATAACAAAAGGAAGCAAACACATTTAAGAGGAGTAGAAGGCAGGAAATAATCAAACTCAGGGTTAAAATCAATCATGTAGAAACAAAGAGAACAATAAGAATCAACAAACTCAAGAGCAGGTTCTTTAAGGAAATCAACAAGATAGACAAACTCTTAGACAAACTAACTAAAAGGCAGAAATGGAGAAAGAGATAGAGATAGATAGATAGATAGATAGATAGATAGATAGATAGATAGATAGATAGATAGAGAATCTTAATTAACAAAACCAGAAATGAAATGGGAGATATAACAAAAGACACTGATGAAATTTAAAACATCATTAGGTCTTACTTCAAAAGCCTTTACTCCAGAAAACTGGGAAATCTAAATGAAATGGATGATTGTCTAGATGGATGCTACTTGCCAAAGTTATATCAAGATCAGGGAAACTATCTAAATCATCCTATAACCTCTAAGGAAATAGAAGAAGTCATTAAAAGTCTCCCAACCAAAAAAATGTACAGGGCCAGATGGATTTAGTGCAGAATTCTACCAGACTATCAAAGAAGGGCTAATACCAATATTCCTCAAATTATTCCACAAAGTAGAAACAGAAAGAACATGGTCAAGCTCATTCTATGAGGCCACCGTCACTCTGATACCTAACCACACAAAGACTCAACACAGAAAGAGAATTTCAGACCAGTTTCCCTTATGAACATTGATTCAAAACTACTCAATAAAATACTTACAAACTGAATTAAAAAAAAAAAAAACCATCATCCACTGTGTATGCTTCATCCCAGGGATACAAGGGTGGTTCCATATATGAAAAATCCTACAATTTACAAACCCAAAAAACTGGTAATAAGGAGGTCCCAAGGGAGGATGCACAAACCTCACTCAGAAGGGTAAACTAGTCTTTGGAGGGTAGGGATCTGAGTAGGAGAGGGGGTGAGGAGGGAAAGGGGGATGGTGATCAGGTGTATGGAGAAGGGGGGCAAGAGAGGGCTGGGAGTGAGAACAGAAATTAGTAGGGGACAGGAGGCCTGGGATAGCGGGGTGGAAGGAATACAGGGAGGCTATGGGGTTGGCCCTAGCTGAGATTCCTACCAGAGGGGCATGCAGAGACTGAATTCACCACCTCCTGTAGCCAGGCAGGACTTCCAGAGGAGGGACAGGGACATTAACAAAATCTTCAATCCAAAAATTGTTTTGCCTATGAGATGTGGAGGGATAAAGATGGAACACAGATTGAGGGGACAGCCAACCAATGATTGCTCCAAGTTGTGACCTAGCCCATGTGAGACAGCCAACCCTTGACTCTATTAATGCTTGCAGACAGGAACCTAGAACAACTGTCTCCTGAGAAGCTTCATCCAACAGTGGATAGAGGTAGATGCAAAGACCTACAGCCAAATGTCAGGCAATGTTTGAGGAGTCTAGTGGGAGAGTGAGGGGTAGAATTGAGCAAGCCAGAGGGGTCAAGGACAACACAAGAAAACCTGGGCCCGTGGGAGCTCACAGATACGGAACCACCAACCAGTATACAGGGGCTGAACCTAGGCCCCCTACACATTTGTAGCAAATGTGCAGCTTGGTCTTCATGTGGGACCCCTAATAAGTGGAGCAGGGGTTGTCTCAGTCTCTGGGTAAAGAGGAAGCCCATCAAATGGGAGATAATCTTTGTCCACTATAAATCTTACAAAATATTAATATCCAGAATTTATATACAACAACAACAACCAGCCCATTTGAAAAATGTGCCTGGAATCTGAACAGAGTTCTTAAAAGAAAAAATAAAACGTAGCTAAGAAATAAACCAAAAAAGTTCATGATCCCTAGCAGTTAGCAAAATTCAAACAATTCTGAGATTTTATTTCACCCCAGTCAGAATGGCAAAAATAAACAAAACAACTAACAAAAAGTGATGAAAGGGATGAAGGAAAACAGAACCCTCGTTTGTTGTTTTTAAGATTGCAAACTGGTACAGCTACAAAGAAAACCAGCATAGAAATATTCTTAAAAAGCAAAAACTAGAGCTACCATATGATATAGCCAGAGACTTCTTGACATATGGCCAAAGGACTCTACATCCTAATGCATACATACTTACTCATCTGTGTTTACTGCTGCTCTATTCCCAATGGCTAGGACATTAAAATGTCTTTTAAGAGATGGATGGGTCATGAATATGTGGTACATATAGTACTGTGGAATACTGTTCAGCTGGAAAGAAAAGAAAATCATGAACTTTGCAGGAAAATGGATAGAACTAGAAAAGATCATATTCAGTGTGATAACTCAGACCCAGAACTACAAATGTCACATGTTCTTTTGTATCAGAGGCTTTTAGAGCCAATTCTTCAGATATGAGTACATATCCTGGAGTGACTGCAGAAACCAAGAAAGTAAAAGGGGATGATTATTGGGGTAGGGTGACTGGGGAGGAATAGAGAGGGAAACAACAGGGTACAAGGACGTGACTGGGCAAATGAGAAAAGACTGTGTTAATTAGGGGGAAAGGAAGGAGATCGATACAGAAGGAGGGATGATGAGAACTAAAAACCAATAGGGTGTTAGAAAAAGACATAAGGGTTCTACTGTTAACTATCTGCCTAAATAATAACAATAGTAATAATAAATAATAAATAATTTAGGTCTTGTAAAGATATGAATGTACAGTTTAAAGATTTGTGTTTTCATTTGGGTTGACAATGTTCTCTCCAAGAGCCAAAGACCAACTAACAAAAACCCCACCACCAGACAGAGAAATCCTTTTCTATTTTATTATTGAAAATAGATTCTAATACATCCTGACTACAGTTTTCCCCTCTGTCCATTCCTCCCAGCTCCACTCCCCATCTCCTCTCTCCCTAAGATGCACTTCTCCTCCATTTTCTTTCAAAAAAGAACAGGCCTCTATGAAACAACAACCAAACATGACAAAACAAGATACATACAATAAGACAAGAAAAAGACTCTCATATTGAGGCTAGGCAAGGTACCCAACTGGAGGAAAAGTCATAAGAGCAAATAAGAGTCAGAGATAATTCCTGCTCCCACCGTTATGAGTCCCACAAAAACACTAAACTAACAGCCGTAACATACATGCAGGGACTTGCTGCAGATGCTTGCAGGTCTTGTGCTTGCTGCATCCATCCCTGTGTGTCCATATGAGCCCTGGTTAGTTGCTCCAGCGGGCCATGTTCTCCTGATGTCTTCAATCCCCTATTACTCCTACAATCTCTCCCCCCTCAATATGCAGAGTTGTGGAGCCTGGTCCCAATGGATCCATCTATAAAACACTCCTGCACCTAAGACTAATCAGAATGACCAAGATTTTAAAAATGAATGACAGTAGATACAAGGAAAGAGGAACACTTACTCATTGCTTGGGGATGGGGTACAAATTGGTACAGCCACTATGCAAATCAGTGTGGTGATTTCTCAAAAAGATAAAAATAGATATATCCAGTATCTGGCACTGGAATTTTTGTTTAAAACCCTCTGGCTTCTAGGAGCACCACTATCCATGTATAGTGTCTGTTCAGACTCTTTTATGTTTCTTAGTCTATAATGTAAAAGCGTTCCACGTTTTTTTTACATTTAATATTACTTAGCACTTCACAATCCGAAATATTATCTTTCATCCTTTTCTATCTGTAGTATCTTTTCATAAGCCAAATTAATTAATCTCAATGAAGCTAAAGTATATTTACTAATATCAGAGTTATTTTGTAAGATTTTTTGAGAATGATCTTGCTAATTCTGATGACATATCTTTTGATGTTAGATTCTAATATATTCACATTTTTTCTTAAATATTTAGGCCTGTAACTCCATATATGATTTTTGTGACACTCCCTGAAAATTTTGTCTTGTATAACTTAAATTTTATTGTTAAGTAGCCTAATTTGAAAGTACTATACTACTAGGTTTTCTTGATAATTATTACTTAATCTTTGTTTAATGTTCTTTTGTGTATGCAGTTATACTTCCAACTAAAGTTTATTTCATCAATAACAACATACTATAACTATATCCTTTTTCTTGCTCCTATTATTCTTTACATATATATTTTTTCTAGCTTTTGATTTTCTACCTTTGGTCTTTCTGTATTTAAAGAAGCATCTATTATAAGTAGCAGAGTATTGGCTTAGCTTTGTTAGTTAAATCTTCATTTTTTTCTCTTTAATTGAAGTAGTCCATTTAAGCTAACTGAACCTAAAATGACCTTCTTAAGTAGAGATGGTCTGGTTGCAAAGCACTATCACCCATGCATTCAGATTTGTCATCCTTTACACTGACAGTTTTTGCTACTTTAAATGTTTTCCATCTAATTGTTAATTACACATTATTTGGGTGTGTTTTGGTTGTTGGCATAAAGAATATGCATTTTAGTCCTATTTATAATGCAGTAAAAATCATTACATACACAAATAGCTGAACCTTAGGGCATAACAATTCTCTTTCCTCTTGCTATTAGTGATATATGGCCACATACTTGACTTCGACACATTTTAAGCTGCACTATGTTTTGTAGTACTTACTTATGTTAGTGTATATATTTTCCCTTTTGCATTTTTTTGGCCTGTGATTATTTCTGATTACTTGAATAATTATTTTAATATTTATTTTGGTGTATGCTTAGAACAAATTCTCTGATATACTGTTTGCCTAGAGGTATTTTTACTTTGCCATGACCTTTGAAAGATATCTCCATTGATCAAGGTATTCTTATTGGTAGCTATCTTATTTCAGTTTATCAGTACATCAGTTCTGCCTTCAGTATTGACATCCATGGTTTTCTTCTCCTAGGGATCCTTGCTCCTATCACCTCATGCCCTGGCACAGAATGTAAAATTTTTATGCTTTAATTCATTCTTCCAATGCTCTCAACAAGAGATTTAACTGTCTTAAGTTTTCACATAATAGTCGAAATTTCTACATCATAGTCAGAATAGGCATTATTATTTTTTTTTAATTTTAGAGTTTTACCTAGGAAGTCTTGATTATATTATTAGTTCTTTAAAATATTTAGAGCATTTTCATCCCATTATTAGTCAAATGAGTAGTTTCACACATGATTCTTTTTTGGAACAAAATATATCTGTTTAAAGAAAGTTCAAGGCCAGCCTGGTCTACAGAGTGAGTTCTAGGACAGCCAGGGCTACACAGAGAAACCCTGTCTCGAAAAACCAAAAAAAAAAAAAAAAAAAAAAAAAAAGAAAGAAAGAAAATCCAGGCAACACATTCTGTCAAGTCATACCGTGACATATGCAATGGCAGTATTTTTTTAATTACTTATATTTTCTAAAGAATATAATAATCAAAAATGATAAAGAGGCTTTTGTGGTTCTAATTTTATTTCACACAGAAGCAGAACTGCTTAAGTACATTCAGTGAAGCAGAGCTAGGAAAATACTTTTTTGCCTCTAATCTTCTGTGTAAAAGTCTTTCAAAATGTTCTGGGCTGAATAAATATAAGTTCATAGATTTTAAAAGATTTTATTTAAAACAACTGTATCTGCTGAACAAATCACATTTACTGCCCAATTACTATATAATACAAAGGTACACTTTATTAATAAAGCCATCTAAAGATAATGAAATACTCTAATCCACATGCAAGTCACTTGTGACACTGAAATAAGTGTTTTTTATAAGAGAGCTCTATATAGATATCATTTGACTTCCCAAAAGTTTCTACATCGTCTAGTGCTTTTATAGAAAAACCACCAACAGAAACCAAATGAATATTATCAAGACACTAGCTGAAAAGTCACTGAAGAATCCTAAAAAATAATTACCATATTAAAACTTACGGATGTCTCCTTTCCCGCTCACAATGAGTTTTAAGCCCTCCATTTTTCTTTCAGTGCCTTTTCTACACTCTGGTCAGCTAAGAGTATCCTAACTTTCTAACTGCAGTAAATCTTAAATCTTTGATGTACATTCACATTCCTAGTTCAAAATTCTTAGTGAGATACAAGAATTTAACAACTTTAGCTTATCTTCAGTTGCTACTGAATAAAATATAAGTACATATAATTAAAGATAAATTTCTATGTTCTGTATTCTCTGCTTAATATCCTTAGACTTTCTTCATTCTTATCAGAGCTCTGGAGGGACATTCATAATTATCCATTATCAAGAGCTCACCATTAGCCTCTAGAAGCACACAAATTTCTGTCACATATCCTATGATTGATTTTTTTTTAATAATTTTGCTAAATTTCTTATGTTTAAACAAAAATAAAATAATTATAAGGTTAACTCTAAAGAAACTGAATTAAAAAGAAGTACACTATTTTTTAAAAAAGGTTTTAATCTAAAAGAACAAGAAGAGAAAAAATGGCTCTATGGACTTCTTAAAGAACAGTAGAAAAGGGAAAATGGTAGAGAATGGCTCAGATCCTGAAATATTAAAATCAAAGCCAGTCAAAAAAATATGGCAACTCTTTTCAAAATTAAAAACCAACTCAGGCTATGGAAGCAGGCCAATTCTGAGCCAGGAGAAGGCAACCAGGTATACACGCCGTATATACATGATGACGTAGGCTGAAGAAAGTATGCCTGAGGGACCCAGGGTAGAGCTGTCAGCCTATCACAGAACTGAATCATAAAATAAAGGTAGCATGTGTAAGGACAAGGCTGGAGTGGAGCTAAAGCAGTGCACCAAGGCACAATGAGATATATCATGCTATGATGAAAACAGGTGCTGACCAAGGCTGTGCTGACTCATAGATAGCAGAAGACTAGAGATAGAGACCAAAGCCCTAAATAACATTCCACAAAGAAAAAAAAATCACAACCTTACTAAACTTTAGAACTCATGTGAACATTGCAAAAGCTCCCATGGAAATAAGAAAGTCATTCTGAAGAGGAAAAGGAGGGATGAGAGGATGGACAGATGATGAATTTGGAAAGATGGCAGGAAATCAATAAGCCAGTGAGAAAAATATCAGCTCTAACACAAGTCCCAGGTGTGTAGCTTCCCATGCAGAAACAAAGCCACATGAAAAACCATGACACTTCTCCTAAAACAGCCAATACCATATGACTGGCTGCTAAGAAAAAAAAATGTACATAAAATTCCAGGCTAAGGGTGGAACTCCACAAGCTTCTGCCCTACATGTGCGAAGTGCTATGATGAAAGTCAACGGGAAGAAAAAAATTACAGGAAAGAGTCCACAGACATCACAAAGAAAGAATAGATTTCATAAGAAAAGTGAGTCTAGTTCTTCAAAGACATTCCCAAGAAAAGTTGTTAGGGAAGGCAGAATGAAAGTCACATCTAAGAACTTTGAGAAAGGTGCCACAAAACTTGATAAGAAGGTTGTGAAGCAGTTCAATAACAAGCCACAAGGGGGCAAAGGACCGAAAGACAAATTTCAGAAGGCAAATAAATTCAATAAGCAGCAGAAATTCCAGTCAGATGATAAAAGTGATGACTCAGCAGCCGAGAAACCCAAGTGGGATGACTTCAAAAAGAGGAAGAAAGAGCTGAAGCAGAGCAGGCAGCTTAGTGAGAAGACCAACTACAACATCGTGGTTCGAGCAAAGCACATTTGGGAGAGCTTGAGAAGAAAAGATTGTGACAAAGAAAAATGAGTGAAGCTCATGAGTGATTTGCAGACGCTGATTCAAGGGAAAGTTAAAACTATTGCCTTTGCACATGACCCAACCCGAGTGACCCAGTGCTTCATTCAGTATGGGAATGAGGAGAAGAGGAATCAGGCTTTCGAAGAATTACAAAGAGACTTGGTTGAATTAAGTAAAGCCAAATATTCCAGGAATATTGTTAAGAAATTTCTCATGTACGGAAGAAAACCACAGGTTGCAGAGATAATCTGAAGTTTTAAAGGTCAGGTGAGGAAGATGCTGCTGCATTTAGAGGCTTCGGCCATTGTGGAGTATGCATACAACAACAAAGCCATTTTGGAACAGAGGAACATGCTGACAGAGGAGCTCTATGGGAACACATTCCAGCTTTACAAGTCAGCAGATCACCCAACTCTGGACAAGGTGCTAGAGGTACAGCCAGGAAAGCTAGAGGTTATCATGGGTGAAATGAAGCAGATTCTGACTCCAGTGGCCCAAAAAGAGGCTGTGATTAAGCACTCAGTGGTTTATAAAGTATTCTTGGACTTTTTTACCTATGCATCCCCAAAACTTTGATCAGAACTAATTGAAGCCATCCAGGAAGCAGTGGTGTACCTGGCCCACACACACGATGGCACCAGAGTGGCCATGCACTGCTTCTGGCATGGCACACCCAAGGACAGGAAAGTGAAAACAATGAAGACAGACGTGGAGAAGGTTGCTAATGGCCAATACTCACACTTGGTTCTACTAGCAGCATTTGATTGTATTGATGATACTAAGCTTGTGAAGCAGATCATCATATCAGAAATCATCAGTTCCTTGTCCAGCATAGCTAATGACCAATATGGAAGGAAAGTCCTGTTGTACTTGATGAGCCAGAGATCCCGCCCACATGGTGCCAGAGATCATTAAGCTTCTGCAGAAGAGTGATGGCAATGCACACAGTAAGGACACTGCAATCCACGGTGTGAGCTCTTGGAGTCCAGCTCTCCAGCTTTGCTGAACTACCTGTAAGGACACATTCAAGAGCTGGTGCTGGATACATCTGCATGTGTTCTGCTCTCTGACATCCTGGGATCTGCTACTGGAGACGTTCAGCCTGCTATGGATGCCATCGCCGGTTTGGCAGCAGCAGAACTGTATCCTGGTGGCAAGGATGGAGAGCTTCATGTTGCTGAGCATCCTGCAGGACACCTAGTTCTCAAATGGTTAATAGAGCAAGATAAAAAGATGAAAGGAAACAGAAAAGAAGGTTGTTTTGCAAAAGCCCTTGTAGAGCATGTTGGTATGAAGAACCTCAAGTCCTGGGCAAGCATCAACCAAGGAGTCATTATTCTTTCCAGCCTTCTTCAGAGTTGCGACCAAGAAGTTGTAAATAAAGTCAAAGCTGGACTGAAAACAATGATTCCTACTTTGGAAAAAAACAAAAGCACCAGCGGAGGCATCCAGACTCTGCTGGAGAAACTGACTGCATAGGCGTGCAGGATGAGCAAGCTGGAACCCGCTTCCTAAAGGAGAAGGGCAGAATCTACCTTACTCATAACTGGATGCTCTGTGCATGTATTTGTTAAGGGACCTAGTTATATAAAATTGTTTCTAAAAGAAAAAATTCCAGGCTAATAGTTCAAAAGAATAATGGCATATATATTCAAACAACTTGAAGAAGATATGAATGTACTCCAAAAAAATAAAAACAAATGTCTAAATACATAATGAAAGTAAATTCAAGACCTGAGAAAAGAATTTCAGATAAATAGAATTGCTGATAAAAAGCCAAAATGAAATGATACTGACAAGGGACAGAGTCAGTTAGCTAGAGAAAATGGACAGTGGAGAGACATCATCTTGAGAATGCTTATGTGTAAACAGACTGGTGGTATTGAGGACAGGGTAGCAAGATGCACTATTCAGGCAATAAGAACTTCTAAAAAACAAACAGAAAATAGAATAGGTTCAGACATGCAGAAAGCCTTAACCTAAGAATAGTGGCACATAAATTATATATTCTATGTAAAAGACTGAGAACAGTTTCCAAAAAAGAAAAGAAGAAAATTCCCCAAATCTAGAAAAAGATCACCATCCAGTTAGAGATATAGAGAACACCCAAGACACAGGACCAGAATACAAACTGCCAATTTCATATTATAGTGTCTTACTTAGAGTGATACCATCAAGATTCCTGTGATAAACATCAAGATTCCTGTGATAAACATCAAGACCAAAAGCAACTTGGAGAAAGGGGGTTTATTTTAGCTTACAACTCTCAGGTAACACTCCATCACTGAGGTAAGTCAGGGCAAGAACTTAATCCAGGAACCCAGAGGCAGGAACTGGCACATAGGGAATAGAGGGAAAGGTGCTTACTGGTTTGGTCTCCATGACTTGCTCAGCTGGCTTTCTTATATCTCCCAGCACCACTTGCACAGGATGAGCCCACAGTGCATAGGCCCTTCCACATCACTAATAAAGAAAATGTTCCACACATTTGCCTACAGGCCAATCTTAGAAGGGCATTTTGTCAACTGGGGTTCCTCTTTTCAGATGACTCTAGCTTATGTCAAATTGATGAAAATCCTAATTAGGAAATATAGTAAAATACAGAGTAAAGATAAGGACAGTGAAAGCTGAAAGAGAACAGGACCAATTTACATATAAAGGCAGGAAAGTCAGAATAAGATCCAAAAATTTCATAAAAGCTTCTAAAAGCAGAAAAGCCTGAAAAGATGTATTCAAAACTCTAAAAAGACCACAAATGCTAATCCAAACTACTTTATACAGGAAAGTCATGAGTCAGCATACAAGGGAGATAAAATATTTTCATAACAAAAAGAGACACGGAATTTATAAGAACTACTTCAGGTATATAAAGGATATTGGAGTAATACTTCATATGAAAAAAAACCAAACTCACCACTAAAGGGTAAAATAACAATAGTAGAACATTCAAAAGAGGGCTAAGAACATGCCACAAAATCAACAACCTGACAGGACAGAGTAGCTCTGAATATTGTCTCAATTCCCCAATAAAAAGACACAGAATAGCTAAATATATTAGAGAATATGATGCATCTTTTTACTGCCTCCAAGGACCACCTCGCCAGTAAAGATAAGACATCACCTTGGGGGCAAAGGACAGAAGTTACAACAAAGAAATTTAGCTAGAAAAAAAAATAGGTCTATCTATTCTAATATCTGACAAAACAGAGTTCAAAAATATCCTGAGTAGGTGGGTAGAGACCTCTGCCTGGGCCACCAGGAGTGCATAGCCAACAAGCACCTGAAAAAGCTACCCTCCCAGGAGCTTGGAAAAGCCGTGAGCGGGGTTAAGGGGAGCAACACCTCTCACCCAGATCCGGTGGGATCCAGGGCCTGAGAATCCGGGGGCATGAAACCTCTGAACCTTCCAGTTTCCATCTGTGGGTGGAGACCTCTGTCTGGGCTACCAGGAGTCCATAGCCAATAAGCGCCAGAGAAAGCTATCCTCCCAGCAGCTTGGAAAAGCCATGAGTGGGGTTAAGGGGAGCAACACCTCTCACCCAAACCCGCCCGGATCCGGGATACAGGGCCTGAGGAGAACTCAGTGACGGGAAACCTCTGTACCTTCTGGCTCCATCTGTGAGGGGAGACCTATGCCTGGGTCACCAGGGGTCTCTGCCTAGGGACCTCAGCCTGGGCCACAGGGCTCCAGGAGAGAGCGGGTATCCCAGGAGTGCTGACACATCTTTGAGCACAGGCAAAACAACAACTTCTGTTCAAACTCACTAGATCAAGAGGGACCCTTGCAGAGCCATCAGGGCATAGGAACCAAGGGACAGCTGGGGACAAGATCCTTCTGATTTCTGTCTGCACCCCAGTGGATCCTGTGCCACAGCTCTCCAAACCCAAACACCTCTCAGAGAGAGCTGGTCTTCAAGGAGTATTGACACGGACGGAGGCCTGCAGG
>CM052712.1:16999791-17031453 GCA_028551405.1 Uromys caudimaculatus | reverse complement strand
AAGATGCTCCAACATGTAATGAAGACACATGCTCCATTATGTTCATAGCAGCCTTATTTATAATAGCCAGAAGCTGGAAACAACCCAGATGTCCCTCATCAGAGGAATGGATACAGAAAATGTGGTACATTTACACAATGGAGTACTACTCAGCTATTAAAAACAATGTTTTCATGAAATTTGCAGGCAAATGGATGGAACTTGAAAATATCATCCTGAGCGAGGTCACTCAGTCACAAAAGAAGGAACATGGTATGTACTCACTGATAAGTGGATATTAGCCAAAACGTTTGGAATGCCCAAGTTTCACTTTACAGTAACTGCCGGACTGAGAGTGAGGTCCCAGATGAAGGTGTTGGAGAAGGGACTGAAGCAGCTGAGGTAGTCTGCAGCCCTATGGAGGGAGCAACAGTGTCAACTGGTCTGACCCTCCCTCCCCTGTCTTCCTGGAGGTGGGACCACCAACCAAAGAATACACATGGAGAGACCCATGGTTCGGACTACATATGTGGCAGAGGAGGGCCTTGTTGGCCATCAGGGGGAGTAGAGGCCCCAGTAAAGGGGAATGTCAAGGTGGGAATATGGGAGTGGGTGGGCGTGTGGGTGGGAGCTGGAATTCCTTCATAGAGATGGGGGAGGGGGAAGGGATAGGTGGTCTCCAAAGAGGAGACCTAGATAGGGGGAAACATTGGAAATGTAAATAAAGTATCAAAAATAAAATAAAATAAAATGTATAATAATTTTTAAAAAACATACAATCCAGTTATAATTATAAGCTATATGCCTAGATTGGGCAGATACAACACTATACTAACTTATTCCCCAGCTAGAAGACCCCCTTCCTGCTTGCAGTTTCTCTTGGTCACATGGTTCTGATCCATTATGCTTCCTCCTCCTGAGACTTCTCTCGTTCCCCTCTTTTTCTCTTCTCCTTCTCTACCTGCCCCCACTATTGAACTTCCAGTCCCACCTTTCCCCCCACTGCCCAATCACAGACTCTAGTCTTTATTGACCAGTAAAAATGGAGAGAAGATTCACACCTAAGCACTTGATGGACTGCTTGCCTGGGACAGCCCTCTTGAGGAAGCAGAATTAACATCAGAATATGAACAGCATCAGGCCAACCCACAACAGGACTGAACAAAAAAGGATGTTTGGTTGGGAGTGTTGGAAAGGAGCAGTGGATGGGCAATTACTGAATACAAGAGAGGATGGGAGACTTGATTGGACATCCTGGGGCCTAGAAGAGAAAGAGTCCAGATGGAGAAGAAAGAAGGAATGAGCAAGTGAAGAATGTCAGCTCCTGTAGGCTCTTTGTGGGCACTCAGCAGACAGAGGTGGCAGCCCGTGTGGAGAAAAACATGGACAGAAAGCAGAAAAACCCCTTCCACAGGGCTTGAAGGACCTTGAACGCCACAGCAAACACTTGGGATTTCTATTTGTAAGTCATTCTGAGTCTAGAAGCACCATCGTTTGTTCTGTCTTTCCTAGGAGAGGTCCTGGGAATAGAAGGAAATTGTAAAAATAAATTAATTAAACTGAAAATTTAAAAATAATTGGAGAGGGAAAGAAAGTTAAGTTTAGCCTATTATGTAAAGGAAAAGCCATCACTCCTACAGAAAAGAGAATCTGTTTGATGAAAATGCTGTCACACATGCATGTGGTATGGCATGCCTCCATATCTAGAGCTTGAGAACCTAAGGCAGAAGAGTGGAGAGTTTGAGACCAGCCTGAGCTATATACTGAGAACTTGTCTCAAAAATAAAAAATAAAGAGCAGAAAAGAGAAGAAGGAGACAAGAGAGGGAAGAAAAAAGATGGGAGGGAAGGGGACTGCTTTCAAGTGGGGATAGCTCTTATAAATTAATGGTTGAATTAATTGTAAACAGTGCCAACGTTTACGGAAAGGGTAAGAACATGAAAGATAATAAAGATTGGGGATTTGAATGTAAAAAAAAAAGCAATTTGGCTTGTGTTTGACCTCACATACTTCTCGTAACAGGCTGGCTCTGCTGTATTTTACAAGTACCAGTAACTAGTGCTTGTAAAATACAGAATATGTTTTGGAAAGAAAAATGCTTTTCTTTAATGCTTCAGACTCATGTATGTAATTCTGGGGAACACCAATTTGACTGTTCTATTAGTTCCTTGTTGGAGAAAACAAACAAACAAACAAACAAACAAACAGAAAAAACCAAAAATATCCTGAGTAATAAATAATTTACTTCAGACTCAAAACAGTCCATCACAAAAATAAAAAATAAAACAATTTCAAACATATTAATACTAAATGCAGGTGTGCATCATTTAATAAATCAAATGCTCAGAAAGTCACAGGTTAACCTAAACACGAGGAGCTGTGACATCAATACTCCACTCTTACCAATAAGTCATCTGGACAAAAATGAAACCAATGGAATTATGACATAATGAATCAAATGGACTGAAAAGGCATCTACAGAATATTCTACCCAAATACTAGAGAATATACATTCTCCAAGCACCCTATTCTACTTTCTCATACTAGCACATGACACAAGTTTCAGCAAATATATAAAAACTGAAGTAGCATTGGCTGTGAAGAAATAAAACTAGGTAGCAACAGCAATAGAAACTACAGGAAGTTCAAAACACGTGGTGATAAAAAAAACATCTTATTGAATAATGAATAGTTCACTGAAGAAATCAAGAAGGAAAAACAGTATTTGAAATGAAATAAAAGTCAAAATACAAGTTTATCAAACCCTATGGGACACAATGAATGCAGTCCTGAGAAGAGCAGCTTAGAAGTCATGGAGAGTAGCAGATAGGGATTGGGGCATCCTAAGACACTGAGGCTGAGATGAGTAGGACTGCAGGCTTTCATGGGGCTTCTTGAGGTAGCTAGTGTTCTGGACTCAGCTGCTGAATACAGCCTCATAAGCAACTCTGCTCTTACTCTTCTTGGCCTCTCACCATGGGGACTTGACAAAGCTCTGTCCACACCCTCCATCCCAGGACACTTCATTTTCTAAGTGAAGATTATTAAGCACCCTCTTTCTGAATCTCTTCAACCCTTCACCTCAGGACATCCCTTCCCCGCACTTGCCAGCTGCACTCTCTTGACCATCACATTACTGTGGCAAGAAGAGTAAATGAAGCCCTAATTATCAAGATCATCTCCCACACAGGACTCAACAAAACTCAGCCTCCCACTCTGTAACATTACACCCTCCATTAGAGGTTTGATAGGTATGTAAGCCTTCTGGGGCATATGCCAAGATCTCGTAACAAAAGATACCAGCAACAGACCAACTCCAAATGCCTAGGTGCCTTTGTTGAAATAATACCAAAAATAAACCAAGGTGAATATGTCACCCTCAAGAATTATCATTCCTGGGGCTTGAAAGATAGAGAATTTAAGAGCACTTCCTGCTATTGCAGAGAACCCAGGTTTAGTTCCCAGCACATACATGACAACATACGACTGTCTGTGTGGTGGTTTGAATATATTTGGCCCAGGGAGTGACACTATTTGGAAGTTTGGCCTTGTTGGAGTAGGTGTGCCCTGTTGGAGTAGGTGTGTCATTGTGGCATGGGCTAGCTGCCTGGAAGCCAGGTCCTAGCTGCCTGGAAGCCAGGTTTCTCTGTCCTGTCTGACTTTGAATGAATATGTAGACCTCTCAGATACTCAAGCCTCATGTCTGCCTAGATGCTGCCATGCTCCCATGCTCCCACCTTGATGATAATGGACTGAACTTCTGAAACTATAACCCAGCCCCAGTTAAATGTTGTCCTTTTATAAGAGTTGCCTTGGTCATGGTGTCTGTTCTCAGCAGTAAAACCCTAACCAGGACAGTCTGTAATTCCATTTCCAAGGTATCCAATGCCCTTTTCAATCCTCCTCAGGCACTACACAAGTACATGAATGAATATATATATATATATATATATATATATGCAAAACAGTCAGTTTATTTGATAGAAACATTTAAAGAATCAAGAAAAAGGAAAGATATGCTCTACTATTCAAAAGACCACAACTGCCAACCCAGACTATTATGCCAGAAAAATAGAATTTTTTTCATCCTAAAAATAGACTAATGTAATTTACAACCACTGAGATAACTCCACATAGGATACTGGAGGGAATACTTACAAATGAAGATGCAAAATCAGATAAATAAATATCAGAATAATTAATCAAAAAGGCATCAAAACATAATAAAACCAATAACATGGTTTGAATAAATAGAAAACATTCCATAATATGTATGGATATTAATTTTCTTAATTTTGCAAATGAAAAGACACAGAATAGAGGGACAGATTAGGAAAAAAACTGTATTGCTGGGCAGATATGACTTTAATCCCAGCACTCAGAGGGCAGAGGAAGGTGGATCTACATGGATTCAAAGTCAGCATGATCTACAGAGTAAATTCCAAGTCAAACAGAATTATATAGTAAGACCCTATATCACCATGCTCCCCAAAATGTATCATTTTCCTGCCTCCAAGTAACACATTTCACCATCAAAGGTAAATACTATATGAGTATAAAAGCATTCTCAGCAATTTACACTCAGTAGACATAGTTATTACTAGTTACAAAATAGATTTCAAACCAAAATTAGTCCAAGGATATAAACAAGGCTATTTAATAAAAAATCAGGGGGATAGTCCATCAAGAGAATAATATATTTATAAATGCACACATCCAAAACACAAATATAATTTAAGAAAGCAAATATTGCCATATTTATACTGTTGTAATAATTAGTGACCTCAATATACAACTTCCACCAACAACAAATCATTTGGACAAAAAAGAAACATTGTTTTTCCATACGAAGGTAAGAATTGCTCATTCAAAGTCCGTAAAAAATTGTGTTGGGATTTTCATGGGAACTGCATTGAATCTATAGATTGTTTTTAATAAGATGGTCATTTTTACTATGTTAATCCTATCAATCCATGAGGATGGGAGCTCTTTCCATCTTCTGATATCTTCTTAAATTTCTTTTTTCAGAGACTTTAAGTTCTTGTCATATAGGTCTTTCACTTGCTTGGTTAGAGTTACACCAAGATATTGTTTGTTGTTATTGTGAAGGGTGTTGTTTGCCTAATTTCTTTCTCAGCCCATTTTCCAGCTGTATAAAGGAGGGCTACTGAGTTTTTTGAGTTAAGTTTATAGCCAGCCACTTTGCTGAAGGTGTTTATTACCTCTAGGTATTCAACAAAAAACCCAGGATAGCTAAAACAATCCTGTACAACAAAAGAACTTCGGGAGGTATCACCATCCCTGACCTCAAGCTGTACTACAGAGAAGCAGCAATACAAAAGGCATGGTATTGGCATACAAACTACTTAATCAATGGAATAGAATCGAGGACCTAGAAATAAACCCACACATTTATGGACACTTGGTTTTTGACAAAGAAAGCAAAACCATACAATGGAAAAAAGAAAATATCTTCAATAATTGGTGCTGCTCTAACTGGATATCTGCATGTAGAAGAATACAAATAGATTCATATCTATCACCCTGCACAAAGCTCCAGTCTAAGTGGATCAAAGACCTCAACATAAAACTGAATACACTAAATCTAATAGAAGAGAAAGTGTGAGGAATAGTCTTGAACAGCTTGGTAAAGGAGACAACTTCCTGAACAGAACACCAACAGCTCAGGCACTAAGATCAACAATTAATAAATGGGACCTCATGAAGCTTAAAAGCTTCTGTAAGGCAAAGGACACCATCAATAGGACAAAACAGCAGCCTGCAGAATGGGAAAAGATCTCCTACAACCCTACATCCAACAGAGGGCTAATATCCAAAATATATAAAGAACTCAAGAAATGAGACACAAACAAACTAAATAATCCAATAAAAAGCTGGCATACAGAGCTAATCAGAAAATTTGCAACAGATGAATCTCTAATGAGAAGCACTTAAAGAAATGTTCAATTAGTCATCAGAAAAATGCAAATCAAAATAACTCTGAGATTCCATCTTACACCTATCAGAATGGGTAAGATCAAAAACTCAAATGACAGCACATGCTGGAGAGAATGTCTAGCAAGGACCCCTTCATTGCTGGTTGGAGTGTAAACCTGTACAACCACTTTTGAAATCAATTTGGTAGTTTCTCAGAAAACTGGGAATATTTCTACCTCAAGACCCACCCAGTCCACTCCTGGGCATTGACCTAAAAGATGTCCCACCATACTGGACATTTGCTTAATTGAATTCATAGCAGTTTTATTTATAATAGCCAGAAACTGGAAACAACCTTGATATCCCTCAAGTGAATAGATAAAGAAAATGGTACATTTACATAATGGAATGCTACTCAGTTATTAAAAACAAAGACATCATAAAATTTGCAGGAAAATCAATGAAACTAGAAAATATGATCCTGAGTGAACAAACCCAGACTCAGAAAGACATGAATGGCATGTACTCACTTATAAGCAAATATTAGCCACAAAATGCAGGATAACCATGCTATAATTATAATCCACACTCCCAAAGAAGCTAAGTAACAATGAGGGCCCAAGGGAGGATGTTTGAATCTCACTCATAAGGGGAAATAAAATAGACATTAGAGGTAGATGGGGAGAGGGAACTGGGTTGAAGAGCTGGTAATGACAGGAATGGAAGTGGGGCTCAAGTATGGGGTTTAGGGGAGAGGGCTGAGTGATAGAATAGAATTCTGTGGGAAGGGGCAACTTTGGAATGAGCTGGAGACCTAGAATGGGGGAAGCTCTCCAGAGTCTATGGTGGTGACCTTAGCTGAGACTCCTAGCAGCAGAGGAAATGGAGCCTTCCGGTGGAAGTTTCTACTCACAAAACCTTCAACCCCAAATTCATCCTGCCTACAAGATGTGCAAGAATAAAGAAAGAGCAGATATCTAAAAAATGGCCAACCAATGACTAGCTCAACTTGAGACCCACCCCATGGGAGAGAGCCAACCCTTGATACAATTAATGATACTCTGCAATGCTTGCAGACAGGAGCCTAGAACAACTATCATCTGAGAGACTTCATCCAGCAGCTGATGAAAACAGATGCATAGACCAACAACCAAACATTAGACAGGGCTTGGGAATCCTATGCAAGGTAGGGGTAGGACTGAGGGAGCTGTGGAGTCAACGATACCACAAAAATACCTACAGAGTCAGCCCCATGAGAGGTTCACAGAGACTGAACCACCAACCCAAGAGCAAGCTTGGGCTGGACCTAGGCCCTCTACACATCTGTAGCAGATGGACAACTTAGTTTTCATTTGAGTCCCCTAACAGTTGGAGCGGGAGCTGTCTCAGAGTCTGTTGGCTGCCTTTGGATCCCTTTCTGCTAGCTGGTCTGCTTCTCTGGCCTCAGTGAGAGAGCATGTGCTTACTGCTGCTGAGACTTGATGTGTCATGGGGCCTTGGTACCCATGATGGGCTTCCCATTCTCTGGGGAGAAAAGAAGGGGATAGTTGGGGGAGGGGCTTGTGAGAGTAGAACTGGGAGCAGAGGAGAGGAGGAGGCTGTAATCAGAGTGTAAAGTGAATAACAAATTAATTAATAAAAAAGAAAGTTAGAGTTAAATGATACCATAAATCAAACACTGTACAATACATACTATTTCCAGCAGCCCATTGAACTTTCACCAAAATCACATATTGGGACACAAAGCAAATCTCAAGCTATATAGGAAAATTGAAATGAGATTTTATATTTTATTTGACCACAACATAAGATAGATTTCAAGAGCAACAGAAAGTACAGAAATGACAAAAACTCTTGTAAATGAAAGAAGACACTGTTGAAACATGAGTGGATCATCCAAGAAATCAAAAAAAAATTAAGACAACTAAACTTCAATTGAAAATGAAAGCACAATATACCAAAACATATGAGAAATAATGAAGACAATCATAAAAGTAGAGTTTAATAAAACATCTTAAGACTTTGGGAAAATATAAGACATATAAACACCCCTGAAAAGTAAAATGTAGAAATAAACAGAATTAGGCAAGAAATTAATGAATTACAAACAAAATATATGAAGAATTAACGAAACAAAAACACAGTTATTTGAAAAGTGCCAGATAAGCAAATGGAATGAGAGAATACCTAACTTAATAAGATTAGTGACTAAAAGAGACATTAGTATAGATACCAGTAAAACTTAGTCATAAGGACACTCTTGGTTTCTAGCTGTGCATTATACACTAAAGTTGAACCAAGGTAAAATAAATAGTCTGATGCATAACAAGCAATGAGATTGGATCTCCAATAAGACGTCTTTCAATGACAAAAGAAAGCTTACAGCATGAAGGATTTGCTAAAAATTATTCCAGAACCTCAAAGATTAAACACAAACATTACTCAAATTATTCCGTAAAATATAAAAGGAAAAAGGGCTTCCAAACATTTTACAACACAATATACTGATACAAAACCAGACAAAGATATAACAAAGAAACTTACAAACTGATCTACTAGGTATAGTGAACATATGGGCAAAAACTGGCACTAAAAACATATTAAGTCAAAGAATATATCAAAACATCATTCTTGTTCCTAGGCCCTATCATAGGATACACCATATTATATACTTTAGTCATAAAACACAGAGAAATAGTGTTGGAAGGTGCTATGCATGCTGCTGAAGGGGAAAAGTATCATTGGGCTTACCCAGCTATAAATTCTGTGAGCTACAATAATGCCTGCCCTGTCAAAATGTGTTCAAGTTATAGGGATAGCCACACACATTCCGACTGGACTTAAGGCCAATTCCACGATACAGCATCCATCCCTGGTAGTATTATTGAGCTAAGAACCTCTGGCTATACAGGTCATATGCTTTAGATGAGGTCTTACTACTATTACACTGCTAAATTAACACAGTAAATAAATCAACTCCAAATAGTTTTCTGATATAAGCATAGATTAAATTAGTGCATCTCTTAACTCTCAACAGAGAAGCTTCTATTTGGAATAAATGATGATTAACACAGTGACCCAAAATTTTCCAAAGTACAGAGAATAGGAGACTGCATATACTGAATATATATACCACACACCCACACCCGAGGCTCAAGAATAATTACAGAACAGGAAGTAGAAAGAGTGTAAGAGACAGAGGGTGTAAATTACTACACAGAAACATCTTCTGGACACAGCAGAACAGGTGCACATATGAACTAACTGCATTTCTGACAGTATGCATAAAACCTATGAGAGCCTAAGCAGACCAAATCCCAACATAGAAAAGGTGTTGGTACACAATCCCACCCATAGTTGTGAAACAATTGGCAACTGTTACTTGCTAGAAAATAAGGGTCAGTTTTCTCTAGTGTAGACTATGAGGAGTTGACCATGCTCCATTGGAAGAGCATACATCCAAGAATATTTTGGACAGGTACTTTAAGAGAGAGGGGGTAGGGAAGGAGGGAGAGAGACAGACAGACAGACAGAGACAGAGACTGAGACTGACTGCAGGGTTTGGTGCACAGAGAAGTGGGTGTCAATCCGGGAAGAGCTGGAGGAGTATGAATATGATCAAAACACACTATGCAGAACTTAAAACCCTAAATAAATTTTTTAAATGTTAAAAACAAAAAAGCGACTAGAGAAACAACTCAACAAAAACAACGGATCACGGAACCAAAGAGAAAATGTTCAAAAGAAGCAGCACAATGGACTAGTAAACAATGAAGTGTTCGATATCCTTAGCAATCAGGAAACTGCAAACTAAGGCTATTTAAGATTCCAGCCACCTCCATCAAATGAGTATCATCAAGATTACAAATGACAAAAATTGCTTGGGTGGATGTGGAGAGGGGGACTTTCATAAGACATTGGTGTACAAACTAGAACAGCTACTTTGTAACTAAGTATGAAGTCAACTTGAAAACAAACAAACAACAGACTGACCTGACATATAGCCCAGCTATACCACTCCTGAGTGTCCACCCAAAGAACTTCAGACCCTACTACATAAAAAGACTTTACCATTAATTTCATGTCCATTGCTGCTCCATTCTGAATATGTAGGAAGCAGAGCTAATCAACAGATGAAAGGATAAAGAAACTAGAATACAAAATGTAATTGTTTAGCTGATGAGAAAAATGAAATTATAGGTCAATGGATAGAATTTGAACTCAAGCCCAGAATGACAAACATCACATGTTCTCTCTCATATATGAATCTTGGCTTCAACTCCATTTCACTATAATTCATAATCTGATAGTGAAATAGTAAAAGGGGAATCCAAGAAATTAGAAGGGGGTTAACTCGTGTCTCATGGGGATGCATTAAGCAAGGAAGAAGAGCACAGTGTCGGTACGATGAAAATGAAGAGTAGAATACTTGGGACAAAAAAGGCTTAAGAAGGTTGAAGTGCAAAAGAATGGGGACCTAAGGGAAGGGGTAAGGTTAACCAGAAGGAAGGGTATGTGAAAAACCAAATGGAAACTTACTCAAACTAGTCTGTAAAATAGAAATGGAAAGAATTCTTCCAAACTCTTTTATAAAACTAATATTTTTCTGATACCAAGACCAAAGAATGGCATAAAAACAAAAGAAAAGAAAATTATAGACCAATCTACCCATTATCATACACACTGTGGAATTTTATTCACCTATTAAAAAAAAGGTAAATTATAGAAATTGAAAAGAAAAAAGGATTGAACTGGAAAAATATATAGTGAACAAGGTAACATGAGCCTGGAAAACCAATGCTGCATGGTCTATCATGTATGGATGAGAGCTTAGAGTTTTTATATTATTGATTAAACTGAAATGTCGGCAGAGACATGGCAGTGATAAAGGAAACACGGTGGAAGAGAGAAGAAAGTGTAAGGAAGGTGAGGATGGCAGAACACATGTGCTGTAAAAACAGACGTAGGGAACACTGGGAGCAACAGTATGTAAACAGGATACAGAAAGGGAATGTAGAAATAGGGGATGCAGAGAGACAGAGAGAGAGAGGGAGAGAGACAGAGAGAGAGGGAGAGAGATCACTGAAACTATAAAAGTATACAATTCCACATAGAAATCTACTAGTTTATAACCTAATTAAAAACCCAGTTTAAGAGCAGTTCTGAACAGAGGCAGCATGATATACAGATAATGCTGATGTCAGAAGCCATGGGTTAATAAAGGAAAACTCCAGTGGCAGTGTGGGACACAGCCCGAGCAGTTGTTGTCCAGCAAAGTCCCAAATGTCATCAAAATTATTTAAGTTATAATCATTTGTCATTGATTGCCTACCATGGATAGTAAGACCCTATTATTTAAAGATACTATATACCTTGTAGAACACAGAAGAACCATATGGGAATTGACCTGAAGCTTCTTCACAGCAGGATAGCTTTCATAATGCTGAAAATTTCTATGCGTGCATCTGGAGAATGAATGTTGGCTATGGTCTACCCCAGATTTAAACCCTGGGTACAATACTTTTTCCAACCTAGAGGCACTTACTGGTGGTGCAGCAATGGCACAGCTGTTACGTGGGTTGCCGACAATTACTAGTGGAATCTGCGGTCTGCTCTGTACACATGAGTTCATGGTTGGTATTATGGGCATAGGTATAAGTCCAAGACTTAGGAAGTCATAGGCAATAGGAGTCAATCTACTATTCTTGTTTTACTAAATGAATATAGTATCAAAAAACATTTATGCTTATACCCATGGCCTAGTGCTGTCCTCAGACTAGATCAAAGTAACCTCTCTTAGCAGATAATGGTAGCTAATGCAGAAACTCAGGTAGAGGAGCTAAGAATAGTGTGACAGCTGAATGTTCAGCCTTGAAAAAGAAGTGACATCCATACCATTCCCTTCAAGTTCAAGGAACACAGAGGAGGGGCTAGAAAGAAAGAGCTGTAAGATAGGGTTGTGAAATGCTGTCTAATAGGTATCCGGTATCTTCATGACTGAAGTATTTCTGAATTCACAGCAGCTGTAGCTACTTAAGTAGGCCCTACATAAGACTAAACCAGAAAATATGCAGTCAGTCATGGGGCAGGGGCTTCTTGGGCCCCACTCTGCACAGAAGAGCTAAGGGCATAGCGGACTGCGGAAGAGAGGAAACCACTGTCTTCAGTGATGTAACTGGTGGTGAGTTGTTCATGTTCCAGTTGATAGCTTCATATCCATGTCCACTCCGCTATCCCTAATGGGTTTCTCTTTATATGTGACTTGTACTTTCAATATTCTGAGCACATCCTGTGGTGTTATGCCTTTATGACACAAGTCAAGAACTTGAAAAAACAAGAACAAAACAAGCAAAAATGGCAAGAAATAAAAATCAGAACAAAAATTAAGAAATTAATAGAAAAAAAAAACAGTACAAGTGATCAAGTATAAATCTAAGAGCTGGGTCTGTGAGAAGACAAACAAGTTCAACAGACTCTGCCTAATTAGTCAAAGCAGAGAGCGAACCCAAATCAACACAAAGAGAGATAGAAGGGGAAACATTACAACTGACACCAAAAAAGTCCAGAATATTTTGAGGAAATAATTTAAAAACCTATAATTTATTAAGTTGGAAATTCTAAAATAAATGGACAGAGTGTTCAACTCATTTAAACCACCAAAGCTGAGAGAAGATTAATAATTTAAACAGATACATTGACAAATAAGATCTTAAGAGTGATAAAAAAGACCAGACCCAGACAGATACACATCAGAACTCTAACAAACGTTCAAAAAAGATCTACAATCAATACTTATTAAATTATTCAAAAAACAGAAAAAAGAAACAGAGGTGTTCTTCTAAAGGCATCTACAAAGCTAGTATTACTCTACTAGAAAAACTCACACACACAAAGAAAATTAGGCAAGCATCTCTGGATCAACATAAATTCAAGGGTCCTCAATAAAATACTTGAAAGCCAAATACAGGAATATATCAAAAGATTATCCATCCTGATCACGTTGGCTTTATCCCTGAAATGCAGGAATGGTTCTATATAGCTATATAGTAATAAAAATGGCATGCTATAAACAAAGAAACATCAACAACAGAAAACATTTAAATCAATGGAAGAAAACAGAAGACCTGAATATGTGTTCTGTAATTACATTCATTTGATATTTGCAACAACTACATATCAGAGAAAAGACATTATCTTCAGCAAATGGTGCTGAGAAAACTGAATGGCTAACGTAGAAGAATTAAATAGCACCCATATCTATCACCTTGCACAAAAATAAACTACACATGAACAATGGCCTTGTTGTGGATTGGATCTAACGCTACTTATGTTAATTCAGTCCCCCAAAATCACATGTGAATCTGCATGTCTGTATGGAACTGCCCCCAGTTGGCTTTGATTGGTAAATGAAGTTGCTGGTGGCCAATAGATGGACAGGGGATGGAGGTGGGGCCATTAGGATTAGCAGCCAAGGAAACAAGAGAAAGATGCAGAATTACCATTGCTGAGAAAGGAAAGTTGAGAGCTGCAGGAAGAGAGCCATACCAATCATGTAAGAGCCCAGGAAGAGCAGCCTGAGGGACCCCCCCCCCCAAGTTGGGTCTAAGGCAGCAAAGATGGAATATGGATTTTAGTAAGTAATAACTCAGGAGTATCAGAGGGGGGGCGTTAGCAACACGGAAGTTTGGGAGTGGCCTGGCCACTGACCTGATTAAGGCATATTAAATATAAGGCTCTGTGTGTGTGTCTGTCTGTCTGTCTGTCTGTCACTAATTTGGGAATCCAGATCATTGGGGCAGGTAGTGAGGAACTCACACTGCAGCCACCAGGAAGATTAGAGCAGATTAATCACTTACTGCTAAAAGACCTCAATGTAAAACCCAAAATACAGAAACAAGGAACAAAGAAACACCCTGTAACAGATGGCAATAGGAAAGTACTTTCTGAAAAGGACCCCATTTTCTCAAGAATTAAGGCTGACAATTGACAGATAGGAACTTATAAGGGTAAAACAATCTCCAATAAAGCAAATAACTGAGTAGAGGAACCCCACAGAGAATCTTTTCCAGCTATATATCTGATAGAGGACTGAAACTCAGAACATACAAAACTGAAAAAGCAAAGATCAAGAAAACAAGCAATCCAGTTTAAAAAAAAAATAGACTATATCTCTGGACAGGGAAGGTTCAAAAAAAGAAATACAAAATGTCAAATATCTCAAAAAATGTTCATCAAAATCAAAACAACTTTGAGAATTCATTTGTAATGGCTATTCTTGGTTATCTAACTTGACTACATCTGGGATTAACTAACACCCAAGTGGCTGGCTACACATTTGAGGGAATTTTTTTTCTTAATTAAATCATTTGAAGTGGGAAGACCCATTTTTAATCCAGAACTTTTGAGGTGGGAAAATCTACCTTTAACTTGGGTCACGCCTTCTGTTGGCAGCCTATATAAAGCAAATGAAAGAAACAAGTGTTTGTTCTTTGCTTGCTCTTGCTCTTACTTTCATGACCACTCCTCAGCATATGCCAAAAAGACTCCACATCACTATTCATAGAACACTGCACAGCCCTTTCATTGCTGTTCTAATCACAACAGTTAGGAAATGGAAACAACCTAAATGCCCGGCAACGACAGAAGAAGTAATGAAAATGTAGTGCTTACAGACTATAGAATTCTACCTAGCTATAAAGAAAAAAATGAAATCATGAAATTTGCAGATGAATGGATAAAAATAGAAAACATTATATTGAATAAGGTAACCCAGACCTAGAAAGACAAATGCCCCATGTTTTACCTGTGAATACTAGCTCCAATTCTTTAGATTTGGGTATATAACCTAGAGCAACTGCAAATAGCAGAATTAGAGAAGGCATTAGTAGGACACAGTTGTTATGAAGATGGAAATGAGAAACTGGTCAGGGAGACTTACTTACGGAGAGCAAAGGGGGCAACAGAGAGTGGGAAGTAGGAGTGATAAATAACACTGAGTATATTTGTCAATACCATAAGGAAGCATTTTATGTTCATTTTAAATTACATAAAATATTAAGTTTATATGTATATATAGATATTTATGCTGTAATTGAAACTGTATTACTTGGGGTGGCAATGTTCCCTGCCCAAACCATAGGCTAACAAAAGTACTAATGCCAGACGTGATAAACCTACTTTGAAATTCTTGTTCAGGAGAATCCAAGAGACCTCTAAAACATTATAGTCTACTGCTGTCACCCTAGGTGCCTTCTGGAAAAAGAAGATAGTAACTATTGCTGAAGACACAACACTCCAGACAAAGGACATGAAGTAGAAACTATTCCTGCCAGTTTGCCAAACCAGGATACTTTCTAATTGCATTCTAAACACTTACCTTTAAAGCTTCAGGTTAATGATGCTCCCACCTTTCACTAGAGAAGCTGCTCTTTGCAGGTGATAGATATAATTATAGAAAGCCACAGCTTACCATAACACAAGGAACTACTAATCAGGTGGGTATCCACAACCGAAATATTTACAAAACAACCTCTATACTTAAGACCGAGGGGGCATTATAGAAGAGGGGGCAGAAAGACTGGGAGAACCAGAGGACCAGGACACCTACTGCACAATAGTTTCCTCATCTTTTAAAAGAGGACACAAGTGGGAGAGTAGAGGGACTGAATCTGTGAGAAAGGATAGGAGGAGGAGTGAGTGGGATTTGGAGTTATATTGTATAAAATTGTCAAAATGTCATAAAGTATATCATTTAAAACATTACAGTAGTTTGTCTTTATACATATTTAGAATACAGTTTTCTCAAATATATTACTTAAAATAAGTCAAAATCTAAATAACAGTTTTAAAGACAAATATTCAGTTCAACATAATTGAAGCACTGAATGTCATCCACACCAAGGCGAGATGTAGTTCAGTACGTACCGCAGCACTCGGGGCAGTTTGGATGCTTCAGGATGTTTATGCCGTACCCTGGAAAGCAGCGGTTCACCCACACCATCTGAAGCGTTCCCTCAATGTAGTAGATCTCAGGCAGCGGCTCCGCCCGCTTGCCCAGGACTTCTACCTGCTGGATGAAGAATCTCTCTATGAGATTTTTAGCCTATAGTAAGAATAGAATTTGAAATATTAATTAGCTATGAGCTAGTATAAATTTAGAACAAACAATGCAGAGTAAAAAGTGTTAAAATTTTTATCTCCAATTTATAAGATATACATAACATGCAAAAAGGAAATTCTACTCCTCTTGCAGACACTTCAAGTGTCTCCAAATGTACTTCTATTTCTATCTGTGGTAGAAGTAAATAACTTGTATTTAACAACTTTTGGTCCTTTTGGACTTTGAGTAATTTACAGATAGGCAACTGAGAAAATTAAGTCAGCTATTTAAACACATTTATGGAATTAAATTTACCTAAAGTATTTAACAAGTCAATAAGAAGTGTTCTTCTTCCATCCCCTTCCTTACTTTATGAAAGAAAATCAGGCTTAGAGACAAGATAAACTGTGGTGAGTTCTGGCTCTTTGTCATAAAGTCAACTTAGAAAACAATGAGGCATCATTTGATAGATAATTACCTTGACACCTGCAATACTGGCTCTGACTTAGCTGCTAAGAATAGAAGGAGACTGAGCGTTCCTCTGTGGAGTCACAGGTCTACATGAGCTACAAAGTAAGTTCAGGAACTCAAACCCACTGCAAACCAGTTAGTTTCCTCTACATCAAGAGCATGTACCTCCAGTCTAGTCAGCAGCAAGGATAACTGGGTACACTGCTTTTTACCCTCAACTTGTCTGACTACTTCTTGAGTATATTATTTCCATGAAAATCCAAGAGCTACTAAACTTTTTAAAATAAGCTATATTCAACATAAACATCTTATTTCACTATTGCTCAATTATTTACATCTCTACATATTAAATATTTTCTAATTTTTAAAAGCTCAATCTGGTGAATTTTTCACTTTTTGCTTGGTCAAACACAAATTTTGGTTAAAAAAGTACTTAAAGAATTAGTTACAGGGGACTGAGAGCTGGCTCAGCAGTTAAGAGCACTTGCTGCTCTTACAGAGGACTTGGTTCCCATTCACAGCATCCCAATGTCAGCTCACAGATTCCTGTAACTCCAGTTCTAGGAATCTGAGATGCCCTTCCAGTCCCCAGCACAGAATGCACTTGCACGCATGCTGGCAAAACACTCAGACACTTCAAATAGTTAATTATATACAATCTGATATCTAATTGCTAATATTTAAATGTGCTGATACAATTCAAAATTTAAGGAGACACTTATCATAACCACTAAGAACCCTATGCAAAATAAAAGCAACCAAAGCCGACAACAGAGAAAAACCCAATGATCTAGATCTACGGCGGCCTTACAGAAACAAGTCATACTGCTTTCCTCATCCCCTCCAGTAATGATAGATAAACACTTTATCTTTACAAAATAGCATTATACAGCTGAATGCCAATTTCTGATACTACTTACTTTGATTGTACATATATCCTAATAATTTGTACCTAAAGGTACACTGGAAGGATTTTGTGCTTAGTAGAAATTACTATTATAAATGTAAACATTTTTAAACAATTTAAATGATGTAACAATGATGATATAAAAACTAACCCAAAAGTAAAATTCTAGTTTGAGATACCAAATATGACTAAATGAACATCAAACCTCATATTCTATTCCTCTTATTCAGTCCCCAAATCTTCATAGGACAGATAAATATATATGAAAGCAAATTGATTTACAATGATTGGCAAGAAGCTATTGACTAGAAAAGAAGACATTTTACCACAATGTATAAGACAACTGCTTTGACAGAGGGAAGTCTGACAACTTATTTTAAACACTGCAATGTCTTTCACTGGACTTGTTAATAGTGAATAAAATTAGCTGAAAAGGCCTTAATATTTGTTGCAGGTTAGCTCACCAAACTTAGAAGGCAACAACTGAACTGGCAGAAAATTCTAGACAAAATCAGAGTATGCAGGTTTTAATCTCACTAGGTACCACAAAGGATATATCTATAAGACCAGTGGTTCTCAATCTTTCTAATGCTGAGACCCTTTCAAATACTTCCTAATGTTGTGAAGACCCCAACCCCCAACCATAAAATTATTTGTGTTGCTACTTCAAAACTGTAACTTTGCTATTATTATGAATCATAATGTAAATATCTGTCTTTTCCTATGTTCTATATGACCCCTGTGAAAAGGTCATTTGGCCTTCAAAGGGGTCATGACCCACAGGTTAGCAACCACTGTATTAGACAATCATTTCAATACTTTAGGTAACACATTATTTAACAATCTATGGGATTGATCAGATGAAGGTCATACTAGTCAGAAGAACAGAACAGGCCCCCACTTCCTGTTGGGCAAATGGAACTGTGTCACCAGACAGAAAAACTGCTTAGGTAGTAGCAAAAGTTCAGAACCATGAACTCTTAGTTGAGAATGACAGGAGTTCACTAGCTCCTGACCAGACTCCAGCCCTGGAGCACATGGCCACAACGCCCCACTAAGGACCATGATAGCCAGTAGGGTTCTCCATGCTAACGAGGTATCTAGATGGGCCTGGAGGGTTAACCAATAAGCTTCCCTTCCCAGGCGTCCCTTCCTGCAAAAGGTGTTTAATCTCTGGTTCACCCTGAGTAAATCATATTCATCCTTTTCCACCATGAATAAACAGTTTGGGTAAGCAAGGACTATCTCTTGCCAAGGACTGCTGTGGGGAGAGGCCTTTCTCGTACAGAACCGCACTTAAGTCTCCCACAGAAGGCCTCTCCGCACTCCTGGCACTCACCCTGAACTAAGCTGGATTACCATCTCAGGCCCTCGACCCACCCTCTTACCTCCTTTCTCAACTCTTCAGGGTGCCCAGGAGCATGAGAATCACAGCTTGTACCCCAGCCCCCACCATTTCTCACATGGAGAAACATGGGTGGGGCCCCTATGTTAGGCTGCATTTCAGCCCCCTTGAACAGCATGTTGGCATCTCACCAGCCCAGCACCCTTGTGGCAGCAAGGAAGGAACGTAGTTAGCACTCATGTCTTTCACCTCCCCAGTGGTGTTCTGACACCCCAGTAGCAAAGCAAAATGCAGAACAACAGCCTCTCCACAGAATTCTCACACTCCCTCCATTTGGTTCCCCAAAAATCAACCAATTGCACCCTTTCCAACCATATCACCTACCTCTGCTTCTATGCCTCTGCCCCCAACATGGGCAGTTATTCACTGTTCAGGTGAAGGCCATACCAGGCACAAGAACAGGTAGGCAGTCTGATGCAGAGACATACTGCTGGACCAGAGACCACACCAGCCACCAGAACTCCGGACAGACAGACCACACACAGCCCGCATCTACTCTTTCAGTACACCCCACACACTATCCCCAATGCCCCTCCATTCCTCGTCATCACGGCCCAGCTCCCAATGAAGGTGGAAATCATATGCTTGAGCAAAGGACACACTAGCTACGAGAAGTGTGGCCTCCAACTCAGTTGGAGATGCCATGCAGGAAGAGCTCTTTTGGGCAAGTGAGCTTCAGAGATGGCCCACTCTTTTGCTCGGCTGTGATGGGTATACCCTGGAGAGGCAGGACCCCAGAGTCTTCGTCCCAGGGTTGTTTCTTACTACTGTTGTGACTTCCCATGCTTGTCTTTGCTATATTCTTCATATACCTATCATGGTGTGATTGGGAATCAGGGTACACTCACTAACTATAGCCTGGTGTGTTACTTCCTGAGTGATTACCCACTCTGTTTGGCAAGTTTCCTGCAGATCAACCTCAAGATGAACATTCTTCAAATAATGCTATTTAGATGAATTAATGATTTTATGCAATTCTTGATATGACTTAGGTAGTTTTAGGAAGTTACTTTGATTTAAATAATTTTAGGAAGTTAGGTTGATAAAAAGTTTAAAGTTAGACTCAAGAATAGAATGTAGCCCTTCTTCAAGAACTGCATAGGTTAGACACAGTATTCATTTCGTGCATTACAAATGAAGAAAAGGATATATGGGAAATGTTTAGTTAGGTATGAGTTTCCAAAAACAAGAATATGTAATCAATAATCCTGTTGTAATTTCCTATTGTGTAATGATCTTAATCTGTTTCTGAAAAATATGTTTTGTGGTTATTGTTTTTAGAAAATATGTAACTTGTGGCTATGAGGTGAATTTCTTCTTACATAGAAAACTGTCTTAAGGGTTATAAAGGGGCTAAGGGAAAAAGTAAAGTTATTGGAGTCAGCTCATTAGAACTCTGCTCCATCCCTACAATATGCTTGTCTGTCTGTCTGTCTGTCTGTGTGAAGCTGCTGGAGCTTGTTAGAACTTGCTTCATCTACCAAGTGTGTGTGTGTGTGTGTGTGTGTGTGTGTGTGTGTGTTTACATGATTTCACCCCTTTCTTGCTGACCCCAGAAAATTAAGCTTTGTTCCTTCAGAACTCTGTTTAATGACTCGTTGCTGACTCCACACTCAACCCTCCTTGGTTTACTCTGTGGTGTCGAAGCTGGCCTTCAACACTGGTGGACCAGAGGCCCACACAAGTTACCAGAACTCCAAGCTACAAAGACCAGAAGACTAAAGGGAAACAAACAAACAAAAAAGAATAAAACACTATCCAACAAAGACAAACTCAGAAATTAGCACCTAGAACTATAATTGCCCCAAACCTAAATGCCTAGACACCAGTGTAAGAATATATTCAATAACAACCAGGACAATATGTCCTATCCTTGTTCACCTAACTATCCTACTACAGCAAGCCCTGAAAATTCCAACACAGCTGACGCACACACACAAAAAAAGACCTTAAAATCTGTTGTGGATAGCCCTGGGGCTTTTTGTATTCTAATTCTGCCCTCCTGTGAGGGGCTTCAGACAAGGAGTGAGTTACACCTGTGACTTCTTGTGAACCAATCCCCTAATGAATAAAAGAGCCAATCACTGGGTGCTTAGGGGGGACTTCCAGGGCGGAGAGAGGAGAGGAGAGGAAGCAGGAGAGAGAGAGGGTCTTTTTGGAATGGAGAGGGCAGACAGGTAAGATGTACCTACTAGAGTCTCCTGGTATCATGGCGGATCCGCAAGGATTCACCATCAGAGGAATCAGACTTTGATGAGGTTTACAAGATTAGGTTTAGTTGTTGAGCCCAGAGACTGAGTTACTATTGTTTCAGAACTAAGTTTGTGTTGTTGTTTTCCTTCATGCGGCAACTCGTCTGGGTTCCAGAGAGAAACCTATAGCAGCAAAGTGTGAATTTGCCTGATGTGCACCACAGAGGCCATGGGGGCATTGAAGCTTGGGGCTGGCGTGGTAGTGAACCACCAGTGGGAACCTAGCAAGCTGAGTGGAGAGATCATTGAGCTCTGAGTCAGAGCTCCATGAGATGAAAGCAGGTTGGCCATTGCCCTCCATTGCATGGCTGGCCAGCCCGCCGGGGATGAGAGAACCAGGGCATAGTGCGGGAACATGCTATATATACCATCTTTTAAAAATATTTCCCACAACAAAAATCAACAGAGGTCCTTAAGCAGGGAATTAATAAATTCTTTAAATTGAGAAAAGACAATCAAAAATATTGGAGAAAATGCATAAATCCCTCAAAGAAAGTCAAAAAGCAAAATGAAGCCAAAATGAAGCATGAAAATGAAAATAGAAGCAATAAAGAAATCACAAATTGGGGGAATTATAGAAATGGAAAATATAGGTAAACAAGCAGGAATTACACAAGCAGATACCACCAACAGAATACAAGAGATGGAAGAACAAATAGGTGTTGAAGACACAATAGAAGATATATTGGTCAAAGAAAATGCTAAATCTAAAAACATCCTGAAACAAAACATTCAGGAATTCTGGGACACTATGAAAAGACCAAACCTAAGAATAATAGAAATAGAAAGAAAGGAATCCCAGTTCAGGGACTCAGAAAATATTCTCAACAAAATCACAGAAGAAAAATTTCCTAATCTAAAGAAGGATATGCCTATAAAGGTGCAAGAATACAGAACACCAAATAGACTGGACCAGAAAAGAAAGTCCCCTTACCACCTAATAATCAGAATATTAGACATATAAAACAAAGAAAGACTACTAGAAGCTGCAAGGAAAAAACACCAAGTAACATATAAAGGTAGACCTATCAGAATTACACCCAACTTTACAACGGAGAATCTAAAAGCCAGAACAGCCTGGACAGATATCCTGCAGACACTAAAAGATCATAGATGCCAGCCCAAATTACTATACACAGCAAAAGTTTCAACAACCATAGATGGAAAAATCTAGATATTCCATGATAAGTCAAACTCAAACAATATCTATTTACAAATCCAAACCTATAGAAGATAATAGAAAGAAACTCTTCCACGAGGAGGTTAACTACACTCATGAGAAACAAGAAATAAATAATCTCACATCAGGAAAACCAAATTAAGGGAAGCAGATACACACATACACCACCACCACTATCAGTAACACTACCACAACCAACAACAACAACAACAAGTACAAATCACATCCCCTAAAAAGGGCATAGGCTATTAGAATAGATCTGAAAACAGCATCCTTCTGTTACATACAACAAACACAACCCAACATCAAAGATAGACATTACCTCAAAGTAAAAGGTGGGGAAAAGATTTTCCAAACAAATGGACCTAAGAAGTAATCTGGTGTAGCCATTCTAATACCTAACTAAATAGACCTCAAACCAGATTAATAAAAAGCGAAATGAACTATACTTCAAACTCAAAGGAAAAATCTGCCAATATGATGTTTCAATCCATCTATGCCCCATATCCAAGGACATCCACATTTATAAAAGATTAAATCACATAACAACTCTTATACATTAATAATGGGAGACTTAAATACCCTACTCAAAACAATGGACAGGTCATCCGGTCAAAAAATAAACAAAGAAATATTAAAACTAATAGGTGTCATGAACAAAATGGATCTAACACATCACAGAACATTTAAGCCAAACACAAAAGAATATACCATCTCAGCACTTCACAGAACTTTCTTCAAAACTGATAATATATTCAATCAAAAAGGAAGTCTCAACAGATAGAAGAAAATTGAAATAATCTATTGCATCCTATCAGACCACCATGGACTAAAGCTGGATTTCAACAACAACAGAAACAACGGAACACCTAAAAACCAATGGAAATTGAAAAACTCTCTACTGAATGAGCACTGGGTCAAGGCAGAAATAAAGACTTCCTCAAATTCAGTGAAATGAAGGCACAATATACCCAAATTTATGAGACACAATGAAAGCAGTGCTGAGAGGAAAGTTCTTAGCACTAAGTGCCTTCATAAAGAAATTAGAGAGATCTCATACTAGCAACTTAATAGCACACATGAAGCTGTAGAACAGAAAAAAGAAAACACACCCAAAGCGGAGTAGATGGCAGGAAATAATCAATTTCAGGGATGATTTCAATAAATTAGAAACAAAGAGAACAATATGAAGCATCACCAGAACTAAGACTTGGTTCTCTTAGAAAATCAACGAGATAGACAAATGCTTAGCCAAACTTGCTAAAAGACAAAGAAAGAATAATCAAATTAACAAAATCAGAAACAAAAAGGGGAATATAACAGACACAGAGGGAAATTAAAGATTCATTAGGTCATACCTTTAAAAATCTGTAATCCACAAAAATGGAAAAGCTAGAAGAAATGGATAATTTTCTCAATAGATACTATTTACCAAAGTTAGTCAAAATGAAATAAACAAATTAAATAGATTTATATATAGATATTTAAAGGAAATCAAAGTAGTCATGGAAAGTCTCCCAACCCCCCCTCAAAAAAAAAAAAAAAAAAAAAAGAACACAGAACCAGACACTTTTAGTACAGAATTTTACCTTTCAAATAAGAGATAATGCCAATAAACCTCAAATTATTTCAAAAAAGAGAAAAGAAGAAAGGACATTACTAAATTCATTTTATGAGGCACCATCACACTGATACCCAAACCTCACAAAGATTCAACAGAGAAAGAGAATTGCTGACCAATTTCCCTCATGAAAATTGATGTAAAAATGCTCAATAAAATGATTGTAAAACAAATCCAAGAACACACCGAAAACATTATTCAAAATGATCAAGTAGGCTTCATCTGAGAAATCCAGGAATAGTTTAACATATGAAAAACCTGACAATATAATCCACCATTTAAACAAACTGAAAGAAAAAAAACACATGATCATCTTATTATATGCTGAAAAAACCTTTGACAAAATATAATACCCCTCATGATAAAAAGTCTTGGAGAGATCAGGGATACAAGGAACATACATAAACATAATTAAGGCTATTTACAGCAAACCTATAGCCAATATCAAATTAAATGGAGAGAAACTCAAAGCAATTCCACTAAAATCAGGAACAAGTCAAGACTGGCAAATCTCCTGATATCTATTCAACATAGTACTTGAAGTTCTAGCAAGACCAGCAGACAACTGAACAAGAAGTCAAAGTATCATTATTTGCAGATGATGTGATAATATGCATAAGTAATCCAAAAATTCTACCAGAGAACTCCTACAGTTGATAAACACCTTCAGTGAAGTGATTGCAGGTAAGATTAACACAGAGAGAGTGACAAAATCAGTAGCCTTCCTATATACAAATGACAAATGGACTGAGAAAAAAATCAAGGAAACTACGTCCTTTACAATAGCCACAAATAATACAAAATATCTTGGGGTAACAATAACCAAGCAGTTGAAAGACTTGTATGACAATAACTTCAAGTCTCTGAAGAAAGAAACTGAAGAAAATCTCAAGAGAGGGAAAGATCTTTCATGCCCACGAATTAACAGTAAAACTGGCCATCTTACCAAGAACTCAATTTACAGGTTCAACATAATCCCCATCAAAATCCCAACAGAAGTCTTTACAGACCTTGAAAGAGCAACTTGAACTTCAACTTCATATGAAAACAAACAAACAAACAAACAAACAACAGGATAGCTGAAAAAAGAAAAAATCCTGTACAATAAAAGAACTTCTGGAGGTATCATCATCCCTGATTTCAAACTGCACTATATAACTATAGTAATAAAAACCAAACGATATTGGTATAAAATAGACAGGTTGATCAATGGAATCAAATCAAAGACACAGTTGTAAATACACACACCTATGGGACATCTGATTTTTTTAATAAAGAATCCAGAATATAAATGGTGCTCTTCTACTACCTGGATGTCAGGCAGCATGTAGAAGTATTCAAATATATCAATATCTATCACCCAGCAAAAATTCAAGTCCAAGTGAATCAAAGACCTTAGCATAAAACCAGATGTGCTGAATTAAATAGAAGAAAATGTAGAGAATGCCCTTGACCACATTGGTATAGGAAAGGACTTCCTGAACAGAATATCGATAGCACAGGCACTAAGAATGACAATTAATAAATGGGACCTCATGAAACTGAAAAACTTATATAAGGCAAAGGACACCATCAATAGGACAAAATTGCAGTCTACAGAAAGGGGAAACAAATTTCACAAACTACACATCTGACAGGGGGTAAATATATGGAGATATAGATAGATGGATAGATAGATAGATAGATAGATAGATAGATACATAGATAGATATACACACACACATACACACACACACACACATATATATGTATATGTATATATATATATATATATACTCAAGAAAACTAGATGTAAATAAATCAAATATTTCAATTAAAAATGGGATACATATTTAAAATTCTCAACATAGAAGTCTCAAATGGTTGAGAAACACTTATAAAAATGTTCAACGTCCTTAGTCATCAGGGCTATGCAAATCAAAAATACTTTGAGGTCCCATCTTACACCTGTCAGAATGGCTAAGATCAAGAACACAAGTGACAGCTTATGCAAGTGAGGATGTGGAGCAAGGGGAACACTCCTCCTTTGCTGGTCGGAGTACAAACTTGTACAGCCACTTTGGAAATCAAGATGGGATATTTTCAGAAAATTGAGAATCAATCTACCTCAAGACCCAGCTATACCACTCCTGGTCATATACCCAAAGGATGCTCCATCCTACTACAAAGAATACTTGTTCATTTATGTTTATAGAAGCTTTATTCATAATTGTCAAGAACTGAAAAGAATCTAGAATGGATATGTAAATGTTCGTGGTATATTTACACATGACATGAAATTTGCAAGTAAACTGATAGAACTAGAAAAATCATCTTGAGTGTGGTAGCTCAGACCCAGAAAGACAAACACAGTATGTACTCACTTGTAGAATTAGCTGTCAATGAAAGGATGATCATGCTACCTACAATCTACAGACCCAACGAGACTAAGGAACACGGAGGGCTCAAGGGGAGATGCATGGATCTCCCTGGGAAAGGGAATTGGAATAGGTTTCACAGGTGGACTATGGGTGGGTAGGAATGGGAAGATTAGGTGGGGAGAGGCATGGAGGAAGAAAGTACTGGGAGAGTGTCTGGAATTAGGGGACATTTCAGGTATTATGTGCAAACCTAATGCAATGGAAACTCCCTAGAATCTATGATGGTGATACTAGCAAAGATTTCTAATAATAGACTACAAAGTCTGAACCAACCATCTCCTGTAACCAAGTCTTCAAATCCTAGAACTGGGATACCAAGCAAGCCATAAAAAAACCTTCAACCTACAATTTGTCCTGCCTGTGGGATTTGCTGAGGCAATGATGGTGCAGAACATGTGGGAGTGGCCAACCAATGACTCATCTAATTTGAGGCTCACGCCACAAGAGAGCATCCATGCCTGAAACTGCCTGGATTGCCAGGAAGTAGAGACAAGAAGGCCTAGAGACCTGGGTTAGAACCAAACACAACTGACACAAAAAAAAAAAAAAAAGAGGAAGGAAGGAAGAAAGAAAAAAAGGAAAGGAAGGAAGGAAGAAGACTCAATGCAATGATTTCATGATTCCTTATGATACTCTGCTATACTCAGAGACACCTAGCCCATTTGTCATTAGAAAGGCTTTATCCAGAAACCAATGAGAGCAGATTCAGAGACCCATAGGAAAAGGAAAGGAAGCACTATAGAAGTCAAGGAATCTAAAACACCATAAGAACATGGCCCACAGAATCAATTAATCAGGGTTCATAGGGACTCACAGAAAGGACAATCCAGGAACTTGTATTGGTCTGACCTAGGTCTTCTGCATATATGTGATAGTTGTATAGTGTGGTGTTGTTCTGGAACTCCTAACAATGGGAATGGAGATGTCTCTGACTATTTTGCCTGCTCTTGGGACCCTTTTTCTCCTAATGTGTTGCCTCATTCAGCCTTAATATGAGAGTATGTGTCTAGTCTTACTGTGACTTGTTACAGTGCATTCATCTGATATCCCTGGGGGGAGGGGTGTTCTTTCCTGAAGGTAAACAAAGGAGGAGTGGATCTGGGGAAGAGTGGAGAAGAAGAAAAATGGGAAGAGTAGAGGCTGGAAAAACTGGCTCATGATGTAATATATGAGAGAATAAATAAATAAATAAATAAATAAATAAATAAATAAATAAATAGGTATAAAAATAATCTATGGGGGAAGAGATTATAGTAGTCATTATTTAAGATTGTAATTAATATTTTTTAATGTGAAAGAGGAAATCTAAATTGTATCTTCCAAGAACAAGAAATATAAGTTTTCTTGATAGTCAGGGAACAAATGAGAGACAGAATATCTAGATGACTCAATAAAATGACCCAGCCGGGCAGTGGTGGCGCACGCCTTTAATCCCAGAACTTGGGAGGCAGAGGCAGGCAGATTTCTGAGTTTGAGGCCAGCCTGGTCTACAGAGTGAGTTCCAGGACAGCCAGGGCTACACAGAGAAACTCTGTCTCGAAAAACAAAACAAAAAAACAAAAAACAAAACAAAACAACAACAAAAAAGACCCAATAGAGAATTATGCAAAATGAAAATCCAAAACTTGAAACTGTCTTTGCCATTTTGAGGAATATTAGAACAGGGATAATTTGATCTGGTATCTGAATCAGGCAGAGATTTTTGAAGAAAAGTTAAGTTCAAAGGCAGAACCAAAGAAACGAGGAAGGAAAGAACAAAGGGTCCTATAGCAATCTGACTTCAGTGGAACATACAATCTACTCCTAAGAAGCATGATCCAAGGATTTCAGAATAAACAACTAATAAGCACTTTATACTGTAGAGACATACTGGAATCTGAAGCAAAATATTAACATGCTGATTCTAAGCAAACTACCAGGGGAGAAAAGTAGTTATCAACCTTACCCAGCTGTGAACCTTTGATCTACAATAATGATTTGCCTGGCAATAAATAATGACTTGTGCAAAAGTAGCATGAATGTCATGGAAGTAACCAACCACTTTCTGAATGTAGTTAAACACATGGTGAAACTCATGTTTGGTATTGTTAAGTGGTCAAAAACTGGGTCAAAATCCCATAACAGACTAACTAATAGGAAAAACTGAATATTATTACTTGGCCAAGTGAACACAATGCTTTAAAGCAGCTCCCCTGCTTTATACCCATAGGATTGTACATCTCTCAACTTCTAAAATCATAAACTCTATAAACTTGTAGACATAAAATTCAAGCAATAATTATAAACATGTTCATAGAGTTCAAAAGAGTTTAAATAGCACACAACTAAACACCTAAATGAACTTAGAAAGGACAGGAATAAAATTATCAAAGTCAAATGCAGAGGTTAAGGAAGACAATACAGGATACAAACATACAGGCCAGATATACTAAGTTCCTGAGGAGCCAAGGCTACACAGTGAAAAACTTAATCAAGAAGGGGTGTAGAGAGGGAGAGAGCAAAGAGGGATGGAGGGAAACCAAACAAAAAAAAATACTAAAGAAAACCTAAACGGAATAAAGTTGGGAAGGGAAAAAATTAGCCATATAATAATCCCCATGGAAACCTTTAACAGAGAGGGGTAGAGGAATTATTAGCTCATTCAAACAAAGAAAATGACAATTGTTTAAAAAAAAAAACAGAAATGGAGTATGGAAGATCTAGGGGCACAATGAAAAGACAAAATCCATAAATAATGAGTATACATGGAAAAAATACCACGAAAGGCATAGAAAATATTTTCAATAAAACAACAGAAGAAAACTTCCTAAATCTAGAGAGAGGGAAACCTATCAAAATATAAGAAGCTTACAGAACACCAAATGAAAAGACTAGAAAAGAAGGAACCCACCACACATTAGAATTAAAACCATAAAAATCGAATAAAGAAAGGAGAGTGAAAGTAGCAAGAGAGAGAGAGACCAAGTCACATGCAATGGTAGGCACATCAAAATAGCTGATTCATTAAAAATACAAAGCTCTTGGAAATATTTAAAGTTCTACAAGAACAACATCCAATTCAGACTGTATAACCAGCAAAACTTTCTTTCATAAGTTAAGAAAAATAGAAATTTTCCATGATAAAAACAGACTTAAGGAATATGACCACTAAGTCAACTCTACCAAGTTTGGAAAGAAATACCTCAAACTGACAATAATAATAAGCATATTCTAGAGACCACAGAAGAAAAATAATAATAGGACAGTCAATCAAAAGAAATCTAAGAAGACAAAACAAAATCAACAAAACTAAAAAAAAAAAAAAAAATCCGCATCCATCAATAACAACTCTGAATTTTACTTAATTCCCTAATAAAAACAAAATAAAATGACAGGATTTCTTTTTGCTGCCTAAAAGGAACACATGTCATCTTTATGGATAGACTCTAACTCAGAGTAAAAGAGAAGACTGGTATTTCTAGCATGGAATGGAACTAAGAAACAAACAGGCAAATCTATTCTAACATAAGACAAAATTGACTTCTAGGACTTTTTAGAACACATAATAAAATCTCTTCATACTTTAATCAAGGGAATATTACAATTCTAAATATGAATCTAAATACTGAATTTCATAAGACAAACTCTAATAGACATAAATGTTATAAATATGCAAATATAAATATATAAATATTATAAATATTATATTAATAGATATAAATCCACAGGTCCACTCCAACATAGTTATACTGGGTAACTTCAATATGTCACCAATATGTAATTCAGATTAAAAAAAATAAGCATAGACACAACATAAATAAAATGTACCAAATAGGCAACTACAGAATACTCCACCCAAACTCTAGAAATCACATTTTTCTCAGCAGTCGATGAACTTTTTCCAAAACATATCATATATTAGGGAAAAATAATCCATAATAAATATAGAAAAATGATACTACATATTATATTCTACCAGGCAATCAAGAAAAACAACAGAAAATATAAAAAGTCATGGGATTAAAACCTGTCCTATTTAATGTTGCATGGAGCACTAAACCAGACTGTGGAGAGAATCTTGTCTATATGATGGAAGCATCACCTGTCAATAAAACGCTTTTGGCCTATTAGGTTAGACAGGAAATATGGAGGTGGAAGTTCCAAGATCCACAGAGTATTTCTGGGAATAGACTCAGGTGAGAAGGAGATTAGGAGATTCACCCCAGACACAGAAGTCATCGGTCATATAAAACTGAGGACCAAGTAACCAGCCATGTGGCATGACTTAGAATAGAATAAATGGGTAATTAACTTATGAGGTAGTTGGGGAAGGAGCAATGCTTTGGGCCTAGTCATTTATGCATGAAATATTAAGTCTCAGTCATTATTTCTGAGAACAAAGTGGACAGGTGAGAAAAAAAGTTACAGATGGCTTTAAGTACACCAGACACAACAGGACTGACATATAGACTGACAGCATGCACAGGACCTGCACAGGTCTGCACCAGATAGGGTGCCAGCACTTAGAAGAGAAATAGATACAAACTCCCATTCCTAATTTAGAAGCTATCTCAAACCATCAAACGCTTATGAAGAAAAGGTCAGTTTTCTCCAATGGAGTCTCACTGGGTATATAAACCACATTAAGGGCAGACCCCATACCCAGCACAGATAACTAACACAATGGTATTTTTAAACATGTTTCATTCCATATTCTTGGTTTGGGCATCTTTTAACTTACCTGTATTTTGCATAACTATTACAGTTTCTAATTTTTATTTTAATGTGTGTGTATATGTGTTTCTCATGCTTTTTCTTTGTTTTCATGTTTTCTTTTTTCTGTTTGTCCATTTGATTTGTTTTATATTGGTTTGTTTGTTCACTTATTGCCCTGTTTCTTTTCCAAGGACAGAGAGAAGGTACTGAGCTGGATGGTTATAGATGTATGAAGTAGTTGGGGAAAGACAAGGGAGGGAAAATCGTGTTAGAATATGCTGTATGTAAAAACAAATTTTTTTTTTGATACTTTATTTACATTTCCAATGCTTCCCCTTTTCTGGGTCTCCTCTTTGGAAACCCCCTATCCCCTCCCCATCCCCGCCATTATGAGGGAATTCCACCTCCCACCCACCCGCCCACCCATTCCCTTATTCTCACCTTAACATTTCCCTTTACTGGGGCCTCTAACACCCTCAGGCCCAAGGGCCTCTCCTCGTTCCCTGATGGCCATTGAGGTCGTCCTCTGCCACATATGTGGTCTGAACCATGGGTCCATAGATGTGTATTCTTTGGTTGGTGGTCCAAACTCCAGGACGACCGGGGGGTGGGGGGTCAGGCCCATTGACGCTCTTGCTCCCTCCATGGGGCTGCAAATTCCCTCAGCTCCTTCAGACCTTTCTCCAACTCCTCCAT
>CM052712.1:16983601-16999291 GCA_028551405.1 Uromys caudimaculatus | reverse complement strand
CCTGCAGGCCTCCGTCCGTGTCAATACTCCTTGAAGACCAGCTCTCTCTGAGAGGTGTTTGGGTTTGGAGAGCTGTGGCACAGGATCCACTGGGGTGCAGACAGAAATCAGAAGGATCTTGTCCCCAGCTGTCCCTTGGTTCCTATGCCCTGATGGCTCTGCAAGGGTCCCTCTTGATCTAGTGAGTTTGAACAGAAGTGGTGGTTTTGCCTGTGCTCAAAGGTGTGTCAACACTCCTGGTATACCCACTCTCTCCTGGAGCCTTGTGGCCCAGGCTGAGGTCCCCAGGCACAGGCCCCTGATGGCCCAGGCAGAGGTCTCCACCCACTTATGGAAACCGGAAGGTTCAGAGTTTTTCTGTCCCCAGGTTCTCAGGCCCTGGATCCCGGCAGATCCGGGCGGGTCTGGGTGAGAGGTGTTGCTCCCCTTAACCCCACTCATGGCTTTTCCAAGCTCCTGGGAGGGTAGCTTTCTCCGGGGCTCATTGGCTACGGACTCCTGGTGGCCCAGGCAGAGGTCTCCACCCACCAAAAACAAATATTTTCAAATAAATAAAGTAAAACTGTGCCATTTAATGCTGTGTGATGCTCCAAACAAATAAAAAATTAAAAAAGAAATCTACAACTAAGTGAAAATTAAAACAATATATCAAAATCTATCAGACAAAATGAAGGCAGTGCTGATAGTGCTTATAGTCCTAAGCACCTACATTTTGAAAACTGAGATTTCAAATAGTATCTAATTTTACAACCTCAAGAGAACAAGAATAAATCAAACCCCAAAGCAGTAGACAATGAAAAATAATTAAGATTAGGGCATCAACTAACAAAATAAAAACAACAATAACAAAAAGAGTTAATGGAATTAAGAGTTGTTTCTTTGAAAAAAATAAACAAGAATGACAAACCCTGGGCCAAATCAGCCAAGAGAGAAGATCCAAATTAACAAAACTATAAATGAAAAGGAAGACACTGCAACAGATACTTAAGAGTTTCTATTGCTGGGATAACACCATGACCAAAAGCCACTTGGAGAGGAGTTTTCTTCAGCTTACTTTTCCAAATCAGCATCCATCATCTAAGTCAGGGCAGGAGCCCAGATGCAGAAACTGAAGCAGAAGCCACAGAAGAATTCTTCTTACTGACTTGCTACCCAAGGTTTGTTCAGTCTATTTTCTTATATACCCCAGGACGACCTGCTCAGGCATTGCGCAATCTGAAATTGTGTATGTTGTATTCTTTTAGAAAGCCAAATATATTCAAGCACTTATGCTTTTAAAGCAATGCCCAATTATAAAGTCAGTGTCATCTTGATAACAAAACCAAAGATACAATAAAAATAAAATTACAGAACAATATCCTTGATGAACATAAAAAATTCTGAATAAAATACTTGCAAACTGAATTCAAAAATTATGTCACAAAAATCATGTATCACAGTGAAGTTGGGCTTTTTTCCAGCAATGGAGAAATGTTTTTTTAATAAATTAAATTCATCACATTATTGGACGAAAATACAAAACCATATAATCATCTCAATATACGGAGAAGATGCCTTTGACAGAATCTAGCACAACTTCATGATGTCATGGAGAAACAATTGATCAAGAGAGCATAACTCAACATAATACAGGACATATACGATGGCTGTATAGTCAGCATTATACTAAGTGGATAAAAACTTAAGTCATTACCAATATGACTGGAAATAAGGCAAGGGTGTCTATTCTCCCTCCACCTACTTAACACAGCAGTTGAAGGCTGAAATAGAAAAATAAATAATGAGAAAGCAGTAAACAGGATATAAATAAGAAAAAGTAAATATATATATTTCCAGATCGTATGACTATATATACACATAAAAGATCCTAAAGCATCCATCAAAAACCAGAGCTTATTTTTAAAATTAAAAAAAGGTTTCAGCAAAGTGGCAGGTTACAAAATCAACACAAAATCTACAGCCTTCTTAAATGTGAAAGCTAAAGATATTGGAAAAAGAATGTGTGAAATAATCTTACTCACCATTCCCAGAAAATATTAGGAAAATCTTGGGCTAAACTTAATAAAGGAAAAAAGAGAGCTCTTCAAAGAAAATTTTAGGACATTGAGAAAAAGATATTCCATGACTGTGACTGCAAGAATTAATCATGTTAAAACAGTCATTCTATCAAATGGAATTTGCAGAATCAATATCATATGATCAAAATCCTATTAACAGAAAAAAATAGCCTTAATATTTATATAATATGCAAATACACACACACACACACACACACACACACACACACACACACACACACACACACATACACACACACACTAGCCAAGGTAGTCTGGCTACTTGGCTAAGAAGACTACTAGAGGCACTATCATTTTTTATTTCGAGTTGTATTATAGATTCAAGGTAATTAACACATCAATGTATTGCCAAACATGCAGAAACAAGTAAATACAACTGAATATTATCAACTGAATTTAAAAGCAATACCCAGGGCTGGAGAGGTGACAATATATACTGCTCTTGCAGAGGACACAGCTCTCTATACCCAAATTCCTCCCAGAGAGATCTGGTCTCCCAGGAGTACTGGCACACAGGTTTGCAGGAGGGACAAGCCATGTTTGCAGGAGGGACAAGCCATGTTTGCAGGAGGGACAAGCCACAGTCAGAGACAGCAAGACCAGCTGACACCAGAGATAATGAGATAGTGATTGGCAAGGGCAAGAACATAAAAAACAAAAAACAGTGCTACTTGGCATCATCAGAACCCAATTCTCACACCATAGTGAACCCTGAATAATCCAATACACCTGAAAAGCAAGACTCTGATTTAAAATCACATATCATGATGATGATATAGGACTTTAAGAAGGACATAAATAACTCCCTTAAAGAAATACAAGAAAACAGGAAAAATCCCTTAAAAAATTCCTTTAAGAATTGCCAGAAAACACAACCAAACAGATGAAGGAATTGAACAAAACCATCCAGGATCTAAAAATGGAAACAGAAACAATGAAGAAATCACAAAGGGAGAGAAAAACCTAGGAAAGAGATCAGGAATCATAGATGCAAGCATCACCAATAGAATACAAGAGATAGAAGAGAGAATCTCAGGTGCAGAAGATACCATAGAAAACATTGACACAACAGTCAAAGAAAATGCAAAATGCAAAAAGCTCCTAACCCAAAACATCCAGGAAATACAGGACACAATGAAAAGACCAAACCTAAGGATAATAGGTACAGAAAAGAGCAAAGATTCCCAACTTAAAGGGTCAGTAAATACACTTCAACAAAATTATAGAAGAAAACATCCATAACCTAAAGAAAGAGATGAACATAAACATACAAGAAGCCTACAGAACTCCAAATAGACTGGACCAGAAAAGAAACTCCTTCTGTTACACAATAATAAAAACACCAAAAGCACAAAACAAAGAAAGAATATTAAAAGCAGTAAGGAAAAAGGTCAAGTAACACATAATGGCAGACTTATCTGAATTACACCAGACTTCTCAACAGAAACTATGAAACTTAGAAGATCCTGGGCAAATGTCATACAGACACTAAGAGAACACAAATGCCAGCCCTTGCAACTATACTCAGCAAATCTCTCAATTACTATACATGGAGAAACGAAGATATTCCATGACAAAACCAAATTTACTCAGTATCTTTCCACAAATCCAGTCCTACAAAGGATAGCAGATGGAAAACTACAACAAAAGGAGGGAAACTACACCCTAGAAAAAGCAAGAAAGTAATCTTTCAACAAACCCAAAAGAAGATAGCCACACAAATATAATTCCACCTCTAACAACAAAAATAACAGGAAGTAACAATCACTATTCCTTAATATCTCTTAACATCAATGGACTCAATTTCCCAATAAAAAGACATAGACTAACAGATTGGATATGTAAACAGGACCCAGCATTTTGCTGCATCAACTCACCTCAGTCTCACAAACAGACAATACCTCAGAATAAAGGGCTGGAAAATAATTTTCCAAGCAAATGGTCCCAAGAAACAAGCTGGAGTAGCCATTCTAATAATATCGAATAAAATCAACTTTCAACCGAAAGTTATCAAAAAAGATAAGAAAGGACACTTCATACTCATCAAAGGAAAAAACTAACAAGAACTCTGAATTCTGAACATCTATGCTTCAAATGCAAGGGCACCAACATTCATAAAAGAAATTTTACTAAAGCTCAAATCACACATTGCACCTCACACAATAATAGTGGAAGACTTTAACACCCCACTCTCATCAATGGACAGATCATGGAAACACAAACTAAACAGAGACACAGTGAAACTAACAGAAGTTATGGACCAAATGGATTTAACAGATATCTATAGAATATTTCATCCTAAAACAAAATAATATACCTTCTTCTAAGAACCTCATGGTACCTTCTCCAAAATTAACCATATAATGGGTCACAAAACAGGCCTCAACAGATATAAGAAGACTGAAATAATCCCATGCATCTTATCAGATCACCACGATTAAAGCTGGTCTTCAATAACAAGAAAAACAACAGTAAGCCCACATACACATGGAAGCTGAACAAAACCCTACTCAAAGATAACTTGATCAAGGAAGAAATAAATAAAGAAATTAAAGACTTTTTAGAATTTACTGAAAATGAAGGCACAACATACCAAGTGTATAGGAAACAATGAAAGCAGTGGTAAGAGGAAAACTCATAGCTCTGAATAAAAAAGAAACTGGAAAGAGCATACACTAGCAGCTTAACAGCACACCTGAAAGTTCTGGAACAAAAAAGAAGCTAATACACCCAAGATGAGTAGAAGACAGGAAATAACCAAACTCGAGACTGAAATCAATCAAGTAGAAACAAAAAGAACTATACAAAGAATCAACAAAACCAGGAGCTGATTCTTTGAGAAAAATCAACAAGATAAATAAACCCTTAGCCAGACTAACAAGAGGGCACAGAGACAGTATCCAAATTACAAAATCAAAAATGAAAAGGGAGATATAACAACAAAAACTGAAGAAATTCAAAAAATCATCAGATCCTACAACAAAAACCTATACTCAACAAAACTGGAAAATCTGGATAAAATGGACAATTTTCTAGATGGATACCAAATACCAAAGTTAAATCAGGATCAGATAAATCATCTAAACACTCCCATAATCCCTAAAGAAATAGAAGCAGTCATTAAAATCTCCCAACCAAAACAGCCCAGGACCAGATGGTATCAGTGCAGAATTCTATCAGACCTTCAAAAAAGACCTAATACCAATACTCTTAAAACTATTCCACAAAATAGAAACAGAGGAGCACTAACCAATTCGTTCTATGAAGCCAAAGTTATGTCAATTCCAAAACCTCACAAAGACCCAACAAAGAAAGAGAACTTCAGACCAATTTCCCTTATGAATATCAATGCAGAAATAATCAATAAAATTCTCGAAAACCAAATCCAAGAACACAACAAAACCATCATTCACCACGATCAAGTAGCCTTCATCCCAGGGATGGAAGGTTGGTTCAATATACAAAAATCCTTTATCTTAATCCACTATATAAACAAACTCAAGGAAAAAACATCACATGATCATCTCCTTAGATGCAGAAAAAGCATTTGACAAAATACAACACCCCTTCATGTTAAAAGTATTAGGAAAAAATCTCCACTAACCCCACATCTCATAGAAGGCTAATATCCAAAATACATGAACTCAAGAAGCTAACCACCAAAAAAAACCAAACAACCCAATCAAAAAATGGGGTAGAGAACTAAACCAAGAATTCACAACAGAGGAATCGCGAATGGTTGAGCAGCACCTAAAGAAATGTTCAAAGTCCTTAGTGATCAGAGAAATGCAAATCAAAACTACCCTGAGATTCCACCTTACACCAGTCAGAATGGCTAAGATCAAAACCTCAGGTGACAACACATGTTGGCAAGGATGTGGAGAAAGTGGAACACTCATCCATTGCTGGTGGGACTGCAAACTGGTACAACCACTCTGGAAATCAATCTGGAGGTTCATCAGAAAATTGGAAATAGATCTCCATGAAGATCAAGCAATACCACCACTCTTGGGCATAAACCCAAATGATGACCCACCATGCCACAGGAGCACGTGTTCCACTGTGTTCATAGTGGCCTTGTTTGTGGTAGCCAGAAGCTAGAAACAACCCAGATGTCCCACAACAGAAGAATGGATACAGAAAATGTGGTTCATTTACACAATGAAATACTACTCAGCTATTAAGAATGAGGGCATCCTGAGTTTTGCAGGCAAATGGATGGAACTATCATCCTGAGTGAGGTAACTCAGATCAAAAAGGACATACATGGTATGTACTCACTAATAAATGGATATTAGCCAAAAAAAAAAAAAAAAAAAGTACAGAATACCCAAGATATACCCAAGATACAGTCCACAGAACTCAAAAAGGTCAACAAGCTAAAGGGCCCAAGTGAGGACACCTCAGTCCCACTAGAGAGGGAGAAAACAGCAACCCCAATGGTTGACGGAGGGAGGGACCTGGGAAAGAAAGAGGATGGGGAGGAGGGGAAGAGGGGAACATGATCTCATATTGAGTGGAGGAAAAGAACTGAAGCCCTGAGGGCCAGCAGAAAGAATGGAAACAGGCAACCTCAGGAGGTAGCAGACTGGGAGGACCCTCCAGAAGGTACCAGAGACCTGGGAGGTGAGAGACTCTCAGGACTCTAAGGGATGAAATGTCCTAGATGAAATGTCCTACAGTAGAGAGAGGTAACTTGCAGAGCCCCCTTCTGGCAGAAAGATAGGCCATTAAGTGAGAGATGGGGTTGCCATCCCACAGTCAAACCCTGACCCTTAATCGTTCCTGTCTTTAAGAACTGCAGGGATGGAAATGGAGAGGAACTTGAGGAAAAGGAGGTCCAGTAGCAGGCCCAAAGTGGGATCCAGCTCAAGGGGAGGCTCCAAATCCTGACAATATTACTGAGGCTATGGAGCGCTCACAAAAAGTGACCTATCACGACTGCCCTCTGAAAGACCCAACGAGCAGCTGAAAGAGTCAGATGCAGATATTTTCACCCAAGCAATGGACAGAAGCTGCTGACCCCTGTGGATAAATTAGGGGAAAGCTGGAAGAAGCTGAGGAGGAGGGCAGCCCTGTAGGAGGACCAGCAGTCTCAACTAACCTCAACCCCCGAGATCTCTCAGACACTGGACCGCCAACCAGGCAGCATACACCAGCTGATATGAGGCTCCCAACACATATACAGCAGAGGACTGCCAGGTCTGGGTTCAGTCAGAGAAGATGCACCTAACTCTCAAGAGATTGGAGGCCCCAGGGAGTTTAGAGGTATGGTAGGGTGAGGTGGGGGTGGGGACATCCTCGTGGAGACAGGGGGACAGGGAGAAGGTATGGGATGTGGAACAGTCAGAGGTTGGACCAGGTAGGGAATAAAATCTGGAGTGTAAATAAATAAATGAGTAAATGAATGAATAAATAAATAAATAAATAAATAAATAAATAAATAAATAAATAAATAAAATGTCTATAGAAGCAGCAACTGGAGTCACCATCACCACTTGGTTAAACTTGTGGTAATTCCCTGAATACTTAGACCTATCCACCCTGGATCATGTAAAAATCTGAATCCCTTCTTAGAAATCCATGGTTAACTCACAATTGTCACAAATCTGTGACTGTCTGGGTGTCCATGTTGCTATTCTGACTACTGATAGAAAATTTATAGACCTTAGAAAACAAATTTAAAGAAACCCTAGGCAGGCCTCACTCAGTGCCCGGGTCTCCTCCTAGCACTTGTCCCTACCCAAGACCTCCTCCTCCTCCTCCTCCCAGGAGCCAGGCTTCCACTTGCCCTCCACAGCCTCTCTTCCCTACATAACTCAGACATTTTGGCTGTGTGTTCTCTTGGTCTCTTGGTTCATGACGGCTCTTTTCCTGGATCTCTCTTGGTCACTTTCCCGGCCTCTCTCCTCCCAGCCCTCCTCTCTCATGGCCTAGTTTAGTCTTCTGGCCATGTTCAGTCTGGACAAACTCTTCTGGATGCCTTTAGCTATCTGTCTTATCTAGAATAAACCTCTCCTCTTCCCATTCCTAGAAGCAATCATGTCCTCATTCTCTTATTCATCTGGTGTGGCATATATGAGTTTCCTTCCAAGGGACTCACCTCTCCAAACCAAGCTGGTAACCTGACAGCTATTTGTTTCTGCCGGCTTCAGCCATCCACCAAATTTGATTACAAATTCTAGAATCTGTCGCTTCAGCCAATTAGTCCCTCCACCTGCTCCCTCCTTGTCTGCTCAGTTTCTTTTGGGCTCCTGAAGCCTGCTATGCCTCCTAGGCATTCCCCACTCATCTCTGGCTCCTGAAGCCTACTGTGCTCTCCAGAGCCACCAACAGGGAACAACTCTCTATTTACTAGGACACTTACTCTTCTGCCTCTATACTGTAACCCTCCCCTTTCCCAAAAGCCTCTCCCAGTCCTTCTCCACTTCTCTACTGGTTAAGTATCACCTAGGAGCTGCCTGCTTTGTTTACTATTACTACAAAAGCCATGCTGTGTGCCAGAATGCTCCTTTTGCCCTACTGGGGCCCCTGTCATGTTGAAAGTGACAACTCTACTCTGTGCTTTGGGACATTTCTCTCAGACAAGTCTTTCAGTCAGCTTGGGGACACTGTGGGTTGAAATTCTTGTCAACACAACACTTACCCCTCCTCTGCTATCTTCCTTCTCTCCACTCTCAGGGGGAGCTGCTATACTTGGCAACCTTGTTTCCTCTCTGTTCCCTCCTGAAAGTCCCACCGTTTCTCTTGCCTTCTTGGGATTCACTCCATCTCTCAGCTCCCTCTTGGAACTTATAGGAATCTTCCCTCTGGAAGAGTTTGTTTTGTAACCACTTCTCTTTTCCTCCTTGGACTCAGATTTTATTAAAGCCCCACTGCCTTACTGCAAATGGCTTAGTACCAGTACAGTTCAACTAATGCCAACAATGGCACCCTTGATTTCTAAATTCTCTCATATGATACAACTTCTGCCACTGCACAAACAGATGATCCCCAATCTCTTATATCTAAACATCCCCTGCTCTACAATCCCAAAAATCTCCCTCTTCAGAATCCTTTATCTCCATAATTTCTTTGAGTTCTGCTCTCAAGAAATTTTTTAATACTAATATATAAAAACACTATCTCAGGATCCATAAGTTCATTGGGTATGGTTTTAAAAATCTGCAACAAAAAGTTAGCTTAAAACTTGTTTTAAAAAAAAAAAAAAAAAAGGCAAGCATGTTCAAGGTCAAAGAGCCAGCAGCAGAGTAGTACCACAGGGTGCTCTGCTGGGAGCCAGGACAACATCTGTAGCACATGTTACCATCAAGGGCCAATCAATCAGTTGTCATATCCGTGTGGTCTGTGCTACAGCCTAAAACCTTGTTGAGGTCAATAGACAGAACTGCCATGAGGGAAAATATTGATATAAGAGGCCTGCAGCAGTATGAGTGCTACCAACAGAGGTAATGGTAATGTCCAGCTCCTTGCTGCCACCAAGGGCCATGTCTGGGTCTGAGGTCCTACTCTAGTTGAGGTTTGTGTCAACGGCCATGGACTGAGTTATGACCAAAGGCCACATGGATGTCTGTGGCCTGTGCTGCCACCTTAAGCCATCAAGATGTCTGGCCTGTGCTACCACTGAGAGCTATCTCTATGTCTGTGGTCCTACTGCAGCCAGGTCCTGCTTTGATGTCTGAGACCCATGTTACCACTGAAGGCCATGAAAGTGTCCATGATCTGTGCTGCAACCTAAATCCACATGAATGTCTGTGGGCTGTGTTGCCACCGAGAGCCAGGTTGATTTCTGTGGACTGGGCAGCTTCCAAGGGTCTTTGTCTGGGTTCACAGGCCAACTGCAGAAAGGAGTCATGTTCGTGGTCTTTGCTGTTGCCAGAAACCATGAGGAGGCCTATGATTCATGCACTGGCTGACTGTCAAGAAAAAGGAGCCTACTTTTGCTGCAATATACATGGTTGCAGATGTACACTTGAGAGAGAGAGTGACATGGAAGGGTTCTGTGACAACCCCCTACACCCCCAAACCCCAAACCCCCAAAGAGTAATAGCCTAGACAGGAAGCCACCTAAGAGAACTTTTAAAAAGTGTGATGGAGATGCTGGAGAATAGCTCCCTCCCTGCAATTGATAGCTTCTAGCAGGACTGTGGGAGGGGAAAGACAAAGTTCTATTTAAGGGGCAGGCCACCGAGTGTTTGACCATGCTCCTCAATAACACAAATTGTTATTGCTCCATAAAATGCTCCATAAATAATACAAAGTGGATTTGGTTTGTTCTTTTTCCTTGTTATATTTATTTTTTATTTCTTTGGTTGGGGAGAAGTCACAAAGTAGGGGGTAAACACAAAAAGACTGAGAAGGAATTGTAAGGGGGTGCATGATGTGAAACTCCAAGATAATCAAAAAGTGTTATGTGGGAGAAAAAGAATAAACAAAGAAGAAAAAAATTGATTAACAACAAAAAAAGAAAAGTGACAAAGAAAAATCCCAAAGAACATATAAACTTGTTTTTGTAACAAAAGGCTGAAGTTTCACTTGCTGTATGTGAGTCAACACTTAATTAAAAAAATATATCTACTTACTATATATACGGAATTCAAATTCAACTCTTGTTTAGAAAAATAGGTGGTTTGGAGCAACATTGCCCTTCTGGTCTGTACTTTCAGGCGTGCCTGCTTCTCAACCACACAGCCCTGCCTATCTTCCCAAACCTAGGAGATACAGGTGAAACCACCACCCCATTACCTACCCCAGCTGAGACCCACAAAGAGCCCAGTAGACTTGGGATCTGTCCCCAGGAGGACTACTCTAACCAGGGACACAGGAGGATTGATCAAACCAGTGACACAGGAGACCTGCTCTAACCAAAGACTGCACTACCTGCCTCCCAGGAGGTCTGTTGCAACTGAGATCACACAGCCCCACCTGCTTCAGAGGAAACCTACTCCAAGTCAAGACACCCAGGTCACTTCATACCAGAGATAACCAGATGGCAAAAGGCAAGCCCAAGAACATATGCAACAGAACTCAATGTAATTTGGCACTATCAGAATCTAGATCGCCTACCACAAGCCCCTGATATGTTAAAAATACCTGACAAGAAAGATTCTGACCTAAAATCCCATCTCATGAAGATGATAGCGACCATTAAGAAGTATATAAATAAATCACTTAAATAAAAACTGGAAAACACAGGCAAGCATGAAACAATTCCCTTAAAGAAATATAGGAAAATACAAATAGGTGAAGGAATTGAACTAAATAGTCCAAGACCTAAAAAACGGAAAGAGAAACAATGAGGAAATCACAAATGGAGATAATCCCTGAATGGAAAACCTAGGAAAGAGATCAGGAACTACAGATACAAGATCACCAAGAGAATACATGGGATAAAACGGATAATCTCAGGCATAAAAGATATCATAGAAAATATTGATGCATTAGTCAAAGAAAATGCAACGTGTAAAAAGTTTCTAACCCAAAACATCCAAGAAATTTGGGACACAATGAAAAGTCTAAACCTGAGAATAAAAGGAATAGAAGAGGATGAAGATTCCCAATTCAAAGGGCAAAAAAAAAAATCTTCAACAAAATCATAGAAGAAAATTTCCCTAACCTAAAGAAAGAAATGGCCATAAACATACAAGAAGCCTATGAACACCAATTAGAACGTACTAAAAAAGAAAATCCTCCTGCCACATAATAAAACACTAGGTGTAGAGAACAATTAATGACTTTTAAAAAATGTAAGGGGAAAAGGCCAAGTAACATATAAAGGCAGACCTATCAGAATTACACCATACATCTCAAGAGAGACATTAAAAACCAGAAGATCTAGGACAGATGTCATCCAGACGATAAGAGAACACAGATGCCAGCCCAGGCTACTATACCCAGCAAAACTCTCAATCATCATAGAAGATAAAATCAAGATATTCTATGACAAAACCAAATTTAAACAGTATCTTTCTACTAATCCATTCCTACAGAGGACAATGGAAGGAAAACTCCAACAAAGAAGGTTAACTACAGTGAAGAAATCACAAGAAAGTAATCATCTTACAACAAATCCAAAGGAAGAGAACACACACACATACAAACAAACACATGCACACAATACCTTCTCCCAAACCTAAAATAACAGGAACTAACAATCATTGGTCTTTAATATCTCTCAACATCAATGGACTCAATTCTCCAATAAAAAGACACAGGCTAACAGACTGAATATGTAAACAGAATCCAGAATTTTGCTGCATATAAGAAACACATCTCAGTGATAAAGACAGACACTACCACAAAAGTAAAGGGCTAGCAAAAAGTTTTCCAAGTAAATGGTCCCAAGAAACAAGCTAGAATTTTAATATCCAGTAAAATACACTTTCAACCAAAAGTTATCAAAGTAGATTGGTGAGGACACTTCATATTCACCAAAGGAAAAATCAACTAAGAGGAAGTCTCAATTCTGAGCATCTATGCCCCAAATGAAAGGATACATCCCACATTCATAAAAGAAATCTTACTAAAGCTCAAAACACACATTAAAACTCAAGAAAACAATAGTGTAAGATTTCAATACCCCATTCCCACCAATGGATAAGACATTGAAACAGGAACTAAACAGAGAAACAGTGAAACTAACATAAATTATGAACCAAATAGATTTAACAGATATCTACAGAACATTTCACACACACACCCCAAAAAAGAATATTCTTTTTCTCAGCACCTCATGCACTTCACCAAAACTGAGCGTATAATTGGCCACTAAACAAGCTTCAACATATACACCAAGGTTGAAAAGATCCCTTGCATTCTATCAGACCACCATGGACTAATGCTCAATTTCAACAACAATAAAAACAACAGAGAGCTCTCATACTCATAGAAACTGAACAACTCTCTACTCCTTGATAGCTTGGTAAGGGAAGAAATGAAAAATGACAAAGGATTTTAGAACTCAATGAAAATGAAGGCACAACATAACCAAACCTATGGTACACAATGAAAAACAGTCCTATAAAGAAAATCCATAGCACTGAGTGCCTTCATATTGAAATTGGAAAGATTCTATACTAGCAACCTAACACTGCACCTGAAAGCTCTAGAGCAAAAAGAAACAAACACACCATAGAGGAGTAGATGGCAGGAAATAGTCAAATTCAGGCCTGAAATCAACCAACTAGAAACAAAGAGAACTATTCAAAGAATCAAGAAAGAGCTAGTTCTTTCAGAAAATTAACAAGATAGGTAAACCCTTAGCCAAACTAACTAAAAGGCACAGAGACAGTATCCAAATTAGCAAAATTAGAAATGAAAAGGAACACATAAGAACAGAAAATGAGGAAATTCAAAAAATCATCAGATCATATTGCAGAAGTCTATACTCAACAAAACTGGAAAATCTAGACAAAATGGATGATTTTCTAAACAGATGCCACACACCAAAGTTAAATCAGAATCAGGTAAATAGATAAACAGTTCCATAACCCACCATTAAGAACCTCCCAACCAAAAAAAGCCTAGGGACAGATGGTTTAAGTGCAGAATTCAACCAAACCTTCAAAGAAGAGTTAATACCAATACTCCTCAAAATCCACATAACAGAAACAGAAGGAACACTGCCTAATTCATTCTATGAAGCCACAGTTACTCTGATATCTAAGCCACACAAAGACTCAACAAAGAAAGAGAACTTCAGACCAATTTCAGTTATGAATATCAATGCAAAAATACTCAATAAAATTCTCACAAACCAAATCCAAGAACATATCAAAAACATAATTCATCATGATAAAGTAGGCTTCACCAGGGATGCAGGGATGGTTCAATATACAAATATTCAACAATGTAATCCATTAAATAAATAAAATCAAAGGAAAATGTTATTAGATGCTGAAAAAGCCTTTGACAAAATACAATACCCCTTCATTTTAAAAGTCTTGAAGTGATCAGGAATTCATGGCATATACCTAAACATAATAAAAGCAATATACAGCAAACATCAAATTAAACAGAGTGAAACTTGAAGCAAACCCACTAAAATCAGAGACAAGACAAGGCTGTACACTATCTATTCAATATAGCACTCAAAGTGCTAGCTAGAACAATAAGACAGCAAATAGAGATCAAGGGGATACAAACTGGCAAAGAAGAAATAAAGGTATCACTATTTGTAGATGATATGATAGTATACATAAGCAACCCAAAAAATTCTACCAAAGAACTTCTTCAGCTGATTAACAACTTCAGCAAAGTGGCTAGATATGCAACTAACTCAAATAAACCAGTAGCTTTCCTTTATACAAATGATAAACAGGCTGAGAAAGAGATTAGGGAAACAACTCCCTTCAAAATAGCCACAAATAATATAAAATATATTGGGGTAACTCTAACCAACCAAGTGAAAGAACTGTCTGACAATAATCGCAAGTCCCTGAAACAGTGATCATGGGAATGATCATTGGACTTTATTGCCCTGCTTGTCCCTTGACTATTTGTGTTTATTGTCTTGCTTTTTCCTAACCTAGAACTGACCTTATTACTTATGTAATTAAAATGGTATAAAAGCAGATTGAGAAAAAATTAAACCCACCTCAGCCTCAGAACAGGCTGTGGTCATGCTACAATGTGGTATAATTGTCTTTTTTTTTTTTCAATCCTCGCTCCTTCCCTGGAGAACCTGTTGACTGACTCAGCTGGCTTGGTCACAATTCAGGTATTAAGAATGAGGAAATCATGAGTTTTCCAGGCAAACGAATGGAAGTAGAAAATATCACCCTGAGTGAGGTATCTCAGACCCAAAAAGACATGTGTAATATGTACTCACAAATAAGTGAATATTAGCCAACAAAGTACAGAATGCCCAGGATACAATCCATAGAATTCAAGAAAGTTAAAAAGCCAAAGGGCCCAAGTGAGGATGCTTCAACCCCATTTGGGAGGAAGAAGAAAGTAAAAGGCAGAGGGAGGGAGGGAGGGAAGGAGGGAACAGGGTGAGAGAGGGAAGGGGCAGGGGCAAGGGAAAGGTGGAACATGATCAGGTTTTAGGGACCCAGGAGTGAAACCCCAAGGGCCAGCAGAAAGAATGGAAATATGCAACCTTGGGAGGCAGGAGGTGGGGGGACCTTCTAGAATGTACCAGAGACCTGGGAGGTGAAAGAATCTCAAGACTCAAAGGGAGGAACCTTAGATGAAATGCCCAACAGTGAAGAGAGGAAACTTGTAGAATCTACCTCCAGCAGAAAGACAGGGCATCAAGTGGAGGGATGGGTTGCCATCCCACAGTCAAAAACTCTGACTCAGAATTGTATCTGTCTAAAAGAACTGCAGGAACAAAAGTGGAGAAGAGACTGAGGGAAAGGAAGTCCAGTGACCAGCCCAAATTTAGACTATCTCAAGGGGAGGTTTCAAGGCCTAACACTGTTACTGATGCTATGATGTACTTATAGACAAAAGCCTAGCATGGCTGCCCTCCAAGAGGCCCAAGAAGCAGCTGACTGAGACAGAAGCAGAAACTTATATCTAACCAATGGTCTGAAGTCAGGGACCCCTGTGGTTGAATCAGGGAAAGGCTGCAAGAAGTTGAGGAGGAGGGTGACCCTATAAAAAG
>CM052712.1:16976101-16981101 GCA_028551405.1 Uromys caudimaculatus | reverse complement strand
CAAGAACTAACAATCATCTGTCTTCAATATCTCTCAACATCAATGGACTCAATTCCCCAATAAAAAGACACAGACTAACACACTGGATATGTAAACAGGATTCAGAATTTTGCTGCATACAAGAAACACACCTCAGTGACAAAGAAAGACACTACCTTAGAGTAGAAGGCTAGAAAGGCTAGAAGGCTAGAAAAAAGTTTTCCAAGAAAATGGTCCCATGAAACAAGCTGGAGTAGCCATTCTAATATCCAATAAAAAAGACTTTCAACCAAAAGTTATCAAACTAGGTGGGAAGGACCAAGATAGATAACAAAGGAAAAATTCACAAGGAGGAAGTATCAATTCTGAAAATTTCTGCCCCAAATGCAAGAACACCCACATTCATAAAAGAAACTTTACTAAATCCCAAAACAAACACACATTAAACCTCACACACTACAGTGGGAGACTTCAAGACCCTACTTTCACCAATGAACAGGTCATCGAAACAGAAACTAAACAGAGACACAGGGAAACGAACAGAAGTTACAAAACAAATGGATTTAATAGAACATTTCACCCCCAAACAAGAGAATACACCTTCTTCTCAGCACCTCATGGAACCTTCTCCAAAACTGACCATACAGTCAGACACAAAACAAGTCTCAACAGATACAAGAAGATTGAAATAATCTCATGCATCCTATCAGATCACCTTGGACTAAGGGTGGACTTCAATAAGAACAAAAATGACAGAAAGCCCACATCCTCGTAGAAACTGAACAACTCTCTGCTCAATGATAACTTGGTCAGGGAAGAAATAAAGAAATCAAAGACTTTATAGAATTCAATGAAATTGAAGAAACAGCCTACCCAAACTTATGGGACACAATGAAAGCAGTGTTAAGAGGAAAGAAAATACACAGCACTAAGTGCCTTCATAAAGAAATTGGAGAGATCCAACACTAGCAACTTAACAGCACACCTGAAAACTCTAGAAAAAGAAGAAGTAAACACACCGAAGAGGAGCAGACAACAGGCAATAGTCAAACTCAGGGCTAAAATCAACCAATTAGAAACAAAGAGAAAAATACAAAGAATCAGCGAAGTTGGGAAAAATCAACAAGATGGATAATTCCCTTAGCCAGACTAACTAAAGGACACAGAGACAGTATACAAATTTTAAAAATCAGAAAGAAAAAGGGAGACATATCAGAAACTGATGAAATTCAAAAAATCATCAGAACCTACTATAAAAGCCTGTCCTCAACAAAACTGGATAATCTAGATGAAATGATTTTCTAGACAGATACCACGTACCAAAGTTAAATCAAGATCAATTAAGTTCTTAATTGCAAAGATGAATGCCACATATGAAATATCCATAATTGTAACCTTATGCATTTTTCTTTTTTATTTTTTTAACTATTTATCTATCTATTTATTTATTTATTGTATATGAATGCTCTTTCTGTGTACAAGCCAGCATGACAGAAGAGGGCATCAGATCCCATTCTAGATGGTTGTGAGCCACCATGTAATTGCTGGGAATTGAACTCAGGCTCTCTGGAAGAGTAGCCATCTCTCTAGCCCACCTTATGCATTTTTCTTCCTTTATTGCTTATCATTTAGGAATTTCTGATATACATAATAATCACAGACTCACACTGTTTTCCTTTTGGTTTATAGCATCACTGTATCCTTCTTAGAATTGATCTTTCCTTTTCTGCTACATTCTCAATGTATAACTAGCAGTATTTATTTCATAGACTAGGGGCTCTTACTTCTAAACTCAGAAATTAAGACAATGAAGAAAGCCGCTGCACTATGCATAACGGCCTAACAGCACGGAGAAAACCTGTGTCATAATTAAAGACGGATGTGGGGTTATGCCTGACAACTTGGGTAACATATTCTCAGTGTTCCAAGGTTTGGATGCCCCTAAAACTAAACGCGGCCCAATTCTCCCTTAGAGTTGATTTACTAGTATCGTGGTTATCAGGTACCTCATGGTACATGGCTCTGCTATTTTGGATGCTAATCTTAGGGTCAGGCATACATGACACACTGCTGTATGCTTTATTGTTTATATGGTTTGGTGTCCTGAGTAATGGTGCTGTTTCTTCCATATTCCAAAATATGGTGATCCTTTAGTCTCCAAGTTTAAATCTTCTAACATTCTAGTTACATAAGATAGGATGAAACTTTTGAGCTTTGAATAGGTAGACTACATTCAGCAGGTAAGAAATTATAGAAAAGCATCTTCCACAGTAACTAAACCTTAAGTTTAAGAAATTGAAGTTTCACAGAAGAGAACTGAGGCATGATGAAAAAGGAAAAACTTAAGGAAATATTAATTTCTCTCACCACTATCTGCTTGAAGTCTCTCATCAGCTGACAGTCAAGGATTCCAAGCACAATTAACATTAATGATAAGATGGTGGCTTGCCTAAGACGATGCTCCTATATGAAAACTGTAAATAAGAATGCTAAAATCGCAATGGACCATGCCTTAGACCTGCACACACGTGCATCGAGTATGGCCTCACACTTTTATAATACATAAACTTAAAGTTTTCTGGAAATTACACATTTAAAACTAACTTCAAGTATAGTAAATATCTCAATTCGCACCACAAGGACATGTGTTCTGTTATGTTCCTAGGAGCTCTATTTGCAATAGCTAGAAGCTGGAAACAACCCAGACGTCCCTCAAATAAAGAATGGATACAGAAAATGTGCTTCATTCACACAATGGATACTATTCATCTCTTAAAAATAAGGATGGCATTAATTTTGCAGGCAAATGGATGGAAGTAGAAAATATCATCCTGAGTGAAGTAACCCAGACTCAAAAGGACATGAATGGTATGGTATATACTCACTGATAAGTGGATATTTGCCAGAAAGTTCAGAATACCCATGATACATCTTACAGACCCTAAAAAGTTTAATAAGAAGGAAGGCCCAAGAGAAAATGTTTGAATCACACTTAGAAGGGGGAACAAAATAGTCATAGGAAGCAGAGAGAGGGAGTGAAGTGTGTGGGAGGAGAAGGGGAAGGGGAAGTGGGGGCAGGATCAGGCGTATGGGAGAGAGAGGAGAGAGGCCCAGAGGGCCAGGAAAATGAAAGGAAATCTGCAGCTGCCAGAGTGGAGGTATGGAGAATCTCTAAGAAGTCACTGAGGTCTGGGATGAGGGAGGCTCACAGGAGTCAATGCAGGTGATCTTAGCTGAGATGCCTAACAGTGAGGACATGGAACCTGAAGATGCCGCCTGTCACCAAACAGGACCCCAGTGGAAGGATAGGGACACCAACCCAACCACAAAACTTTAGACCCAAAATTTGTCCTGTCTAAAAGAAATGCCGGGACAAAAGTGGAGCCGAGACTGAAGGAATGGCCAAGCAATAAGCAGCACAACTTAAAACTCATCCCATGAGCAAGTACCAATCCCTTACATTGTTAATAATACTCTGTTATGATTCCAGACAGGAGCCTAGCAAAACTATCTGAGAGGCTCTACCCAACAGCTGACTGAAGCAGATGTAGATACCCACTGCCAAACATTGAATGGAGATTGGGGACTCATGGAAGAGTTGGGGGAAGGATTGAAAGCCATTAAGGGAATGGGACTCTCACAGGATCAGCAAGAGTCAGCTAACCTGGACCTCTAGGAGCTTTGAGAGACTGAGCTATCAATCAAAGAACATACACAGACTTGAACGAGGCCCTGGCATACAAGTAGCAGACGTGTGCAGTTCAGTTTCCACGTGGGACCCCACAACTGGAGCTGAGGCCATCCCTAAAGCTGTAGCCTGACTGTGGTATCCATTCCCCAACAGGGCTGCCCTGTCTGGCCTCTGTGAGAGAGGATGTGCCTATACTCTGGCAGACTTGATGTGCCAGGGTGAGGGGAGTTCCAGGGGGGCCCTCCCCTGTCAGAGAAGAAGGGAATGGAAGATGGAAGGAAGGACTCTGAGGGAAAGACCAGAAAGGGGCAGCATTTGGGATGTAAATAAACAAATATAAATAATCATTTTTAAAAATCTGAAACTTTTTGAGGAGGAGGGCAACCCTGTAGGAGGAAGAGCAGTTTCAACTGACCTGGACCCCTGAGATCTCTCAGATACTGAGCCACCACCAGGTAGCATTTACTAGCTGGTATGATGCTCCCAACACATAAACAGCAGAGGACTGCCTGGTCTGGCCTCAGTGAGAGAAGATGCACCTAAACCTCAAGAGACTTGAGGCTCCAGGGAGTGGGGAGGCCTGGTGGAGTGGGAGGAGTGGGGAACATCCTCTGGGACATGTGGGGGAGGAGCAATGGGATGAGGAACTGTTGGAGGGTCGACTGGGAGGAGGAGAGGAGGATAACAGCTTGACTGTAAAAAAAAAAAAAAGATTAAAGATAATTTTAAAATTTAAAAATAACATATATATATAAATCCAACTTTCTATACAATCCTGGGGCCTAGGATGATATTATCAATTGTGATCCCAGCCAGTATACTCCAGAAAATACCCTATCGTTCCAATTTTAGTATATCTTTACCAACCCTACGTCTGATAGAGGGCTAATATCCAACATACACAAAGAACTCAAGAAGTTAGATTCCAGAACACCAAATAACCCCATCAAAAAATGGGGAACAGAGCTAAACAGAGAATTCTCAACTGAGGAAATTCGCAGGGCTGAGAAGCACCTAAAGAAATGCTCAACATCCTTAGTCATTAGGGAAATGCAAATCAAAACAAGTCTGAGATTCCACCTCACACCAGTCAGAATGGCTAAGATCAAAAACTCAGGTGACAGCAGATGCTGGCGAGGATGCGGAGAAAGAGGAACACTCCTCCATTGTTGGTGGGATTGCAAGCTGGTACAACCACTCTGGAAATCAGTTTGGCGGACCCTCAGAAAAATGGACATAATACTACCTGAGGACCCAGCTATACCACTTCTGGGCATATACCCAGAAGATGCTCCAACATGTAATAAAGACACATGCTCCACTATGTTCA
>CM052712.1:16929555-16975601 GCA_028551405.1 Uromys caudimaculatus | reverse complement strand
CCAAAATGTTTGGAATACCCAAGTTTCACTTTACAGTAACCGCTGGACTGAGAGTGAGGTCCCAGATGGAGGAGTTGGAGAAGGGGCTGAAGGAGCTGAGGGAGTCTGCAGCCCTATGGAGGGAGCAACAGTGTCAACTAGCCTGACCCCCCCCCCTTGTCTTCCTGGAGGCTGGACCACCAACCAAAGAATACACATGGAGGGACCCATGGTTCCGATTACATATGTGGCAGAGGAGGACCTTGTTGGCCATCAGGGGGAGGAGAGGCCCCAGTAAAGGGGAATGTCAAGGTGGGAATATGGGAGTGGGCAGGCGGGTGAGTAGGAGGTGGAATTCCCTCATAGAGATGGGGGAGGGGGAGATGATAGGTGGTCTCCAAAGAGGAGACCTAGAAAGGGGGAAACATTGGAAATGTAAATTTAAAAAAAAACCCTATCAACTCTCTTATACTGAAAACATTTTTTTACAAGTTCCTTAGTAACCTCTTGAAATCTAGCTTCTGAAATCATACATATAGCTACTGTAAAGACAGCTAAGCATAACAATTATGCTTAAGTCTCACTCTCCTTGTCCTAAGCAGTCCCCATATTACTCACCATGCCTAAAAAGTATGTTAAATTATCTTTTTAATAAGCTCCAACTCAGCTTCAAACTGATTTAGTTCTGAAATTCTTTTCTGCAACAAATTAAAGGATCTGAGCACCCCATCTTAATAGATATCTCTAAAAGGCACTCCTTGGCTGCTATAGACGACTTCAGAGCCTTGTCTTCAGCTCTACCTCACTACTGCTACATACAAGAATCAATCATGATAATACATCACAGTTAAAATTTTATAAGCAGTTTTTTCCTCAACCTATGACAGAAAAACTATTTTTAAATGTTAACACACATTCACAATAAAAATATAGGAATAAAAATATACGAACAGAACCCAAACCGCATAAAAGTTTAGATAACATCATACTGAATCTTAAAGGACTGAAAGCTTTTCCTCCATCATGAAGAATACGAAGCCTGGTTTTGGTTCTTCTATTTAAAACAGTCTGGGGAAATCACAGGTACAACAAATAAGGAAATAAAAGAGCAATTCGATTTGGAAAGAAAAGTATAACATCATCTCTGTAAATGAAATAATCTTATAAGCAGCAAAGCTAGAGGCTCCATGCTGTCGTTAATTCAGGAAGGTCGAACAACAAATTCACAGGAGTCACAGGATGTAAAACTTATAGGAAATAAAACAATTGGCTCACCATACATTAAAAACAGAAGCATTCCACTTACAATAGCATCAGAAAGAACTAAAAGACTGAGAAGAAAGTTAGCTCTTTCCTGAAAATCATAAAATGTTGCTTACAAATTAGCTCTACTGTGCTGCACACTGTGACAGGGACCTACAAGTCTAAAGTGGCAGCTGACTCCTGGATCGCCGCTGCTCATCCCTCCAGTGGGGGCTTTAATGCTTTGTGGACTTTGACAGCACACTTACAGATCTTGGGGCTATCTCTGCTTCCACCCCACACTTAGAGGGGGGAGATACCCTTGAGTTAGAACATTAGCATTCCCAGGGATGTGAACTAAGGGCTCTCAGAAGCATGCACAGGGACTAGAAAGAAGTGTCCTCAGTGAAGGCTGCAAGGAAGGGAGCTAGTCACAGTAGCAGACACGAGCCAGCCTACCTCCTAAGAAAGACAAGTCCCCAACTTCAAGTGCTCTACCTGCTCCTTTTTGAGCCTGGTAGACAGCAACTTTAAGGGATCCTAGAAAAGTCATTTTAATATGTATATTCCTTTTGTCTGCCTGTGCTTTCCTCTCTAACTTTTTTCTATTTTAAATAGTAATATGACACTAAATTACTTTTAATTTGTGGTTTTATTCTACTTCTATGTTTTATCTTATACATTTTTTCATTATTGGGCAATTTTTTTTCTCTATTGCTATTTCTTCTCCCTTACAACGTTCTTCACAACCCAATGTTTTCTTGTTTTTAAATTTAACATTGGTTCTTTCTTGTCCCCTAATCCTTCTCATGCACTTAATTCACATACTGCTTTTACATATGCAGTAGATGAAATTAACATCAGAGAACATGCCACAGGTATTTTAATGTAATTTTGCTAATATTTTGAGATTTTCACACATGTATTCAATGAATTCTTTATCATATTCACTCCCCCGATTTCCCCGCATGCCCCATCCTTTCACGTGCTATATTTATGACAGTAAAGTCTAATGAGTGCTGTCCACATGTGCGTGGTGTGGAGCCATCCACTGGAACAGGATCAACCCACCACTGCAGAAAAAACTGCTGAGGAAAACTGACTCTCTGTGCCATCAGCCCTCAGAGGTATCTCAGCTAGGGTAGTGCCTTGTGAGCCTTCCTCCCAGTTATGCTGGAATGTTGACTAGTTTGATTTTGTACAGGTCTTGTCCATGGTACGCGTTGCTAGGGGAGAAAAATGATGAACAGTCTCTCCGACTGTGAATCTTCCAAGCTAGAGTGATAACTGCCCTGGTAAGACACGCCCCAAGGTTCAACAGTGGCATGAATATTAAGGGGTAAGTAACTGCCTTCTGTTTAAATTTAAGACCTACTCCACAGTGAAAACTGCGTATCTGACACTATAAATCTTTGGAGGTACTAGGCGGCATTTTAAATGCATTTCTGTATCTTGCTTACTATTCTTGTGCTTATGGTAGTTTGTTTCTATGTTCTCAGTTGCACTTGGGTTAAATCTCAAGAGTAGACTGAGTTATTTCAGTAGACTGAGGTTTTTAAGAAGATATGTAAATAAAACCAGAAGAGAGAGACAAATCAATATATTAGCAACTGGCAATAGAGAAATACAAGAGGATCCTGCGCCACAGGGCTCCATACCCAAATAGCACTGGGATAGAACTAGCCTCCCAGGAGTGTGGACAAGCCTGTGAGCGCAGGTAAAACCACCACTACTGTTCAGAGGATCCCTCTTGAAACCCTCAGAACATAGGAACCAAGGAGTGGTCTGGGACAGGAGCCTTCTAGTTTCAGTCTGCGCCCACAGCTGATCCTGTGCCACACACCACTACATACACAAACCACCAAGAGAGAGCCGGTCTCCCAGAAGTACTGACACACCTGAAAGGACAGGTAAGATGACCACTTCTGTTCAAATTCCTGGCCAAAGAGGGACCCTCCCTGAGCCATCAGGACACAGGAACCAAAGAAGAGCTGGGGACAGGATCCTTCTGGTTTCTGTCAGCACCACAGTGCTGATCCTGAACCACAGCTCTCCATACCCAAATTCCTCCTAGAGAGATCTGGTCTCCCAGAAGTACTAAAACACAGGCTTGCAGGAGGGACAAGCCACAGTCAAAAACAGTAAGACCAGCTAACACCAGAAAGAACCAGGTGGCAAAAGGCAAGGACAAGAACATAAGCAAAAGAAACCAAGGATACCTGGAATAATCTGAATTCAGTTCTCACACCACTGGATACCCCAATACCCTGGAAAAGCAAGACTCTGATTTAAAATCACACCTCATGATGATAGAGGACTTTAAGAAGGACATAAATAACTCCCTTAAAGAAATACAGGAGAACATGGACAAACAGGAAAAAGTCCTTAAAGAGGAAAAACAAAAATCCATTAAAGAAATACAGGAAAACACAACCAAACAGGTGAAGGAATTGAACAAAACCATCCAGGATCTAAAAATGGAAACAGAAACAATGAAGAAATCACAAAGGGAGATAACACTAGAGATAGAAAACCTAGGAAAGAGATCAGGAATCATAGATGCAAGCATCACCAACAGAATACAAGAAATAGAAGAGAAAATCTCAGGTGCAGAAGATACCATAGAAAACGTTGACAACAGTCAAAGAAAATGAAAAATGCAAAAAGCTCCTAACCCAAAAAATCCAGGAAATCCAGAACACATTGAGAAGACCAAAGCTAAGGATAATATGTATAACAGAGATCAAAGATTCCCAACTTAAAGGGCCAGTAAATACACTTCAACAAAATTATAGAAGAAAACGTCCATAACCTAAAGAAAGAGATGCCCCTAAACATACAAGAAGCCTACAGAACTCCAAATGGATTGGATCAGAAAAGAAATTCCTTCTGTTACATAATAGTCAAAACACCAAATACACAAAACAAAGAAAGAATATTAAAAGCAGTAAGGGGAAAAGGTCACGTAACATATAAAGGCAGATGTATCAGAATTACACCAGACTTTTCAACAGACTATGAAATCTAGAAGATCCTGGGCAAATGTCATACAGACCCTAAGAGAACACAAATGCAAGCCCAGGCTACTATACCCAGCAAAATTCTGTTACCATAGATGGAGAACCCAAGATATTTCATGACAAAACCAAATTTACACATCTTCCCAAAAATCCAGTCCTACAAAGGATAACAGAAAACTCCAACAAAAAGAAGGGAAACTGGAAAAAGCAAGAAAGTAATCTTTCAACATATGCAAAAGAAGATAGCCACACAAATATAATTCCACCTCTAACAGGAAACAACAATCACTATTCCTTAATATCTCTTAACACCAATGAACTCAATTCCCCATTAAAAAGGCATAGACTAACGGACTGTATAAGTAAACAGAACCCAGCATTTTGCTGCATACAGGAAACGCACCTCAGTGTCAAAGACAGACACTACCTCAGAGTAAAGGGCTAGAAAACAATTTTCCAAGCAAATGATCCCAAAGAAACAAGCTGTAGTAGCCATTCTAATATCTGATAAAACTTACTCTCAACCAAAATCCATCAAAAAAGATAAGAAAGGACACTTCATACTCATCAAAGGAAAAATCTACCGAGAAGAACTCTCAATTCTGAACATCTATGCTCCAAATGCAAGGGCACCTACATTCATAAAAGAAACTTTACTAGAGCTCAAAGCACACATTGCACCTCAATAATAGTGGGAGACTTCAACACCACACTCTCATCTATGGAAAGATCATGGAAACACAAACTAAACAGAGACACAGTGAAACTAACAGAGGTTATGGACCAAATGGATTTAACAGATATATATATAGAACATTCCATCCTAAATCAAAAGAATATAACTTCTCCTAATTACCTCATGGTACCTTCTCCAAAACTGACCATATAATCAGTCACAAAAAAACACCTCAAAAGATACAAGAAGATTGAAATAATCCCAAGCCTCCTATCAGATCACTACAGAATAAGGCTGGTCTTCAATAGTAACAAAAACAACAGAAAACCCAAATACACATGGAAACCAAACAATACTCTACAGAATAATAACTTGGTCACAGAAGAAATAAAAAATTAAAAACGTTTTAGAATTTAATGAAAATGAAGGCACAACATACCCAAACTTATGGGACACAATGAAAGCAGTGCTAAGAGGAAAACTCATAGCTCTGAGTGCCTCCAAAAAGAAACTGGAGAGATCATACACTAGCAGCTTAACGGCACACCTGAAAGCTCTAGAACAAAAGAAAGAAAGGAAGGAAGGAAGGAAGGAAGGAAGGAAGGAAGGAAGGAAGGAAGGAAGGAAGGAAGGAAGGAAGGAAGGAAGGGAAAAAAGAAAAGCAAATACACCCAAGAGAAGAGAAGGCAGGAAATAATCAAACTCAGGGCTGAAATAACCAAGTAGAAACAAAGAGCACTATACAAAGAATCAACAAAATCAGGAGTTGGTTCTTTGAGAAAATCAACAAGATAAATAAAGCCTTAGCCAGACTAATCAGAGGGCCCAGAGACAGTATCCAAATTAACAAAATCAGAAATGAAAAGAGAGATATAACAACAGAAACTGAGGAAATTCAAAAAAATCATCAGATCCTACAACAAAACCTATACACAACAAAACTGGAAAATCTGGAGAAAAATGGACAATTTTCTAGACAGATACCAAATACCAAAGTTAAATCAGGATCAGATAAACAGTCCCACAACCTCTAAAGAAATAGAAGCAGTCATTAAAAGTCTCCCAACCAAAAAAGCCCAGGACCAGATGGTTTCAGTGCAGAATCCTATCAGACCTTCAAAGAAGACCTAATACTCTTAAAACTATTCCACAAAATATAAACAGAGGAAAACTACCCAATTCGTTCTATGAAGCCACAGCTATGTTGATTCCAAAACCACACAAAGACCCAACAAAGAAAGAGAACTTCAGTTCAATTTCCCTTATGAGTATCAATGAAAAAATACTCAATAAAATTCTCACAAACCAAATCCAAGAACACACACACACACACAAAAAAAAAACATGATTCACCATAATCAAGTAAGCTTCATCCCAGGCATGCAAGGTTGGTCCAATATACAAAAATCCATTAACTTAATCCACTATATAAACAAACTCAAGGAAAAAAGTCACATGATTATCTCCTTAGATGCAGAAAAAGCATTTGACAAACTACAACACACCTTTATGTTAAAAATATTAGAGAGATCATGAATTCAAGGCCCATACCTAAACATACTAAAAGCAATATACAGCAAACCAGTAGCCAACATCAAACTAAATGGAGAGGAAATTGAAGCAATCTCACAAAAATCACAGACTAGACAAGGTTGCCCTCTCTCTCCATATCTATTCAATATAGTAAAGTTCTAGCTAGAGCAAATAGAAAACAAAAGTAGGTTAAAGGGATACAAATTGGAAAGGAAGAAGTCAAAATATCACTATTTGCAGAAGATATGATAATCTATTTAAGTGACCCCAAAAACTCCACCAGAAAATTCTTACAGCTAATAAACAACTTCAGCAAAGTGGTCCAATATAAAATTAACACAAACAAATCAGTAGCCTTCCTATACTCAAAGGATAAATGGGCTGAGAAAGAAATTAGGGAAACGACACCTTTCACAATAGTCACAAACAATATAAAGTATCTTGGTGTGACTCTAACCAAACAAGTGAAAGATCTGTATGACAAAAACTTCAAGTCTCTGAAGAAAAAAATCGAAGAAGACCTTAGAAGAGGGAAAGATCTCCCATGGTCATGGATTGGCAGGATTAATATAGTGAAAATGGCCATCTTAACAAAAGCAATCTACAGATTCAATCCCCATCAAACTTCCAACTCAATTCTTCATAGACTTAGAAAGAGCAATTCTCAAATTCATTTGGAATAACAAAAAACTCAAGATAGCATAAATATTCTCAACAATAAAGGAACTGCTGGGGGAATCACCACCCTACCTCAAGCTGTACTAAAGAGTAATAGTGACAAAAAGTGCATGGTATTGGTACAGTGACAGGCAGGTAGATCAATGGAATAGAACTGAAGACCCAGAAATGAACCCACACATCTATGGTCACTTGATCTTTGACAAAGGAGATAAAACCATCCAGTTGAAAAAAGACAGCATTTTCAACAAATGTTGCTGGTTCAACTGGTGGTCAACATGTCGAAGAATGCAAATTGATCGACTCCTATCTCCCTGTATACAGCTCAAGTCCAAGTGGATCAAGAACCTCCACATAATACCAGATACATTGAATCTAATAGAAGAGAAAGTGGGGAAAAGCCTCGAACACATGGGCACAGGGGGAAAGTTCCTGAACAGAACACCAATGGCTTATGCTCTAAGACCAAGAATTGACAAATGGGACCTCATAAAATTGCAAAATGTAAGGCAAAGGACACTCTCAATAGGACAAAACAGCAACCAACAGATTGGGAAAAGATCTATGATACAGGGCTAATATCAATATATACAAAGAACTCAAGAAGTTAGACTCCAGAGACCCAAATGACCCTATCAAAAAATGGGGAACAGAGCTAAACAAAGAATTCTCAATTGGGGAAACTCGAAGGGCTGAGAAGCACCTAAAGAAATGTTCAACATCCTTAGTCATCAGGGAAATGCAAATCAATACAAACCTGAGATTTCACCTTGCACCAGTCAGGATGACTAAGATCAAAAACTCAGGTCACAGCAGATGCTAGCAAGGAGGTGGAGAAAGAGGAACACTTCTCAATTGCTGGTGGGATTGCAAGCTGGTACAACCACCTGGAAATCAGTTTGGCGGACCCTCAGAAAAATGGACATAATACTACCTGAGGACCCAGCTATACCTCTCCTGGGCATATACCCAGAAGATGCTCCAACATGTAATAAAGACAAATGTTCCACTATGTTCATAGTCGCCATATTTATAATAGCCAGAGGCTGGAAACAACCCAGATGTCCCTCAACAGAGGAATGGATACAGAAAATGTGGTACGTTTACACAATGAAATACTACTCAGCTATTAAAAACAATGACTTCATGAAATCCGCAGGCAAATGGATGGGACTTGAAAATATCATCCTGAGCGAGGTAACTCAGTCACAAAAGAACAAAGACATTATATACTCACTGATAAGTGGATATTAGACCAAAAGTTCAGAATACCCAAGATTCAATACACAGACCATATGAAGCCTAAGAACAAGGAAGACCAAAATGTGGATGCTTCAGTGCTTTTTAGAAGGGTGAACAAAATACTCACAAGATGAAATATGAAGACAAAGTGTGGAGCAGAGACTGAAGGAAAGGCCATCCAGAGACTGCCCCACCTGGGGATCCATCCCATATACAGACACCAAACCCGGATGTTACTGTAGATCCCGGGAAGTGCTTGCTGATGGAATCCTGATATGGCTGTCTCCTGAGAGGCTCTGCCAGAGCGTGACAAATACAGAGGCGGATGCTCGCAGCCAACCATTAGACTAAGCTCAGGGGTCTGGGATGGAGGAGATGGAGAAGGGACTGAAGGAGCTGAGGGGGTTTGCAGTCAACAGTGTTAACAAATCAGACCTTCTGGAGCTCCCAGGGACTGGACCACCAACCAAAGAATACACATGGAGGGATCCATGGTGCTGCCCACATATGTGGCAGAGGAGGGCCTTGTTGGCCATCAGTGGGAGGAGAGGCCCTTGGGCCCGAGGGTTTTAGATGCCCCAGTGTAGGGGAATGCCAGGGAGGGAGGACAGTAGTGGGTGTGTGGGTAAGCACCCTCAGAGAAAATATTGGGCTACAGGGAAAACTAATAAATGGTTTCTTTTTATCCAGCAAGAGGGGGTGGGGGAGAGAGAAACAAAAGACACATGAAAATGCAAAGCAACACACCTCCTTCAAAAGGTCATAAGCCCTAAAGAACTAAATTCAAAGATACTGAAATCGGTAAAATGCTAAATGAGTATTTTAAAGGTTTATTTGTAAAAAACAGTCCGTGACTTCAAAAATGATACAAACAAGCAATGAATTAAAGAATAGAAATCAGTTCAGGACTTGAAGAAATTCAAGAGCATAGATGACAAAGTCAGCAATATAACTTGAGATTTGGGGAAATAAAACAAATAGAAATGTTGAAAATGAAAAATAAGCAAGTTGCATATTAAGATTCCCCATAGATGAGAGCAAGCACAAGAATTTAAAGAATGAAAAGGTAGGATGAGGAACTGTTACACTCAGACATCAGCAAAGATAAATAAATAAGCAAGCAAGCAAGCAAGCATGAATACATGACTAAAATCTTCACCAACTCTGGGATAAAATCAAAAGACTAAACTTAAAACCCATGTCACAGAAGGAAGAACAGAGAGTAAAAAGAAAAAAAACTAAATGTATAGAAAATCTATCTAATGAAAGTATGGAGACAATTTCCGTAACTGCGAGAGGGGCAGGGACTGACAAGAAAACAACAGGCATTAGAATTTAGATACATATTCCCTCTCTTTAAAAGAATATAATCAAGATGCCAAAATTACCTAAAAGAAGAAGCTGTAAGAGGGAAAAAAAAAGTAAGTCACTTAATAAGTTAAACATAATATCAGAACTCTTACCACATAACAGCAAAGATCCAAGAAAGCATGAAATGATTTATTTCAAGCTTTAAACTTGAAATACTATCAACCAAGATCGCTATATCCAACAATTACCTTTTGAAGGTAGCAGAGAAATAATGACATTTCTGAGAAAATTAAAGCTGTATATGATGACCAAGCCAGTACTGCAGAAGAAACAAAACATTAAACATAGAAAAACATGAAAGTTTCAATTTTAAGATCACAAGAAATAATACATTCACAAGAGCATTGGATAAAATGACAAGAACTCAGGAAGAATCTAGCACAGCAAACATAGTGAAGAGCAAAGCCTCATACAAATTGGGCAAAGGAGGCTGAAGAGACACTTGCTTCATGGTGAAGAGCACTTGCTACTCTTACAGAGGACACGGAATCAATTTGCAGTACTATAGCTCACCACCACCAGTAACTCCAGGTCTGGATTCTGAAACTCCTGAATTATAAAGACACACATGGTACACATACATACTTAGAAGCAGAGCACTCGTACATAAAAACATAAATTAAAAAACATACTTTTAAAATAGACGGAAAAAAGAATATTAATACAAACAACCATAAGAACAGCCAATAAAATAACAGATTAGCAAGAGTCTTCATTAGTCTTCCCTCTAAAATTAAGATAGACATGAAATAACTCAAATTTTTAAAAAATTCTGTTGTCAACACACACACGCACACACACACACACACACACATGCACACTTTGCTGGTCAAAAGCAAACACAAGGCTGTTTGAAAGGATGGAATAACAAGGCAAACAAAGTGGGAAGCTAGGCAATGCAGCTGCTTGATCTCTGATAAAGTTTTACACTTTCAGACAACATAAGAAAAGCTAAAGAAAGTTATTACATATCAGTGGAGGGTAAAAATCCAACAAGAATACATATGATCTGTGAATATGCACGTATTGAATGTTTTTTACAAAGTAGTCACTAGTGGATGTAAAAAAATGATAGGTAGATACAGTAAGTTGACTATCTTCACAGTATTAAGCCTAGCAATCTATGTGCACAGAAATCTATACATCTGCTGCCTTCTTTCTGACTGGATTTAAAGTCCACTGCACAGGAACAACACTCTGCCTGTTACTCTAAATCTGGCCCAAAGTCCACGGGACTATGTGCATAGTATAAAGTTATGTAAATACTTTACTGTATACCCATGTTAGTATAGCCCATAGTCCTCATGGTAAAGCTTCCTTGTACAGACTAGGGACAGCAATTCATACAGATTCACAATTGGTCACAGTACAGAGAATATCTGTGGTGTTCTTATCCATAAATAGAACATTTATACCGGCACCTCCCCCCCCCCAAGACTCAAGGAACCAGAGGAGAGATTTTAGAAAGGTATTTAATATTTTTATTTGGTCTGTGCATTTAGTGTTTTGATTAGTATGTGACAAGAGGATTTTATTTTCTGGTCCAATCTATTTGGTGTTCTGTAGGCTTCTTGTACATTTATGGGTATCACTTTTTTAGGTTAGGGAATTTTCTTCTGATTTTGTTGAACATGATTTCTGGCCTCTTGAGGTGGGAATCTTTACCTCTTCTATTCCTATTATTCTTAGGTTTGATCTTTTCATTGTGTCCTGAATTCCCTGGATATTTTGGGTTAGGAGCTTTTTACACTTTTTATTTTCTTTGACCAATGCGTCAATATCTTCTATGCTGAGATTCCCTTCTGTCTCTTGTATTCTGTTGGTGATGCTTGCGTCTGTAGCTCCTGATCTCTTTCCTAAGTTGTCCATCTCCAGGGTTGCCTCCATTTGTGATTTCTTTATTGCTTCTATTTCCATTTGTAGGTCTTGGACCATTTTGTTCAATTCCTTCACCTGCTTCATTGTATTTTCCTGTATTTCTTTAAGGGATCTATTTGTTTCCTTTTTAAGGGTTTCTACCTATTTGCCTGTGTTTTCCTGTATTTCTTTGAGGGAGTTATTCATATCCTCCTTAAAGGCCTCTATCATCTCCATGAGATGGGATTTGAGGTCACTGTCTTGCTTTTCGGGTGTGTTAGGGTATGCAGGGCTTGCTGTGGTGGGAAAACTGGGTTCTGATGATGTTGAACTGCACTAGGTTCTGTCGCTTATGATCTTGTACTTGCCTCTTGCCATCTGGTTATCTCTGGTGTTAACTGGCCTGGGTGTCTCTGACTGGAGAAGGCCTCCTTGGAGGCAGGTAGAGCTCTGTGACCTGGGTTAGAGCCAGTCTCCTGGGAAGCAGGCAGTGCCATGTCTGGTTAGGGTGGGCCTCCAATATCTCTGGTTCGAGCAGGCCTCCTGTGTCCCTGGTTACTGAGGACCTCCTGGGAGGCAGGCAGCATGTGTCCTGGTTTCTATAGACCTCCTGGGAGGCAAACAGGCTATAGGTATCGGAGGCTGTCGACCACTAATCTGGCCCAGGTGGAGGAGCAGACTGGAAGGAAGATGGAGCTGAGCAGGGCAAGCCCTGTGTCAGCTGGGCTCTGCTCTGTGGGTGTCCCAGATGGCATGGGTATTTGGGCAAGCTGGAAGGACTGTGGAAAAACAATGTCTTTTGGATATGACAGGGCCACTACATTCATGAACTCAAAGCTGCTAAGGCTTACTAAATAAGATCAAGCCAGTCAATATCCCAGCTTGGATGACAGAGGAGGGCATGGACCCTATCCCTAATTTAGAATCTACTGAATAATAATGGCTGCTAGCGGAAAGTGAGTGAGTTTTCTTTAGGGGTGTGACCTCCCCTGTCCCAGTAGAAGGCCCCACACATATATGCATATGACAACACTCATTAAACTCAGTGGGTTGAAAATGAAAGAAAAGAGGACATAAAGTAAGGAGTGGTACATGGGAGCAAACTGGTAAGAGAATTAGGGATTGGTAGTTAATATGGTCAAAATTCATGTAAACATGCATAGAGTCTCAAATTTAAACATATTTTTTAAAAAAAAATACATAAAGAGATAAGTATGAAGAAATACATTTGGAATCCCAGAATTCAGGAAGGTTATGCAAGACAACTTGCCATGAATTCAAAGCCATCTTAGGCTACAATGTGAGATCTTGTCTCAAACCACCAAAAACCAAACATCATCAACAAAACAGCAGGAGATTCCATTCCCTCTCTCTCAAGTTAGAATGGCTATAATAAAAAGAACAAATGACCATATCATTAATAAGGCTGGCAACTGTCTATTTAAGTCTGACCTTGTATACAGCTCTGTGAGATTTGGTAAACTAGCACTGAGTAGTGAGCTCTTCAGTTAGAGTAGCAGTGGGGAAGTCACGGGTTATAAAAAAGCACCACAACGAACCAGCTTGGAGCTGTTACCAAAGTGACAAACATATGGCACGAAGAAAGAAATATATATAAACAGGAAAACTAAATAAATATGAGAGTATGCCAATATCAATATTCCTACTGGTGACAGTGTACTATATGTCTATACCTTGCTATTCTTATAAAATAAATTTTAAGCCAAAATTACTTTGGTAATTTCACACTAAAATGTTCAAAGAATTCATGCTGAATTATCCTAGCAGTTTTAAAATGTAACCACAAATAATATAACACACATTGCATAGAATGGAGTATATGAAAGTCAGAAAATCCTTAATAAGACTAACAAATATAATAGAGCTATGTGTTTCCTAAGAAATAAAGCCAGAAAATGTACTAGTCAAAATTTAACAGCCACTCATAGCATAGTCCAGTAAATGAAGAGTAGAAGAAAATCTCACTCTACTAAAGTTAAAATCTAAAGCTGCCATCATACCTGTATTCAGAAGACAAAATGCTTTTAGTCTAGGGACAAAAACCTCTCTAGTCTCATCAGAGCTACTCATTTTTGCACTGACTCTAGCAATTTAATTTAGATAAGGTAAATGAGTAAAGACTTAAGAGAAAGATGTAACCCTGTATCCATTCATGACATGATGACTATACAAAAATACTAAATATCCATGAGATAACTCTTAAAAACAAGTGAGTCTAGCAAAGCTGCATTATTTAAGACTAATAGGCAAACATAAGTGAAAATTGTACTGACTAAATAAATTACAGCCATGATTTCTTCTTAATATAAATTAGTCATGTGAAATAAGTCCAAATAAATGAAATCATTTTTTATCCAGTTACACATTGTTATATTTAAAGTGCTTGTCAAGTATCAACTATACTACTTTCTTATTTTGTGGTGAGTGAAGTGTCATTGTTGAAATCCCTGTGGCTCTATGTATTTTACACATGGCTAACACAAACACTAACTAAGATGAATCCTTAAACAATGATCATTGTCATTCAATTCTTTTCCACCAGCACAGAACATACCTTAGATAATCTTTTGGAAGCTTCACAACTATGGTCTGTACATGGCTTGGATCCTTTTTCAGTGTCTATAGATGCAACTGAGAAAATATATTATATTTTATAATTATTCTTATATACTCTATCAAAATATTTTAATTCTGAAAAATGAAACATTATTTGTCAGCAATGACTATTCCATTATTAAGTCTGGAATTTTTTCTATGCTAAACATCTCAGCAAAACCCTAAGCCAAGTATTTGTTGTATATAAATCAGGAAAACCTCATTTCTATAATAATCTTAGAAATTAAGTTTCTCAGTAACTGATGCTAAGATATTTACATTTTGTAGTATTTAACAACAGAATTACTTCAAATATTTACCAACTTCTCTTCTTATGTATTTTACTTCCCTACACTAAGTTAATGCTTATTGTGCAAATACAAACTAAAAAGAGAAAGATAAACTGTAACAACAACACTGGAAATTCAGTGAGACTTGAACTAAAGCTGTGGCCACTTTTAACCAATGTAGTAAGTATTTTCATGCATACCAGCACATATATATTTATGTCCACATAAGAATAGCTATATGCAAAATATAATTATATTTATTTAAAATAAATATGTGAGCATCAGGAAAACTCAATGGACATAACAATATTGGACTGATGAATATCTCTGCAAGGTCATGGGGGAAATTCCTGCTATCCTAAGTCATCAAGCTCAAAGCTGGGGTAAGAAACAGGGACTTCAAAATTTTCCAATAACCAATACTTACAGAGTATAATCTGTAATCTCATAGCCCAATATCTTTGTTAAATCCCAGAACTAATAAAAACATATGAAAAAACCCTGTTACTTGAAGCCCCAGATCTATAACTAATTCAGAAATATACTGTTTAAAATCTTAATACTTCTTCCTTATACTCTACAAAACACCAAAAACAAAAACAAACAAAAAATGCTTAAGCTTTGTCATTATTTACAGCTAAAAGAATACCAAAAAAACCTGTAAGTACTTCAGTTTTCTATTTAAAATTACTTGTAAAATAGACAAAAGTAATCTTGATAATTTTCCCATCAATACTACTTACATCCTTTTAGTCATTCAACTATTTTCCCATTCAGAACTATTTAGCCATTCAGACTATTTTCAAATAAACCCTAGGTCATTTGAATACATAAAATTAATCAGCTCAATTTCCCACAATCTTCTAAACAATTTTGCATGGAACTGTTTAATTGTCTATACATTTACTAATTATGATATCTCTGAGAAGCCATGGCTCACCTGACACAGAAAACACTATGCTAGTGTACAAAAACTCTGAGAACAATTTTTAATATGCTCAAAGAGCTGAAGGAAATAATGGACAAAGAACTAAAGAAAAGAGAACATGCTGCCATGAAAAGAATATTAATAACAAAATAAATTATAAAAAGCCATCTAATAACTAAGGCATGGAATCATAGCTGAAAGAAATTCACTGAAAAAAATTAACAATATATTTGGAACAGTCTGGAGAAACAATTGAGGAACTTAAAGATATGTCACTGAAATTGATCAAAAGAAAAGAAATGAATGGGGCTGGAGAGATGGCTCAGAAGTTAAGAGCTCTTCTAGAGGTCCTGAGTTCAAATCCCAGCAACGACATGGTGGCTCACAACCATCTGTAATGGGATATGATGCCCTCTTCTGGTGTGTCTGAAGACAGCTACAGTGTACTCATATACATAAGATAAATAAATCTTAAAAAGAAGAAGAGGAGGAGGAGGAAGAAAAGGAGGAGAAGGAAGAAGAGGAGGAGGAAGAAGACAAAGAGGAGAATGGTGAAAAGGAACAGAGAGTCATGGGACAGCATATATATCAGTATACGTAAGAGTAATTTATTTGAGTAAATAATGGCCAATTGCCTCAAATCTAACATGTCATTAATTTCACACACAAGCAGATGGAACCTTCATTTCTATGTAAAACATGCTAGAATGAAACATCAGTAGAGAGAGAAAAAGAGAGAGAGAGAGAGAAAGAGAGAGAGAGAGAAATAATTCAGAAAGGAGAAAAAATAAGTAACTTGTCACATATAAGGGCTATACTGAGATAGAATTTATCATTTTATTTTTAAGACCAGATTGCAAGTTTTCCATAGAAACCTATATTAAATGCAAGAATGCACACAGAATACAAGAAAAAGATGGAGAAAGTACACTGCAGCTAACATGAACACAAGGGACCAGGAAGAACAATGTTTCTCTCAAATGTAATAGAAATCAGAATGAAGAAAAGGATTTTCCTGGTTTCAAGAAAGAACAAAGTTATTATATAATGACAGTAGGATCGATTCTTCACAAAGATTTAAAAATCCCTGTTATCTATGTCTTGAACAACATGAGTAAAAGTACTGGATGGTTGGATAGTGAAGACCCAAGTTCAGATTCCCAGTGCTCAGGGAACAATGGTGAGGACTGGAGTCACCACTCCACACGTGAGTCTTCAGTGCCAGCACTAATCTGCAGAGGCGGGTCCTGGCTGGTCCGAAGAGTGAAGACTGCAGGGTACAAGTGCAGCAAAGGATCCCACTTCAAAAGAACAACTTGCAAAGTGACAGAGGATGACACCCAGGGTCAAGCTCTGTCCCCAAAATGTTCACATAACACACACACACACACACACCTTGTTAAAGAAAAAATGAAAGAACTGTAAGAAAACTAACAAAATCTAGTATTATTTCTCATACTCCTCTCTATCAGTAACTAAAAACAAAGAAATCATAATATGAAATAGAATATGGCTAACTCATAGAGCCCCTTTCATTAACTGAACAAATGACAGAGATATTTAATATAGCAATACAGATTACATATTCTTCTCAAACTCACATCAAACATTCACAATAAACCTGCCTCATTTGAGCCATAAAAATCACCTTGAAATAGTCAAGACTAGAAATTATGCAGTTTATGCATCCAGACCAAAAATATATTAAGCTAGAAACCAGTGGCAGAAAAACAGATTGAAAACCCTCAAGTACTTGGACAATGAAAACACATTAATGCAAAATATACGAAGTATCAAGAAAAAGCAAATACTTTTAATCAAAGTAAAATGAACTTAACAAAATCTGTGCCATGAAGTGAAGAGCACAGAAATGTCTAGTAAACATGCTTATACCATTGAGAACAAATACTAGAAAAGACGAGAGTTTGTTCTCAGGAGCTGTGTAGAAGTGGAACAAGAATATGACCTCCAGGAAGAGTCCTCTGGCCTCCGTGTGCACAATGGAGCACACAAACCCACACACAAATAGACCAACACACAAGAATAACAATAAGAACACTTTTAGACAAAAAGAAAGACACAGATTGATTTCAACAGAAGCTTATATAAAAGAAACTTGAAAGAATATGAGCAAATTCAATTTTTAAAAGGAGAAGAAACAATATACTAAATTAAAGAAGGTATCATTAAAATTGTAATCAGTGGTGGCTGGAGAGATAGCTCAGAGGTTAAGAGCAATTACTGGTCTTATAGAAAACATGAGCTCAGTGTGTATATTGACACTAGGTTCACACAAGTCAAGCTCTTCTAGTCCCTAACTATGGAAGGGAAACAGGACTCAAGGGCCTTACCATTTCCTGACAGTTTATTATTAACTAATGGATTCCAGCAAATGGAGAGGCATGGTTTCTAGTTGTATAGCTGCTAGTGAGCAAATCAAACTTGAAAGGATATCTCCAACCCCAGGATCACACATAGCCCTAGTTAAACTCTATGAGTCACAGAACAAAAATGAATGAAAATGGGAAAGAAATTCCTAAGAAATAATGAGGGTTAGCATAGGAGAGAATGAACTAAAAAAGAGGCTAGGAAATAGTAACCAGAATACATTACACATACAAATAAAAAGGTCAAAAAATAAAACGTACAAATAAAAAAACTGCACAATGCTTACACTATATCCCAGAAAACAGACCTATTTACTCTAGAGTAGGATAATACATTGGGTATTATTTATGTAATGATACCTCACAATGAAAGATTTATCCTGATACAAAATTCAGATAAATGCATTAAAAGAGAGGAAAACTTTAGACCAATAACGCTTATGAACATATATACAAAAAATTCTCAACAATATGGAATCAAATGGCATGATCCAGTAGGATTGACAATGGAAAGAAAGACCAGCTTCTGACCACATCACCAAGGGAAAGGATGAGTTGGGGCACTGCATGAACACAATGCCATTCTTGTTTAAAAAAATTACTAAGTCATGGCTGAGGCAAATGTCTTCAGCTGGATAAAGAACATCTGCAACAAACTGCAGTCACTACCATGCTTAAGAGACAAAAGCCAGGTGGCTTCACTCTAAGAAGAGGAGCAAGGCAATGAGATTCTAGAACTACAGCTAGCACAATGAACTGAGGAAAAAGATAACAAAGAAGGCAGATTGCATCCAGCAGGAACCTCTGCAGATTCTCCAGCATGCCCGAGTAGTTGGAGGACAATCACCCTCCAGAGTGAGTGCTAGCATAAAAGCACCCATTTCAGCAGTGAAGAGAGAAAACAGGCTCTGGGGTAAATTCCAACTCAGCAGACCAGATCTACCACATCCAATTTCCTCTCTGAGCCTTTTTTTTTTTTTTTTTAACTTTCCTTAGAACCCTGGCTGCCCCAGAGTTGACACTCTGCCTTCTCAGCCTCCTGAGCTCTGGGGTGGTTATGGGTAGCTCAGCTGCAGTATTCCACCTGTCTTCTCTTTGCATTCGCCTTTAGCAGGAGCTGCGGTCTCCTTTCTCCACCTTCCCTGTTCCTTGCCCTCCTTACTTTCTCTCTTCTCTTTTTCAACTACTGCTCTAGTACTAACCACTAGTCTTACTGTTTACTTTCTTCCCATCTGTGCCCTTAGGAACTAATATATTACTATACACTATATTGCCTTGCTCTCCAAAAAACTGCAGTTGAAGGAGCGATTGTTTTTAATTCACTATTCCTCTCTTTCCAGAGCTGGCACCCCCAACAGTTGGGGCTGCTTTCACAGACAGTATTCTACCTTTGGAATGGTGCTGGAGATCAAGCCCAGTGCCCTGAACAGGAGTTGGGAGTTCAGCTGAGTTTCACTCTGAGATAAATGTCACAGTGGAGGCAAATGATACTTCAGTATATTACTGTTTAGTCCTCCCAAAACATTGAAAATACAAATACTTCCAGTGAAAGAATACATGTGATAAGAGAGACAAAATCAGCCCAAAGATTGAATCTACAAGTACAAGTTCTAATACAGAAACACAAGACACATGAAAACCAAGAGAACATGACTCCTCCAAATATTTCTACTTCTACAACAATGGAGTAAGGAGAGAATCTGAGGAACTGCCCAGTAAAGATCCTCAAAAAATATGTCTAAGAATGTTCAAGAAAATCAAACAAGTTACCAGTAAATCCTGAATCCATTCTGTGAAAATTAAAACAGTAGAATGCAATAATTAAGCTGATATAGAATATAAATGGGGATTTCAATAGGGAAATAGCAAAATAAAAAGATGAAGTTGAAATGCTAGAAATTAAAAAGCTCAGCAGGTTAAATTGAAAAGAAAATCAATAGAACACCTAACTAATAGATCAAATAGAAGTGAGAACATCAGGGCTTAAAGACAAAAGTAGACAAATAATAATCGAACAATGACAACTATAAAATAATAAAGTATAGCAAAATATACAATATGTAGCTAATTTTGCTTAATATGATGATGCTCAGTTTAATCAATTTTCCATAAAATGACATGAGTCATTTTTTTATATAATTTCATAATCCTCCACATATAAAAGGCATAAAGTTAAACCCAGACCTACTTAAAGAAATAAGCTCAAAATGCATCTTAATGTAAAATGAAAAGATTGAACCACAAAGATGGTAGTCCTTAATGACCTCAGATTTCTAAAGACAACATTGAAAACAAAAAGAAAAAATCCCCACAATTTAAAAGGTTAAAAAAAAAGAATCTGAGTTAACAGTTTTCCAAAAAGATAAATGAATGACCACTTAACACATTTTAAAATGTTCAAAAACATTAGTCATTTGAGGAAGCACAAAGCAGGTTCACATTTGCAACATTTACATAGGATGTCATCTCTTTCCTATGATAGATTCAAAGAAAAGTTTTTCTTAGGGCTTGTCCATCAAAACAACAAGGAAACAAAGATTCATGGAGCCTCTGTGTACTAACAGTGTGTCCTTGACAGGCCACAGAAAAGCTTAAGCTGACCATTTAGCTTAAAGTTGGTGAAAAATGTTGAAATGTTCCTGGAGAAGAGAAAAAGCAAGAATTACAGATTACAGAAGGGAATTTATCTTTCTCTTGCCTTTGAAGTTTCATGCCTCTCTACTGTCTCTGTCAAAATTCTAAATGACAAAAAGGGGGGGGGGGAATAAAAGTGGAGGATAAAGACATCCTAGAAAGTGCAGGATATTTATTCCTGAACTCTGCACCTCCGCTCCGCATGCTTAATAACAACACATTAAACAGGATGGAGTGTCTCTTCTACAATGCTAAGTACCTTACAAGCCAGAGCTTTCACTAACTAAATACTATGGGGCCTTGCTTCAACTTTCATTTACCAGTAAAGAGCCACAGCACACTTCCCACCAACAGCATGAACCAGCAGAACTTTATTTGGAAGGTCATTAGCATTAAGTTAAAGTAGAGAGGAAGAAATACGTTTAGATTGGTTAACATTCATATTCTAAACAGTCGATTGTGTTCTCAAATTGTCTTACTTTAAAATATTTTGCATATTTACCTGAAAATGTGAAGAATAATTCATTTTGCAAACCAGCTCTTTGCATTTTAACACGATGGCATTCAGACTTAATCAAGGAAATTTCACAGGAAAGGTCAAGAACCAGTTTACTTAAGATCTGAAGAAGTTTCTTCTCAAAAGAAATGTTATAGATACTATTGCAGGGAGCTGCATGGTATCGGGCTGTGAACTGGTAATAAAACCGAGGCTCACGATAAGCTACAGAGATTAAAAAGAGAAAGGCAAAAACATGATCATTCACGCAGTTCAAATGCATGGTAACTATTTTAAATATATAAGTATTTGAAATAAGTATTCATATTCTTTTTCCAATAAGCATCTATATTTTCCTTCATTAACAAACTCCTATCTCACAATATACTAGGTTTGAAATATTATCACAGAGACTAAAATAGTGACTCAGTTAAACCTTGCCATCACTTAAGATTCAGATTATTTATATTGTGTCAGGAACAAAGAAATCAAGTTATAAAAATCTTGTCATGTCTACTGCCAACACTGCCAAAGCTAAGATTCAACCCTAGGAAGGCTGATTTCACCACACTGCTGTTCAAACGCTGGCATCACATCTTTGAATTTTTATACAGAAGAATTATAGAGAGAGAAGAAATCGCACTGTCCTGCTTTAAAATATTGAATTTTAGAAGAAATCCCAGAGATATAACTAGCAAAAATATTTCTTAAATATATTTTTAATAAATTTTTAATTAGTTTCACTTAATTTTCAGTACAATATCTGGAACTGGAGACACATTTTTAATGCAGATCTCTAAATCTTACAAGAAAGGTACAATAAATCCAAAAATGAAAATAAATTCATAATAATAAAAAAGTCACCTTGTAAAACAAGAGTTCTTCAGCCAACCTTCCTGCCTTCTTTGAGCTCACATTCTGAGCAGAAGCCCCTAACTCACACTGATGTCCCTTACCACTGTCCATTTTCCTACTTATATTTTAACATTATACACTGCCAATGAAAGACCCGAGCCCATTATAAGGAAGTTAGACCCCCCCCCAGCAAAATTAAAGCCAGAGATAATATAGCCATATTCCACTGCCTAAGGGCTAACCTACATCTTTTGTCCCATGAAATTAGCTAACAGCAGGATTGTTATCGCAACCATCCACACCTTTTGTCTCGGGAAATAGCTAACCACGGGAGTGATGAACTTAGGACATTCTATACGTTCCCATGATGCATAGAATTTCCTTGCTTTATGGTTTTTTCTTTAAATACCCCTGACTTCAGCTGCTCAGGGTCAAACTCCTCTGCCTCTGCATAGGTTACGAGCTCGACCCCAGTGCACTGGTCCCCCCCAATAAACCTCGTGTGATTGCAGCAAGGACGGTCTTTTGTGAGTTCTTGGGGGGTCCTGCCATCCCGAGACTTGAGTGAGGGTCTCCCCAGCTCAGAGGTCTTTCATTTGGGGGCTTGTCCCGGGATTTGCGACCACCCTCGTCTCCGAAAACCTACTTGGAGGTAAGATTCTGTTTGTGTTCTTGTTCGTCTGTGCTGGCTGAAGTCTGAATCTGTATTTTCGGGTTGCTCACAGTCTGATTTGCAGTTGCTCGCGTCTCTGTGAGGGGACGACAATCTCCCAGTCTCAGGTAGAGGCTGGGGGCGTGATCGGCTGATGGGCTAGGGGATCACCGACTGTCGCCCTGGGAGACGTCCCAGGAGGTCTAGAGGGACCCCACGGACGCCTGGGAGATTCCCGTTGGGGTGCTGGAGAGGACGAGGTCCTCCCGGCCATCTGGTTTTCTGAATTGGTTTTGCTTGTCTCGGTGGAAACGGGCCCTTGTCAGTCTTTGTGTGTCTTTGTTTCTGTTTTGTCTTACTTGTGACTCTGACGATAGGACAGATGATAGCGACTCCTCTGAGTCTGACTTTGAAACACTGGACTGAGATGAAAGTTAGGGCACTCTTGACTTAACTATCATCCTTGCCGTTAAGGCTATTGTTCTTCAGGAGGGTCCAGAGTCCCACCCGGACCAGGTGCCCTACATCTTTGTCTGGGAGGATCTTGCACAAAATCCTCCTCCATGGCTCAGACCTTGGGCACAGAAACGAAAGCCAGGCTCCCGAGTCCTGGTTCTCAGAGAATCGAAACACAAACCGAAAGCAGAAACTCCGAAGCCTGTGACTCCACCCGAGAATCAGCCTTCGGCTCCTCCTAAAATCTATCCCAAGATCAAGGAGCCACCCGAATGGCCCACTCCTCTTCCTCCCCCTTACACCCTACCTCAGATGACAGGTCTTGGAGCCAGCGGCGGTATGGAGGGCAGACCGGCTGCCGGAACCTGAAGTTGGCACGCCCAGAGTCCTGCACAGGGCCCTGGAGGGCCGGACTCCACCCATAGTGTTGCCGCTTCGTCTGCGGGCCCCCAGTTGAACCTCCACAACTCCAACCTCTCCAATACTGGCCATTCTCCTCTGCTGATCTTTACAATTGGAAGACTAACCACCCTTCTTTTTCAGACAATCCTGCCAGCCTAACAGGACTGGTGGAATCCCTAATGTTTTCCCACCAGCCTACTTGAGATGATTGCCAGCAACTCCTGCAGGTTCTCTTTACTACTGAAGAGAAAGAGAGGATTCTCCTGGAAGCTCGTAAAAAATGTTCCAGGAGTAGATGGGACCCTGACCAACCTCCCGAATTTGATAGATGCTGGATTTCCCCTGAACCACCCTACTTGGGACTTCAACACGGCAGAAGGTAGGGAGCGGCTGACAGTCTACCGCCAGGCTCTTGTGGCAGGTCTCAAAGGGGCTGCCAGACGCCCCACCAATTTGGCCAAGGTAAGAGAGGTCCTCCAAGGACCAGCCAAACCTCCATCTGTGTTTCTAGAATGTTTGATGGAGGCCTATAGGCATTATACCCCTTTTGGTCCAACTTCTGAGGGTCAGCAGGCAGCAGTAGCCCATGGCCTTCATAGGGCAATCAGCATCAGACATTAAGAGAAAGCTACAGCATCTAGAAGGACTGCAGACCCTGTCTTTGCAGGATTTGGTTAAGGAAGCAGAGAAAGTGTTTCATAAAAGGGAGATGGAAGAAGAAAGGAAAGAGAGGGAGAAGCGGGAAGCAGAAGAGAGGGAGAACCGGAGGGATCGTAGACAGGAAAGGAATCTGACTAGGATTTTGGCCGCAGTAATAGGAGAAGAGAGGACAGGATTTAGACAGACAGGGGACCTGGGCAACAGAAGACCACGGATGAGAGAAGGAGGGCAACCCTAGCTGCCCCATTGTACCCCCTAACTAAAGAGGGGGGAGCGTTCATGTGGACTCCAGACCATCAGAAGGCCTTTGAAACAATCAAAAAGGCCCTTTTGACAGCACCTGCCCTAGCCCTGCCTGACTTGATGAAAGGGCTGGGATTGTGAGAGGGGTCCTGACCCAGACCCTGGGACCTTGGAAGAGACCTGTGGCTTATCTGTAAAAACAACTGGACCCGGTCGCAAGCGGGTAGCCTACCTGTCTAAAAGCCATCGCTACAGTAGCCCTGCTCTCAAAGATGCTGATAAGCTCACTCTGGGGCAACAGACCACTGTGATAGCGCCCCACGCTCTCGAAAGCATCATCGGACAGCCCCCACCACTGGATGACCAACGCCCGGATGACACATAACCAGAGCCTCCTGTTGACTGAGAGAGTCACCTTTGCTCCCCCTGCTGTCCTCAACCCCACTACCTTGCTGCCAGAGGCTGACGAATCCCAGCCTACTCATCACTGTGCTGACATCCTGGCAGAAGAAACTGGCACCCAAAATGACCTCAAGGATCAGCCCTGGCCTGGAAGCCACAACTGGTATACCGATGGCAGCAGCTTCGTGGTCGAAGTTCCAGGTCGGAGACACTGTCCTAGTCCGGCGCCATGGAGTAGGCAACCTCGAACCCCGATGGAAGGGACCCTACATAGTGCTCCTGACCACCCCCACAGCGGTTAAGGCTGAAGGCATCTCAGCTTGGATCCACACTTCCCATGTCAAACGAGCCCCAGAACCAGCTCAAGATGAATGGAAATTGGAAAAGACTGCTGATCCTTTTAAGCTGCATCTGCGTCGTGTACATGACTCAGATACCAGGTAAAAACCCCCATGCTCCCCAGAAATTGACCTGGCAAATATTAAATATGAAAGGCGAGGCAGTCTGGACAGCCACCCTGGTAGCGCCACCCCCAGACCTGGTGGCCAACCCTCAGGCCTGATCTTTGTAAATTGACTGTGAGTGCTCCTGGCAATTGGGATGTCCAAGATCATGATATCACCCAGGCCGCACCCTCCACACCATTCCCACCAGTAAGCGGAGGTCTCTATTCAGGAGGAGGATATGGTACTTCAGGAAGAAGACATGCTTTGTCTACTTATTCTTTTTAAATATAGTTCTAAGATTAGAACTAGCCACTAGAAAAAGTGGGGAATGAAAGACCCAAGCCCATTATAAGGAAGTTAGACCCCCCCCTTAACAAAATTAAAGCCAGAGATAATATAGCCATATTCCACCACCTAATGGCTAACCTACATCTTTTGTCCCAGGAAATTAGCTAACAGCAGGTTTGTTATCGCAACCATCCACACCTTTTGTCTTGGGAAATAGCAGGAATGAATGACTAACCTACACCTTTTGTCTCAGGAAATAGCTAACCACAGGAATGAATGGCTAACCTACATCTTTTGTCTCAGGAAATAGCTAACCATGGGAGTGATGAACTTAGGACATTCTATACCTTCCCATGATGCATAGAATTTCCTTGCTTTATGGTTTTTTCTTTAAATACCCTGACTTCAGCTGCTCAGGGTCAAACTCCTCTGCCTCTGCATAGGTTACAAGCTCAACCCCAGTGCACTGGTTCCCTCCCCCCCAAATAAACCTCATGTGATTGCAGCAAGGACGGTCTTTCGTGAGTTCTTGGGGGTCGTGCCGTACCAAGACTTGAGTGAGGGTCTCCCCAGCTCGGAGGTCTTTCACCTACTGTCAAACTTAGTACTTAGAGATATGGCAGTTTTTAACTGCCAAGGAACTAACTAGTCTCATCTATGAATACAAATGAGAGGCAATGACTCTCCATACCCTAACTTCAAGAAAATACAAATTACTATCTTTGAGATTTTTTTTAGAAGGACATGAAAGAAAAATGCTGTAGGAATCATTAAAATAAATTAAAATTTTAAATATAATGACTAAAATATAATCCATAAAATCTGACAAGCAATAAAGCAAATGGCTGAAAAATAAGGAAAGTAATAGACAGGTACAATGGGACATGCCTAGATTTGCAGCATTTAGGAGGCTGAAACAGGAGGATTGCACAAATGAGTTGGAACTTAGAGTAGATACAAACATTTAGAAATGATAAACATATGAAAATTGAAGGATTCAATTAAAAGAACAACAGTGAACATTTATCTTTAACTATAATTAAAATAAAAACAGTGAACTGCAAAGTATAACAGTTTACAAAAATAATACTACAGCTAACACAGATAAGGAGGGAGAGAAAACAGATTTAAAAAAAAGAAATGCATTACTGAAGTACTTAAAACAACTCATTTAAGTAGAAAGTTATAAAAAGCAATAAATCCATTACAAAACATCAAGATTACCCCCAGTTCCCCATGGGGTAGCCACCAGCAAGTCCCAGATGCCAGGAAAGCAAGAGGCTCCCAGGACCCAACAGGGATGAGATTAGCTGAAAAGCCCAACAAAGGGGAGGAAGAACCTGTAGAGACCACATTCAGAGGCTAGGCAAGGCCCCCGGTTGGCGGATGGGGCCACCCACTCATCTCCAAGTTCTTAACCCAGAAGGGCTGCTGTCTAAAGGAAATACAGGGACAAGGTGTGGAGCAAAGACTGAAGGAAAGACCATCCAGAGACTGCCCCACCTGGGGATCCATCCCATATGCGGAAACCAAACACAGACACTATTGCAGATGCCAAGAAGTGCTTGCTGACAGGAGCCTGTGGTAGCTGTCTCCTGAGAGGCTCTACCAGAGCCTGATAAATACAGAGGCAGATGCTTGCAGCCAACTATTGGATTGAGCATGGGGTCCCCAATGGAGGAGTTAGAGAAAGGACTGAAGGAGCTGAAGGGGTTTGCAACCCTATAGGAAGAACAATATCATCCAACCAAATCCCTCAAAGCTCCCAGGGAATAAACCACCAACCAAAGAGTACACATGGAGAGACCCATGGCTCTAGCCACATATGTAGCAGAGACATCAATAGGAGAAGTCTTTGGTCCTGTGAAGATTTGATGTCCCAGTGTAGAGGAATGCTAGGTGGGAGTGGGTGGTGAGAGGGGGAGCATCCTCATAGAAGCAGGAGGAGGGGTATGAAAGAGGGAGTTTCTGGATGGGAAACCGGGAAAGGGGATAACATTTGAAATGTAAATACATAAATCATCCAATAAAAAAGAATAAAACAAAACATCAAGATTAAAGAAAATAACAGTTAGGTTCTATCCTGTTTTCACCTTCTGACTAGGAAATTGAAACTGTTACTATTTAAAGTATTGTTGAAAAGTGTCTATCCATTGTTGTCATTTTGATGTTCTTTTCATGTTTGTGCATTTATTCCTAATTTGTATTTTGGTAACTATATCTTCATTTGTTTTCTTTCTGTAGCCTTTTGGCTACACCTGTTCATCTTTTCAGAAAAAGGGCGAAGATAGTGGGAGGTGGGGGAGAGATAAACAGTGCTAGGAACTTTTGATAAGCCACAGAAAGCATACCATTTTATAAATTATACGTACATATATACACATACAAACATTCATACTGTGTGTGCATGTGTACACGTGTGTGTATGAGTGCACATGTGCATTCATGTGATATCACTAACTACAGACAAAGAGCTCATGAACTCTAGAGAGTGAGGAGATACGAGGGGAGCTGGATGGAAGAGGAAGATGAGAAACTGTAACATAGTACTTATTTATGAAACTGTCAAAAATTAAATTTTAAAAATTTTATGTAAAACTGGTTTTCAATGTTTTATATAGTTTTTAAATTAAACAAACTACTAAGTGTTTAGCTTAAATTTCTTTTATTGTCTACACAACTGAAACCAGCCAATCTCCTGGTACCATTATACGTACTTACTTAAAAGCACACACAGTAGAGGCTGCACTTGACACTCACAGATGTGCATTAGGTTTCCATCCTCCTAGTCCGCTCCTTTCTACCCCTTCCCCTCTTTTCATGGCATGTGTTTCTCTCTTCCTTCCACTATCCCGTGTGATCTCCATTTTCTCCTTTTATGGTCATTGTTCTAGTTTCATGAATCAAAACTACCATGTACATATGCATATATGCATATACAAAAATTAAAATATAGGCTATGAAATATGAGAAAGTGGTATTTGCCTTTCTGAATCTAGGCTACCTCATTTAATTTAATGATTTCTGGGTATATCTAATTTTCTGTAAATTTCATAACTGCATTTTTCATTACTAAATAAAATTCCATTGTATATTTCCTTTATCCATTCATATGTTGATGGACATCCAGCCTGTTTTTATTTCCAAGCTATTATGAATAATATAGCTATAGATACAGATCTGCAAGTCTCTCTTTGGTGGGATCCTTTGACTAAATGTCTACAAATAGTATAGCTGGGTGGGGACCATTTCCACAAGAAGCAAGACAGCATTCCTCCCTTTGGTCTGAGGTGCCAGCTACACCACATAAATGTATGCTCTCCTGGTGTTTAATAACTACACATAAAAGTACGACATTGCCTGTATGTGCTATGTACATGGTGAATTTTCCCTATCATTATCATTTCTACAAACCAGTACTCAGGTGCAAGTATATTTGCTAGCTTATGCAAATATGGTCTTACAATAAATGTTGAAATATAAAAACAAAAAAAAACCAGGATTGATACAAGAAAATTTATACAAAGTCATATGATTCTTCCAGAATGCCTTCTACTTGTTTGCATAGCATCAAGTGGCCATCCTACTTTGTTTTAAACACTAGTGCCTTACCCATAGCATAACTTTTATATTTTAACCAACTTATTTATTTATTTATTTAATTTGTGGGTGGGTGGTTGCATGCCTCATCACTCACATGGCATGGAGGTCAGATGATAACTTTGTGGAGTTGGCTTTCTCCTCCTCTCATGTGAGATCCGCAAGCAAACTCAGACTGTCAGGATTGGTAGCAAGTGCCAAGACTTTTAAAGCCACCTTACTGGCTTGGCTATTGGGCAGAGCTCATAAATCACTCTATTTGCTGATGCATTTAGTCACTAAACCCTTATTAATTGAATCCCTTCTACAGCCAAGATTGTGACAGTGGAGTAAATAAAACTTATAAAAAAATAAAAAAATAAAAAATAAACAAATTTTAAAAATTTAAAAAAAAAACTAAGATACAGGAAATAACAATATGGAGATGAAATCTGACTGCCTGCTTAACCAATCTAAAAAAAGTACTTGTCTAACTTAAAAAAATGACATATTTATCGTAACAATGTCTCCCTCTTAAAAATATAGAATAGCACTTTTTGAGTAAGCAACATATCAGGAAACCACTAATAAATGGACATTTGTTTGGCACCTTGGCTGTAAAACAATAGCATGTATTTTTCTTATTGTTACTATAACACACATATTAGTTTAGAGACAACATGAGCTGTCTTTAAGTTCCAGAGAACACAAATGTGAAAGACTTACTAAAGACTTTACTTAGACTAAAATCAACACACATTCCTTCTGGACCATCCATAGGAGAACAACTTATTGAGAACTCCACTACTGGAAGATGCCTAAATCGGGGCACATGGAACTCCTACCTCCAATGCCAAAGACAGTCACTTGACTTCTCCTCTGTTACCACATCTCCCTTTTCTCCCTTCTCTGCCTTCCTTTTTTATAACAACCCTTGTAGTCAGGCATGGTAGCACACATGTAATCCCAGCACCTGGGGTGCGGAAGATAGAGAATTGCTGTGAGTTCAGGCCTGCAAGGGCTACGGTGAGACATGTCTCAGAATAAACCCCTCAGGATTACATACACTAAGCCCACTCAGTTAAGTCAGGACTGTGACCTTTAATCTTCCTCATCAACTTGTCTAAATTGGAATAGCGTAGAAGATACACATCTGGGCTGTCTGGGAGGATGTTTCCAGACAGCTTTAACTGAGGATGAAGATCCACCCCAAATGTCAGGGGCGCCATCTTATGCACTGGAGAAAAAAAGGAGGAAAACAGGGGAGGAACAGATAAGAAAAGCATGAGCAGAGCATTCACACCTCTGCTCCCTAAGTCATGCTTCCAGCACCACATCCTCCTGCCATGCGGACTACAGGCCATCTGAAACCACTAGAAAGACAGACCCTCCTTCCTGAACATTTCTTGTCAGGTCTTTTCCATAGCATGAAAGATTACTAAAACCCTCTCCATGGCAAGACCCTTCATTTAATTCCAGGGCCAAGTCCCTTCCATCATGTATGCTCACACTCACTGGCTCTGAAGATACATGGAGCCTGTTTTGCCTGCCATTGTTTACTCTACTACATGGGGTCCCAGCAATTTGAGTAAACTTGTAAGTAACTGAGGTTGAGATGATTCTGTGATTTCACAGTAAGTTAGCCCTCTTAATGTTATTCCTCAGTAGAATAATCTAAGATGAGACATTTATAGTATGCTTCCTGGCCATAACAAAAAGGAGAGAGGGAGGGAGGCATCAACCATGATATGCAAATGAAAAAGCAGTTTAAACTATGGTCAGACCACTGCCATGATTTGAAAACATAGTTCTATACTGCTGCTTTGACTGGCCTGGTAACATGTCAGTGTTTTTTGGCAGAAAAAGACTGCTTTGTTAACCAGCTGTTAAGACATACAACATAATGCATGGGTAAGAAGGAACTCTGTTAATTATAAGACTACAAATAGCAAAGTTCTTTTTAAACAATATCTTGCTAAAAACAAACTTTAAAAAAATCATTTAAAAAACGAATCTGTTAAATTCCTAATAGCCAGAAATTAGAATTGTGTAGACGTTCCTCAACAGAAAAATGGATAAAGACAACATGGTACATTAACACACTGAAGTATTATTCAGCCACTTAAAAACAAGACATCATGAAATTTGCAAGCAAGTGGATGGAACTAGAATAAAAAAATCATCCTGAATGAGGTAACTCAGGCTCAGAAAGACAAATATATCATATGTTCATTTATATGTGGATACGAGCTGTTAAGTCAATGATAGATAAGCTACAATTGGTAGAACCACAGAGAGTAAAGTAAGGGAGTAAAGGGAACAGACAGATCTTGTTAGAGAAGGGAATAGAATAGACAGATATGGATGGAAGCGGGGCTGGAATGGGAGCATCGAGTAGGGAGGTGAAGGGGAGAGGGTTGTGGGGAGGAATACAGGGAGAGACAGCTAAAATTAAGAGCCATATGAAGGGCAGTATGGAAACCTAATACAGTACAAGCTACCTAAGAGATATACATATATGAAGAGGATCTAAATGACATGGCCAAATAATGGGGAGACAGAGCACCAACTGGCCATTTCTTGCCCAAACAGAGCTTCTAGTACTGAGAATAGGTTACATCTACTTGAGTTGTTGACCAAAGGTACTCCCACAGGAATCCCAAAATGACAAGACTACAGCCTGCTCTCCACAAACTGGCAGCAAGGCCTCACTGCTGAAGACAATACCTACACAATTCAATGAACATAAAGGTGATGAGCTGGAGCCTACAGATAGCCTTCACACCTACAAAGACATTCCAGTGTCTTTGGTACAGGAGGGTACTCTTCATGTCCTCGAATGAGAAACAAATAGCAAGCCAGCAACAATCCCTTTATCTACAATGGCATGTTACCTGCAAGATATGCAAGTGCAATAGTGGCACAAAGCTTGTGGGAGTAACCAAGCAATAACTGATTTGACTTAAGGAATGGAACTCATACCTACTCAACACTGCTTTGGGTGACCAAGAACCTGTGACCAAATAGCCCAGGGACCTAGGGTAAACCCAAATAACACTGTTCTAAAAAAGAGAAAAAAATGTAGTGATAATTAAATTGACCCCTATTGATATTCTGCTACACTAGTTGTTCAGCCATAAGAGAAGCTTCCTCCTGTAGCAGATGAGAACAAATATAAAGACCCACAGTCAAACATTATTACACAGAGAGTTGAGAGACCCTGGAACACCCAGCCCTAATGGGATGTCTCCATCAAATCCCTCCCCGAAGGGCACAGAGAACCCTGCAAAAGAAGAAGCAGAAGGGACAGAGGAAGCCAAAAAAATCAAGGCCTTCTAAGTCAACAGGATCAGAGCTCATATGAACTTGGGAGATTGAATCAGCATGCACAGGGCCTGCCCGGGTCTGCACTAGGTCCTCCGTGCTGATATTGTGGCTTTCAGGTGAGTGTCTTTATGGAACTCCTGAGGATGTGAATGAGTGGGTCTCTGATTCTTGTGTCTTCTCCTAGGCTCTTTTCTCTCTGTTGACTTGCCTTGTCCAACTCTGATGTTATAGTCTTTGTTTTACCATATTGTATTTTATTTTGGTATAGTTTTAAAATGAATGACTGAATGAATAAATAAATGAATGAATCAATGGATGAAAGCGACCTAACCACGTGGATAAACGTTAACAACTATACTGACATTTACATGTGCCCTGGAGAGGGGAATGAGTTACCGCCAATGGAGTGACGCTGGGGCATATCAACTTCTCCAGGCCAGGCTTCATGTTCAGAAATGTCTGACCAACACACAATGGATGCCGCCGGGTTTCTGTGTGTGTGATTTGGTTACAGTTTGGAGGAACATTTAGGGTTTTTTTTTGGGGGGGGGGGGATTTTATTTTTGCCTTCTTAGATTTGGGAGATTCTGTTGATGTATTTAGGTCTTGTTTGTTTTTTGAGAAAGAACTTAATGTTGAGTGTGTAGAGCAGGAGACAGGATATGGAAGGACTTAGGAGAGGGGAAGAATATGATCAAAATATATTTAAATTTAAAAATTGTCTTAAATAATAAAACGTATAAAAAACAAACCTGTCAAAATGTTTAAACATTTAAAACACTAAGAAATGTTAAAATATAATTAAATTCACTTCTTACCATAAACAATATATTTCAGTTGAAGATTTTTAATAGGCTCCTCCACAGTTGGTTTATACTCGAGGAAACATGTATAAACCCCACTCATGGTCTCTTCAAAGCTCTGAAATATGAGGCTTCCTGTGGATGTCACTTGTGCAGTGGTATTTTCTAATGAAGATATAATATATAGCTGCTTAAATCACAATAGGGAGACAAAATACCAAACCTAAAAACCACAGAAATTTATGTTCACAAAAAGGAGTTACATAAAGTCACTTATTGTATTTGATGCATATTGTTAGTAGATGCCAGGGTGACCTTAGAATCAACTTTCCACCAATCAGAATTCATCAGTTGTGGAACTAAGTTATAAGAGACCAAGAATGGCATACAGACATAAAGCAACCCTCCTATGCTCCTTGCACTGAAAGAGATGCTACCAGAAATACAGTACTGTTTATGAAAATTTATACACATATATATGCAGTGCATGTACACATATATATTGTAAATAATATATATGTATAAACTATATATTTTATATAGTATATATATCTATGCCATAAGTAATAATTATATATTATAGTTAATATATAACATAATATTATATAGTTTAATGATGAGTTATAGTCAATAAGCTTACACTCTGCACATGAAATGGTATACCCAAAAGAAAGTCTACTACAGTATAACCATTAACAGCTAATATTTGTCACTACTACAAATAATGGTACATAAAACAATGAGCTGGCTTCTAACACTGAGGGTTACAGAAGAAAATAAATGGAAAATTAGTCCATTAGACTTGTCAATCAATTATAGTGTTGCTGTTTGGAAAAAAGTGGGATGTAAGCTCCCTTTTGCTTCAGCATATTATGCTGGAAGAAAACTTGTTGTCAAAGCAGAATAAACCTACTCTTGAGCCATTAAGATACATATATGAAGGTTCCATCTCTCTCATAAACTGTATAACCATAAGAAACCACTCCATTTTCTGCAAATGAAAATGACAATATAGAGCTGCCTAACTCACAGAGTTGTTCAAGTCATAAAATGTAATAAATCATTAAGTAAACAGGCTATTATTCTTAAAGTTCATAACTACAGTTTTATCATAAAATTTTTAGATACTAAAATTTTCTTAATTAAGAATTGAATACTCCATTCATTATAATTGAAAGCATTATCTCAGGAAATAACTAATAACATTTTCTCATTTTAAGTAAATTATTTACTACTTACATACTTTTAAAAAACATTTCTTCAAACTGAAGTAAAAATACCAGGATGCTCTTAGCACTGACATTTTTTAATATATGCAAAGCTCTGATGCATATTTTGAAGGAGAAATGAATAGACAGATATACCCACCCTCAAGGACATTACATAAGGAATTATGCCTCTCATTTCTATATCTTCAATGAAGCTGAAAAATGTAATATAACTTTAGAATATACTTGATTCAATGCCTATTTGTTCATGAATATCTTCTGATAAAAGATTACATATTTATCTTAGCATACTATTTTGTAAAAATATTAATTTAAGTGATTACTATATATTTCAGAAAACTTCTAGTATTATAATAAAACTTTAATAAAAATTTAAATTATCACACCAGTAATATACTTATGTATTATTTAGTAATAATTCAAAATGAAATTTTCCTATATCAGAAGTATCAATAAATGTATGAACAAATATATGTATAAATATACTGTATTTGACATAGATAATGTAGTATAGTATAAGAACTCATGTTACAACATATATTTAGTAACCAACTTTTGTTTTATGTCTTATTCTGTACAGGAAATCCTTGCCAATAATGAGTTATATCATTGGTATATCCTTCCTTCTAGTCCTTCATGTGCAAAATGTAAGCTTATTGAAAATACAACTCAACATTAAAATATAAGAATTATTTTATGGTAAACAAATATATACACCAAAATACACACTTTGTACATACATACATATCTTATGTATAGTATCTGTTTATACACATCACATATGTATGCATATACTTCTGTATACATGTATGCTCTATCGTCACTGCATCTCTCTCAATTCCAAGAACATACTAGTGTAATACTAAATATGAAAGTCAGAAAACTGAGCATCACGCAATCTAGAACAACATATCTTCTGGCTACTTTTATGTTTAAAAGACTTAAGGAACATATTTTGAAACGTAAGAGAATTTCATACTCAATATAAATATCAAGTCTATAATATCACTTATCAGTGATCATTCACAGAATCTTACATGATTAAGTCTAAACAGAAATTCACAAAGCCAATAGCTATGTATTTGACACAGAAAATATAGAGTTAAATACAAGAAATCACACAATACAGATATTCATTAATTAATCATTTCATTTAAATTGGGTCTGTCTTCTTTCCTAGCTTTGTTATCATAATACATAGAATTTGACATCTTTGATAGGCCAGGACTTGGAGCTGTTAAAACTTTATAATAAAATTTCACTGCAACTTTGTTTATTTTTTTAAAATATGTTTATACTTATGACTTAGCTTAGATATGGACAAGAAAAAATAAGGTAGAAACTTACTACCATTATTCTGCTAAATGATCATAGCAATAAAAATACTCCTAAGGACATATTGCTATACCCATAGATCAAACCTCTTCAAAAAGATCCTTCTTGCAGTAGATGGTAATTAACACAGAGACCTGCAATTGGACAATGTGCGGATAGTGAGAGACTTTGGAACACTCAGCCTTAAATGGAATGTCTATATCAAACCCTTCACATTAGGCTCAGGGACAATGTGGAAGAGAATGTTGGATCCTGTTGGGAGCCAGGGGTGGTAGCTGACTCCAAGGAAATATAGTGGCCCCTGGACACAGCAGGGCAGAGAGATACAGATAGGAATTCAGAGACTGTGACACCCTGCACAAGACCTTCCCATGTTTAGCCAGCCAAGCTCCAGCATGGAGAAGGGGCAGTGGGCACAAAGTTCCACCCCTTACCAAGAAGCTATTTCCAACTGATACCTGCAAGGAGAGGCAAAACCAGTTTTCCCCAATGAAGTATTACTGGGCATATCAATCACTCTCTAGGATAGACTCCATGTTCAGGAGCAGCTGGTCAACACAAAACAGAATCCATGTTTTTGTGTCCCTTTTTTGTTTTGTATTTGTTATTTTTGTCTCTTTTTTTTCTCTGAAATTTGGTAAAAGTAGATCTTAAGTGTTCTCACTTGGAAAAAGAGGTAATCATGTGAAATGACTAAGTAATGGCTTGACGGTGGTCATTGTATACTTATATAAATGCCAAGTTTTATACCTTAAATATATGCAATTTTGATTTATAAATTATGTCTGCATAAAGCTGGAATAAAAAGAAAACTGTGAAAAATTTCACAGTAGTAAAGCTAAACTTTAAAATTTCAGAATATATACACATGTATGTATATATGAGTATGCATATTGCAAATGCATAAAGAACCACAAAAGAATAAAATGAATTTCAAGAGAGTGTTCACATGAGGGGCTTGAGACAAGCTGGTAAGTGTTTACTTGAAGGTCCCAGCAGCTTCGTAATAGTGTATCTTTACTGTACAGATCGACCCAGAATGCTGTCTTACTGTGCTTCAACCTGAGCAAGCATCTCTTGGTGAGACATCCCATCATAAAACATTAGGTGAAGGAAAATGACTTTCCTTTGCATATGTGCGTGTGTGAATGCCTGCGCCCGCGAGAGCCGTACATCAGTCCTGGCATCCTTCTTTGTTGCTCTGCACCTCATTTTTCTTTTTTGTTAAGTCTGTATTTTGGTGGTTTCATACATGCACATGGTGTTTTCTGGTTATTTCACCTCTATCACATCTTAACTCTCTCCCACCTCCACCAACTAAGCCTCCTCCCTAAAAGACCTTTTTCCACATTCAAGCCTTTTGTTTTGTGACTTACTGAATTTAACCAGGCCCATCTGGTAAATGTGAATGTCTGGAGAACTAGCCACTGGCTCAGTGGTTTCACAACTGAAGACAGTGGCTTTCTTCCCTTGGGACCTACCCACCTATTCTTTATTTGTTTTTTACATTTATTATAATTTGAGCAAATATTTTCCTTCATTTGCAGGCACAGTTCATGGCACAAATGTGGAGGTCACTGGACAACCTGCAGGGACCAAGTCTTTCTTTCCACTGCATGGAAGCTGAGAAATGAACAGTCCACTGGACTTGGTGGCCTCAGCCTGGTGACACAGCACACAGGTGTGAGCCCTCGCCTTACTTTTTGAAACAAGGATTTTTACTGGACCTAGAGCTCATCATTTTGCCTAGGCTGCCTAGACAGTGAACCCTGGATCAACCTGGCCCTACACCTACCCAGTGCAGAAGTTATAGATGAATGCCACTCCTCTTTTTTAATTGGGGGATAGAAATGAAATCTCAAGTCCTCATGCTTGGTCCAGAAGAGATTCAAACTCTAAGAATATAATACCTTATCAAATTCTCTGAAATAGATTAACCTTTAAAACTAACACATGATGAGTTACTATGGGGAAAATTTAAATTAAATATAATCAAGTATACATTCAGACTATCAGAATACCTAGAAAGTAAGCGTGTGTGTGTGTGTGTGTGTGTGTGTGTGTGTGTGTGTGTGTGTGTGTGTGTGTATTCTGTATTGATGAGATTTTATTTTTATCTGGAAAGATTATATTTCTAAGTATATGTATTTTTATTATGAAAGGAAAAAAAGAGTCTTTCCAACCTAAAGGAATAACTGAATTACGGTGCTACACTTTGCAGTATAAATAGCTACACCAGGTATGTTGTCTTAAAGAAGAAATGCTCCAAATTTCAATTTCCAAATCAAAAGTACCAAACCTATAACAGGAAAGTTCACTACTTAAGTGGTTATTTTCTATGACAAAGTTTTGGTATCAATGTACAATATAGTGTTCATACTATAGCATATGCTGCTGCTACTAGAGAATAAAAATAGATTTGATTATAATTCCAGTATTAGGTACCTTTACATGAGAACTCTTTCATCCATTTCTGTAAGCTGCCCAGCCCCTAAGGATTTCTTTTTGCACCCTCTGTAGACATGAACACACAGTACAACTGTCCCTATGTCACTGAAGTGAGTACAGATTACATCAGATCTTCAGTGAGTCTTTATATAAACATACTTCCCTCTCTCCAAATAACACAGCAAGACTACAGCCTTTAATCCTCAACACTGTCTCAAAATACCAATAAGGTTTTATAAAAGAAAGAAAAGTAAGCCGGGCAGTGGTGGCACATGCCTTTAATCCCAGCACTTGGGAGGCAGAGGCAGGTGGATTTCTGAGTTCGAGGCCAGCCTGGTCTACAGAGTGAGTTCCAGGACAGCCAGGGCTACACAGAGAAACCCTGCCTCGAAAAAAAAAAAAAAAAAAAAAAGAAAGAAAAGAAAAGTAAAGCAAAGGTGATAGAGCTCCGCTAAGGATACGCAAAAATGACTGTGTCCTACACCGAGCAGACCTTTGGTACGGATACCCACTAGTCTTCATTTGTTAAAAAATAACACTAAAAACCAGTTAAGTCAAAAGTTTTAAAGTAAACAATCAGTTATTAGCAAAATCAAATTCAAGATTTATAGCAAAGATGATAGTCAAAATAAAATTGGTATATAAGTAAAAGAATAATATTCAGAAACAAACGATTTTCACATAAAATAATAGCTTTTAGAATAGAAATGCTTCTAGTATTCTATAAATAGTTGAAATTTTTACTGTCTTTATCCTTAATAAAGAAAATAGAGAAATGTTCATACTATCAACATTGCTATATCAAACTCCAGGAGATTACATAGAAAATATTTGAATACATAATAAATGTATTAGATACAAATATTTTTAAGTGTAAGTAATTCTGAGATATATCTACTTAATTATAATAAGTAAAATAAAATCCTACCTGAAACAAGTTTTCCTTTTGGCCCATGCCATTGGAATGTTGGGTCTACCAGCTCAGTATTTCTCAGTCGTTGGGTTACACATAGCACATGTGGACTCTTTTGATGAAGCATAACATATACGTTCACTGAAAATACAATATTAAAATGTTCCAATAATATTTATGTTCTTTAATTGTCTAATAATACCTTATATTTTACAGTTTGATACATTCTCTGACATTTCTTTGGCTATCATTTGCTAACCTAATTTCACTGTCTCCATATAATTACATACAGCGTGTTGTTTTATTTGATTGTGTGTGTATATATAGTCACCCACGTGTGAGGGTATGGGTGTATGTAATGAACATAGTGTAATATATTGATCCTTTTTATTCAGAGCTCACATAAACTACCCAGTTTAATCTCAAAGTATAACTACAACGACAGTATTAAGCTAGTTCTCTATCTGTGTTGTAAAAACATCAGATGTGGGGCTGGAGAGATGGCTCATCAGTTAAGAGCACTGACTGCTCTTCGGGAGGTCCTGAGTTCAAATCCCAGCAACCACATGGTGGCTCATAACCATCTGTAATGGGATCTGATATCCTCTTCTGGTGCTTCTGAAGACAGCTACAGCATACTTACATATAATAAATAAATAAATCTTTAAAAAAAATCAGACACGAACACAGTGCATATATACATTTAGATGAGAGGAACAGTACATCACTTACAATGGTATAGCATAGCATACTACATAAAAGTAATAAGTGTTTTAAAAAGCTGATAAATATATACAATGGGTGGTCTTTAAATATTGTTCATTTTGTCATACTCTTGTTTTAAAGAATCATGATAAACAAAGATTCTTTAGGAGATATAAAAGGAGCACAGTCAAAGATTCAGTTGTTAAGAATTTACTCAGAACTAAGCTCTCAAGCAAAGCCCCAAACCCATCAGAACTACATGCCACACTTCTCTCATTCACCAGAGCCAGATTTTTTGTGATCCAGTAAAATAAAACTTACTTTTGGTAATCAAAATAATTAATATTGAAAAGCTTTTATATTCTACCACAAAACACTTTAAATATTCATAGCCTTTGACCAGTTATGAAATCTTGTCTCTGTTTTGAGTATTGGTGTTGAATTTTAAAATTTTTCTTCTATCACAAGATAATGTCTTTCTTCTTCTTCAATGCTTTCATTCCATGACTGATGTTCACGCATAGGTTGCTTCCCTATAAATCTGATTGGCTGTGTAATTTACTTAATAATTATTGGGTCCAATTCACAAACACTTTCTTGGGATCCTGACCACTATGTTTATAAATAAAACCATGTATAATTTTCTTATATTACCCTTTTCTCTTTTTACTATTTTAAATGCTTACTATCCTTAAATATTTAATAGTCAACATTATTAGTATTTGTTATTAATAAGCTAATCATTTAGGATTATAATGGCAACATGAAAAGGATTTGGTATATTTCCTTCTATACCCTATCTCTGTAAGTATGCTTTTCCCAGGTCCTTTCTTTTACATTTTGGTAAGAGAGAGATCAGGAAAATGCTTTATGAACTGTACTAAAGTTGAATTTAATAGCTACTAGTCTAATAAATAATTTAATAAAATCCACTTTAGAAATTTTCCAGCTATCCAATTTTATATAAAACTATAAAATTACACAGAGTAAATTACAAGTTTTATTTTATTCTCTCTATTCATAACACCTTTCTTTCATTATTTTCTCATTATTTGCCCAAAAAAAAAAAATGATCCTTTAAATGTTCCACAGGCGGCTTCTGATTCCATCAACATTCTAACCCTGCTTTCCTCTTCTTTCTGTTCTATGTTTCTCAGCTTATGCCTCTTTGCATCCTCTAAGAAGTGTTCACACATCTTTGCACCTTGACATGACTTGTGGTTGGCATATCTATCAGTTCCATGTATCTCACCTTTCCATATCCTGTATCCTTTTCAGACCACAGCAGTCCTCAGGATCACCCCTTTCTGATTTTATTCTTGTATTAACCTAGTGTCTCTTGATCTTTGGAAAGTGAGCACAAGTCTCTCCTGCTCTGGCTCTGATAGGAACTAATGCCATTAATGTGACTTGCCTGTAATCCTCCCACTAATTCTTGTGATTTTATACCCAGCAACTTCAATTGCGTTAAAGAGTTTCTATAGACCAAAATAAATAATATTCAATGACATCAACAATCAAAACGCACAACATTTTCAACATGAACAGATGTTAGCTACTAATGAAACAAGACCTCTATGAAGAAAATCATCTGCGTCCAGAAAAAAAAAAAGTATTAGAACATACTGTTATAATCATGGAAATACAGAGTTTAAATTTTTCTGGACATTTTACTAACAGTTTAGGAAAGCACAACCAATAAGCTGACAATTCATGGTTGTGGGATTTTTTCTCATAAAAATATATTCAACATTTATTTATTTCAGAGAGATTCACAGGAAATAACCTGGGAGTAAAGATATCCACATTTCTTATATATTCATAGGTTCAAACTATCACACACACACACACACACACACACACACACACACACACACCTTCAGAGTTATCAATAATAACTGATCAGCACTTCCCAGTGTAATCATATGTGTCATTTGAAGTGAAGGCTCTAAAGACTTCAATTTCTCTATAACTATATTCAAATATAAACTATCCCTTGGGAAATAAAACTTTATTTTTGTGTCATGGCCTATTGACAATAAGACTAGGGCCTTTGTGGAACAGTTGCCTATAATGTAAAGGTGGATAATATGGTTCTGTGATCCTCCATATACAGAAATGCTGAATACAGTGAAGAATGTTACTTGTGCAAGCCAGACTCTTATACTATACAAAGGTTAACAGCTTTTCCGATGAATAAAAAGCTCTTCCATGGCTACAAAGGGAGCACACCACAGCTGACAGGTCCCAAAGGTAAATGGAGTACAATTATAACATTTAAAAAAATGATGTTAGTTACCATACTTAGAATACAATCAACACAGCTGCAAGCAACATCCCAGAGTGTTTGTTTTAACAATCATTTAAATTCTGATTTTAAAAATGTATTTCTACATATTTAAAACAATTCGATTTAGAAAAAGTGAAGAAAGTAATAATGAAAACTAGAGATACAAGAAGCTGGGAACAGATCTATCCCAAGGTCCAGCTTATACCACTCCTGGGCAGCCTACCACAGACACACTTGCTCATTCATGTTCATTGATGCTTTATTTATACTAGCCAGAAATTGGAAGTACTTCACATGTCCATCAGTGGATGAATGGATCAAGAAAACGTGGTATATTTACACAACAGAAGGTTACTCAGCTGTTGAAAACAACAATAACAACAACGAAATAAAACACTGAAATCATGAAATTCCCAGGTAAATGGATAGAGCTAGGAAAAAATCATCCCGAGTAAAAGTAACTCAGACCTAAAAGGACAAATATGTTATGTACTCTCTTATATGTGGATTGATGTCAGCTTTTAAGTCTTTGATGAGCATATATATATATATATATATATATATATATATATATATATAATCACCACAGAGATTTGGTACTGACTAAGGAACTAACAGGGAGGAATCTCTCTAGGAAAGGGAAGGAAACCGAATGTGCGGTTATGGATGAGTATGAGGGGAGTAGAATGGGAGGAATAACCAGAGAGGGGAAGGGAAGAGGGGGAAACGGAAAGAATACAAGCAAGAACAGCTAGAACCACTGGAGAGTTCACATGGAAATCTACTAGAGTAGACGCTGTCTACAGGGAGAGACAAAGCCCAAACTAAATCTCTCACCACCAAATGAAACCTCCAGTGCAGGTTACAACTAATTGAATTTTGGACCAAAGATGTCCCATGAAAATCTCCAAACAACCCAGGATGTATTCCCAAGGTTATTAGTTGCTCTCCACAAACTGATGGCAAGACCCCATTGATGAAGGTAACACCACATAACTCAATGAACACGAACATGAACTGGTGCCTACCTATAGCCTTCACCAACTAGTGTTCACGGTACTCACAGGAACTCTGCACTGTACCACAGGAGAAACCTAACTAGCAACCCATCTGGAAACCCTGCAATCTACAATGGTGATCCATCTGTATTAAACAATGGTGTAATAGTGGCACAAAACTTGTCAGGAATAACCAACCACTATCTGATTAGATTTAAGACCTACTCCATGAGATGAAAACCCTGCCTGACACTGCTCAGGTAGCCAAAACCTTGAGACTAAATGGACTATGGACCTAGGGGATGACCAAATACTATTGTTCTGCTAAAGGAACACAGCAATAAAATTACTCCTAAAAGCATTCTGTTATACTCCTAGATTATTTTTGTTCATCCATCATCAAAGAAGCTTCCTCCTTCAATACACAGGGACAAATACAGAGACTGACTAGACAATATGCAAAGAGTGACAGACCTTGGAATACTCAATCCTAAATGGGATGTCTCCATCAAGTTCCTCTTCTCAGGGCTCAGTGAACCTTGCAGAAGAGGAGGCAGAAATATTGTTAGAGCCAATGGGGACAAAAGACACTAACAAAACAAGGCACCCTAAACACAGCAAGACTGATGCCCATGCATATATGAACTCACAGAGACTGTGTCAGCATGCACAGGGCCCGCATATGTCTAAGCCAGATAGGGTCCCAGTGCTGAACAGAAACAAGCCCCCATTTCTAACTTAGAAGCAATCTCCAAGTAACAACTGCTTACAAAGGAAAATTAGTTTTCTCCAATGGAGTCTCACGGGTATACACACCACACTTAAGGGCAAGCCCCATGCCCAGCAGTAGATGGCCAACACAAAACATTCTCAATGGTATCTTTGGAGGTTTTTGGTCTCATAACTCTTTGTCTGGGCATTTTGTTTGTTTATTTTTTGTTTTTTTTAACCTTAAATGTCTTTTCTTATATATTATGGCTGTATTTTGTGGGATTTCTCTGTGTACAAGTGTGTATATCTCTGTAAGTGCATGTGTTCCCCGCCCCCTTTGTCCATTTTTTTTTCTGTTTGCTTTGTTCTATTATGGTTAGTTTTCCTGTTTTTATTTTGTTTTGTTTTTAGTTATCTGTTTTCTAATGAGAGAAAGAGTGTGGATTTGGTAGGACTCGGGGAAGATCTGGGAAGACTCGTGGAGGAAAAACTATGATCAGACAAAACCTATTTTCAACAGAAATTAAAATTATAAAAAAAGTTGGAAAAGCCGGGAGTGGGGCTAAGGCAAGCAACTCTGCTCACCAGGAACCACCCCGAACCTGCAGGACACAGGGACTGAGGTAGGCGGGCATAGGAACCCTCTGGTTCCCATCTGTGGCAGGAGACCTCTGCCCAGGCCACCAGGGTTCCATAGCCAAGCAGCGCCGGGAGAAAGTTACTCTCCCAGGAGCGTGGAAAAGCCGCTAGTGGGGACAAAACAAGCACCACTGCTCACTGGACTCTGCCCAGAAACCACGGGACACAGAGACTGAGGGACAGGAAACTTCCAATCTCCATCTGTGGCTGGGGACCTCAGCATGGGCCACAGGGCTCCATAGCCAATTAGCGCCCGGAGAAAGCTACCCTCCCAGGAGCTTGGAAAAGCCAGGAGTGGGGCCAAGGCCAGCACCACTGCTCACCAGGAACCACCCCGAACCTGCGGGACAAAGGGACTAAGGTAAGCGGGCATAGGAACCCTCTGGTTCCCATCTGTGGCAGGAGACCTCTGCCTGGGCCACCAGGGTCCCACAGCCAAGCAGCGCCACGAGAAAACTACTCTCCCAGACCCTCAAGACATAGAAACCAAGGAGGAAAAGTAAGGGACAGGAACCTTCCAGTTTCTATCTGTGGCAGGAGACCTGTGCCTGGGCAACCAGGGTCACACAGACAAGCAGTGCTAGGAGAAAGTCACCTTCCCAGGAGGGTGGAAAAGCTGTGAGTGGGAATAAGACAAGCAACACTGCTCACCGGCACCTAGAGACCTCAGCCTGGGCCACAGAGCTCCAGGAGAGAGCTGGTATCCCAGGAGTGCTGACACACCTTCAAGCACAGGCTAAACCACCACTTCCGTTCAAACTCACTGGATCAAGAGGGACCCTTGCAGAGCCATCAGGACATAGGAACCAAGGGACCGCTGGGGACAAGATCCTTCTGGTTTCTGTCTGCACCCCAGAGCTGACACTGTAACACAGCACTCCAAACCCAAATACCTCTCAGAGAGAGCTGGTCTTCAAGGAGTATTGATACAGAGGACTGTAGGAGGAACAAGCCATAGCCAGACAGAGTAAGACCAGTTAACATCATAGTTAACAAGATGGCAAAAGGCAAGGGCAAGAACCTAAGGAAAAGAAATCAAGGCTACTTGGCAACATCAGAACCCAGCTCTCCCACCACAGCAAGCCCTGGATACCACAACACACCAGAAAAGCAAGACTCAGATTTAAAATCAGTTCTCATGATGATGATAGAAGACTTTAAGAAAGAAATTAACACCCTTAAAGAAACACAAGAAAACACAGGTAAAGAACTAGAAGCCCTTAAAGAGGAAACACAGAAATCCATTAAAGAGTTACAGGAAAACACAATCAAACAGACAAGGGAAATGCACAAAACTATCCAGGAGTTAAAAATAGAAATAGAAACAATAAAGAAATCACAAAAAGAGACAACCCTGGAGTAAGAAAACCTAGGAAAGAGAGCAGGAGTCATAGATGCAAGCATAACCAACAGAATACAAGAGATAGAAGAGAGAATCTCAGGAGCAGAAGATACCATAGAAAACATCGACACAACAGTAAAAGAACATACAAAATGCAAAAAGCTGCTAACCCAAAACATCCATGAAATCCAGGACACAATGAGAAGACTAAACTTAAGGATAATAGGTATAGAAGAGAGTGAAGATTCCCAACTTAAAGGACCAGTAAATATCTTCAACAAAATCATAGAAGAAAACTTCCCTAACTTAAAGAAAGAGATGAACATAAATATAAAAGAAGCTTACAGAACTCCAAACAGATTGGAACAGAAAAG
>CM052712.1:16871866-16929055 GCA_028551405.1 Uromys caudimaculatus | reverse complement strand
GCTCTAAAAAGGAACCTCTGCAGCAGCCTTCCCTGACCCCGCCCCATCTCCTGTAGATCCCACATCTTCCCTTAAAGTCCTTCCTCTCCCAATTCTTTGCTTTTTCCCAGCCCTCGCCATCAGCAGGCAGCCCCTGATAACCACAAGCCACTCTTGCCAGGGAAGCAGGTAGGTTAACCTCTCCCTCTACTCCTCCAGTCTCAATCCCTTCTCACTCCAAAATCTCATCCCCAGCTCTGTAGCAGAAAATCTGCTGAGGTCACTCCTCTATGATCCCATCCCCAATGAATCACAAGATTCTTCTCTTTCAACATTCCTTCCCTCAAATCATCCATTATCCCAGCTTCCAACACCAGCAGGCATTCTCTGTGAACACACTAGCTGAAGAGGCCAGGGAAACAGAGGAAACAGAAAGCAAAGAACAAAACACCCACCCATAAAGACAAACTAGAAATCAGCACATAATCCTGTCATCATCTCAATCCCAGATGCTTACATGCCACTGTAAAAACACAATCAATAACAGCCAAGACAGTATGTGTCCACTATGGCCCAGCATCTCTACCACAGCAGGCCCTAAATATTCCAACATAGCTGAAGCACAAGAAAAAGACTTTTAAACCGCCTTATGAAGATTATAGAGGGCCTTTAAGAGGAAATGAATAAATCTCTTAAATCCAGGAAAACAAAACAGTGGGAATAAATTAATAAATTCCTTAAAGAAATCCAGGAGAACACAAACAGTGGAAGAAAATGAATAAAACTGTTCAAGACTGAAACAAGTTTTTTTCTATGGAAATAGAATCAATAAAGAACACCCAAACTGAGGGAATTCTGAAAATGAAAAATTTAGAAATTCAACCAGGACCTACAAAGGCAAGCTTCACAAAGAAAACACAAGGTATGGAAGAGAAATTTTCAGATGTTGAAATTATGGTATAAGAAATGAACATATCTGTTTTCCATCTATGCCCAGAGCTGATCCTGTGCAACAGTGCTCTATACCCAAATACCACCAGGAGAGAGCTGGTCTCCCAAGAGAGCTGACACACCTGTGAGCACAGGTAAGACAACCACTTCTGCTCAAATTCCTGGCCCAAGAAGGACCTGCCCAGACTGATCAGGACACAGGAACCAAGAAATAGCCAGGGACAGGATCCTCCCGGCTTCCATCTTCACCCCGGAGCTGACCCTGTGCCACAGTTCTCCACACCCAAATTCCTCTCAGAGAGATCTGATCTCCCAGAAGTACTGACACACAAGCTTGCAGGAGGAACAAGCCTCAGTCAGAGACAGAAAGACCAACTAACACCAAAGATAACGAGACGGTGAAAGGCAAGGCAAGAACATAAGCAACAGAAACCAAGGCTACTTGGCATCATCAGAACCAAGTTCTCCCACCACAGTGAGCCCTGGATAACCCAACACACCAGAAAAGCAAGACTCTGATTTAAAATCACATCTCATGATGATGATAGAGGACTTTAAGAAGGCCATAAATAGCTCCCTTAAAGAAATACAAGAAGGCTGGGCAGTGGTGGCTCATGCCTTTAATCCCAGCACTTGGGAGGCAGAGGCAGGCGGATTTCTGAGTTCGAGGCCAGCCTGGTCTACACAATGAGTTCCAGGACAGCCAGGGCTATACACAGAAACCCTATTTTGGAAAAAAGAGAAAAAGAAAAAGAAAAAGAAAAAGAAAAAGAAAAAGAAAAAGAAAAAGAAAAAAGGAAGGAAGGAAGGAAGGAAGGAAGGAAGGAAGGAAGGAAGGAAGGAAGGAAGGAAGGAAGGAAGACAAAAGAACACAGGCAAAAAAAGGTAGAAGCCCTTAAAGAGGAAACACAAAAATCCCTTAAAGAATTACAGGAAAACAAAACCAAACAGGTGAAAGAATTGAACACAACCATCCAGGACCTAAAAATGGAAATAGAAACAATGAAGAAATCACAAAGGGAGACAACCCTGGAGAAAGAAAACCTAGGAAAGAGATCAGGAGTCATAGATGCAAGCATCACCAAAAGAATACAAGAGATAGAAGAGAGAACCTCAGGTGCAGAAGATACAATAGAAAACATTGATACAACAGTCAAAGAAAATGCAAAATGCAAAAGGCTTCTAACCCAAAACATCCAGTAAATACAGGACACAATGAGAAGACTAAACCTAAGGATAATAGGTATAGAACAGAGTGAAGATTCCCAACTTAAAAGGGCCAGGAAATATCTTCAACAAAATTATAAAAGAAAACATCCCTAACCTAAAGAAATAGATGCCCATAAACTTTCAAGAATCCTACAGCACTCCAAATAGATTGAACCAGAAAAGAAATTCTTCCCGTCACATAATACTCAAAACACCAAATGCACAAAACAAGGAAAGAATATTAAAAGCAGTAAGGGAAAAAGGTCAAGTAACACATAAAGGCAGACCTATCAGAATTACACCAGACTTCTCACCAGAGACTATGAAATCTAGAAGATCCTGGGCAAATGTCATACAGACTCTAAGAGAACACAAATGCCAGCCCAGGCTACTATATCCAGCAAAACTCTCAATTACCATAGAGAGAGAAAACAAGATATTCCATGTGTAAAACCAAATTTACACAATATCTTTCCACAAATACAGCCCTACAAAGGATAACAGGTAGAAAACTACAACACAAGGAGGGAAACTACACCCTGGAAAAAGCAATAAAGTAATCTTTCAACAAACCCAAAAGAAGATAACCATACAAACATAATTTCACCTCTAACAACAAAACTAACAGGAAGTAACAATCAATATTCCTTAATATTTTTTAACATCAATGGAATTAATTCGATTCCTTAATATTTCTTAACATCAATGGAATCAATTCCCCAATAAAAATGCATAGACTAAAAGAATGGATAAGTAAACAGGACCCAGCATTTTGCAGCATACAGGAAATGCACCTCAGTGTCAAAGACAGACACTACCTCAGAGTAAAGGGCTGGAAAACAATTTTTCAAGCAAATGGTCCAAGAAACAGGCTAGAGTAGTCATTCTATTATCAGAAAAATCGACTTTCAACCAAAAGACATCAAAAAAGATAAGGAAGGACACTTCATCCTCATCAAAGGAAAAATCTACCAAGAAGAACTCTCAATTCTGAACATCTATGCTCCAAATGCAAGGGCACCCACATTCATAAAAGAAACTTCACTAAAGCTCAAAGCACACATTGTACCTCACACAATAAAAGTGGGAGACTTCAACACTCCACTCTCATCAATGGACAGATCTTGAAAACACAAACTAAACAGAGACACAGTGAAACTAACAAAAGTTATGGACCAAATGGATTTAACAGATATCTACAGAACACTTCATCCTAAATCAAAAGAATATATCTTCTTCTTAGAAGGTATATTCTTCAAAATTGATCATATAATCAGTCACAAAACAGGCCTCAACAGATACAAGAAGATTGAAATAATCCCATTCATCTTATCAGATCACCAAGATTAAGGCTGGTCTTCAATAACAACAAAAACAACAGAAAACCCACATACACTTGGAAGGTGAACAATGCCCTACTCGTTATAATATGGTCAAGGAAGAAATAAAGAAAGAAATTAAAGACATTTTAAAATTTACTGAAAATGAAGGCATAACATACCCAAGCTTATGGGACACAGTGAAAGTAGTGCTAAGAGGAAAACTCATAGCCCTGAGTGTCTCCAAAAAGAAACTAGAGAGAGCATACAATTGCAACTTATTAGCACACCTGAAAGCTCTAGAACAACAACAACAAAAAAATACACCCAAGAAGTGTAGAAACAAAGAACAATACAAAAAATCAACAAAACCAGGAGCTGGTTCTTTGAGAAAATCAACAAGAGAGATAAACCCTTAACCAGACTAACCAGATGGCACAGAGACAGTATCCAAATTAACAAAATCAAAAATGAAAAGGGAGATACAACAAGAGAAACTGAGGATTCGACAAAATTCAGCATCCCTTCATGATAAAACTCTTGGAAAGATCAGGAATTCAAGGCCCATACCTAAACATAGTGAAAGCAATATACAGCAAACCAGTAGCCAACATCCAACTAAATGGAGAGAAACTTGAAGCAATCCCACTAAGATCAGGGACTAGACAAGGTTGTGCACTCTCTCCCTATCTATTCAATGTAGGACTTGAAGTTCTGGCTAGAGCAATTCAACAACAAACGGAGGTGAAAGGGATACAAACTGGAACGGAAGAAATCAACATATCACTATTTGCAGATGATATGATAGTAAACTTAAGTGACCTCAAAAATTCCACCAGAGAACTCCTAAACCTGATAAACAACTTCAGCAAAGTGGCTGGATATAAAATTAACTCAAACAAATCAGTAGCCTTCCTATACTCAAAGGATAAATGGGCTGAGAAAGAAATAGGGAAATGATGCCCTTCACAATTGTCACAAACAATATAAAGTGTCTTGGTGTGACTCTAACCAAACAAGTGAAAGATCTGTATGACAAAAAGAACTTCAAGTCTCTGAAGAAAGAAATCAAAGACCTCAGAAGATGGAAAGCTCTCTTGTGCTCATGAATTGGCAGGATTAATTTAGTAAAAATGGCCATCTTGCCAAAAGCAATCTACAAATTCAATGCAATCCCCATTAAAAATTCCAACTCAATTCTTTACAGAGTTAGAAAAAGCAATTCTCAAATTCATTTGAAATAACAAAAAACCCAGGATAGCAAAACCTATTCTTAACAATAAAAGAACTTCTGAGGGAATCACCATCCCTGACCTCAAGCTGTACTACAGAGAAATAGTGATAAAAACTGCATGGTATCGGTTCAATGACAGGCAGATAGATCAATGTATTTAGAACTAAAGACCCAGAAATCAACTCACACACCTAGAGTCACCTGATCTTTGACAAACGAGCTAAAACCATCCAGTGGGGAAAAGACAGCATTTTCAACAATGGTGCTGGTTCAACTGGCAGTCAACATGGAGAAGAATGCAAATTGATCCATTCTTTTTTTTTTTTTTTCTTTCTTTTTATTATTTTTGATACTTTATTTACATTTCCAATGTTTCCCCTTTTCTAGATCTCCTCTTTGGAAACCCCCTATACCCTCCCCCCTCCCCGCCTCTATGGTGGAATTCCACCTCCCACCCACCCGCCCACCCATTCCCATATTCCCACCTTGACATTCCCCTTTACTGGGGCCTCTAACGCCCTCAGGCCCAATGGCCTCTCCTCTCTCCCTGATGGCCAACAAGGCCATCCTCTGCCACATATGTGGTTATCTCCCTGTACAAAGCTCAAGTCCAAGTGGATCAAGGACCTCCACATAAAACCAGATACACTGAATCTAATAGAAAAGAAAGTGGGGAAAAGCCTTGAACACATAGGTACAGGGTAAAAGTTCCTGAACAGAACACCAATGGCTTATGTTCTAAGCTCAAGAATCAACAAATGGGACCTCATAAAATTACAAAACTTCTGTAAGGCAAAAGACACTTTCAATAGGACAAAATGGGAACCAACAGATTGGGAAAAGAGCTTTACCAACCCTACATCCAATAGAGGACTAATATCCAATATATACAAAGGTCTCAAGAAGTTAGACTCCAGAGAACCAAATGACACTATTAAAAAAAAAAAAAATGGGGAACCAAGTTAAACAGAGAATTTTCAACTGAGGAAACTCGAGTGGTTGAGAAGCACCCAAGGAAATGTTCAACATCCTTAGTCATCGGGAAAAGCAAATCAAAATGATCCTGAGATTCCACCTCATACCAGTCAAAGTTCAACTGGCTAAGATCAAAAACTCAGGTGACAGCAGATGCTGGTGAGGATGTGGAGAAAGAGGAACACTCCTCCATTGCTGGTGGGATTGCAAGCTGGTACAACCACTCTGGAAATCAGTTTGGCGGACCCTCAGAAAATAGGACATAGTAATACCTGAGGACCCAGCTATAACACTCCTAGGCATATACCCAGAAATTGCTCCAACATATAATAAGGACACATGCTCCACTATGTTCATAGCAGCCATATTTATAATAGCCAGAAGCTGGAAACAACCCAGGTGTCCCTCAACAGAGGAACTGATACAGAAAATGTAGTACATTTACACAATGGAATACTACTCAGCTATTTAAAAACAATTACTTCATGAAATTCACAGGTAAATGGATAGAACTTGAAAATATCATCCTGAGTGAGGTAATTCAGTCACAAAAGAACACACACAGTATGCACTCACTGATAAGTGGCTATTAGCCATCCCATATACAGTCATCAAACCCGCACAGTATTATGGATGCAGGGAAGTGCTTGCTGATGGAAGCCTGTATGGCTGTCTCCTGAGAGGCTCTGCCAGAGCCTGACGAATACAGAGGCAGATGCTTGCAGCCAACCACTGGACTGAGTACAGGGTCTCCAATGGAGGAGTTGGAGAAGGGACTGAAGGAGCTGAAGAGGTTTGCAGCCCTATGGAGGGAGCAACAGTGTCAACCGGCCAGACTCCTCAGAGCTTCCGGGGACTGGACTGCCAGTCAAAGAGTACATATGGAGGGACCCAGGGCTCTGGCCACATATGTAGCAGAGGATGGCCTTGTTGGTCATCAGTGGGAGGAGAGGCCCTTGGGCCTGAGGGTATTCAATGCCCCAGTGTAGGGGAATGCCAGGGAGGGAAGATGGGAGTGAGTAAGTGAGGGAGCACCCTCATAGAGGCAGAGGGAGGGGGGATGGGATTGGGGGTTTCTGAAGGGGAGACCTGTAAAGGGGAAAATATTTGAAATGTAAAGAAAGAAAATATCCAATAAAGAAAAAAATATTTTAAAAAAGAAGAAGAAATAAACATATCAGTCAAAGAAATATTTAAATCTGAAGAACTCTTGGCACATCTAGGAGATGTGGGGCACTATGAAAAGACCAAATCTAAAAAGATTAGGATGAAGGAAGGAAAAAAATCCCAACTCAAAGACCCAGAAAATATTTTCAACAAAATCAAAGAAGAAAAATTTCTTAACCTAAGAATGAGAAGCCTATCAAGGTAAAAGAAGCATACAGAACACTAAATAGACTGGACCAGAAAAGAAAGTCCCTTCATCACATAATAACCAAAACTCTAAACATATTGAATAAATAAGAATATCAAAAGCTGAAAGGGGGAAAAGGCCAACTAACATATAAAGGCCAACCTATTAGAACTACACTAGACTTCTCAATGGAAACTCTAAAAGCCAGAAGGTCTGGGACTGACTGATGTGCTGTAGACTCTAGGAGACCACAGATGCCAGCCAAGACTTCTAAACCCAGCACAACTTTCAATTACCATAGATGAAGAAAATAAAACATTCCATGATAAAGCCAAATTTAAATATTATCTATCAATAAATCCAGCCTTACAGCAGGTGCTAGAAGAAATACTCCAAATCAAGTTGGTTAACTCACCCATGAAAACACAGAAAATAATCTCATACCAGCAAAACTAAAGGAAACAGGAATGAACAATCACTGGTCACTGATCCCTTTCAATATTGGAGTCTCAATTCCCCAATAAAAAGATACAGACTAAAACAATGGATGCAAAACCCATACTCTGGCTGCATAATGAGAAACATATTGAAACATCAAAGATAAATATTACCTCAGGATAAATGACTAGGAAAAAGATATTCTAAGCAAATGGACCTAAGAAGCAAGCTAGTGTAGCAATTTCAATATCTAACAAAATCGATATCAAAACATAACTAATCAAAAGAAATAGGAAAGGACACTACATACTAATCAAAGGAAAAATCCACCCTTAAAGAAATGTTCAACAAACTCACATAAGGGAAATGTAAATCATAACTACTGTGAGATTCCATCTTATACCATCAGAAGGCTGATATCAATAACATGGCAGCTCATATTATTGAGGATGTGGAGCAAGGGGAACACTCCTCTTTTGCTGGTGGGAGTGGAAACTTGTACAGCAACTATGGACATCAATATGTCAGTTACTCACAAAGTTGGAAACGAATATACCTCAAGATCCAGCCAAGGTATATGCCAAGATCACTCTTGGGCATATACCCCAAGGACGTCCCAGCCTACAACATGGATACTTAATCAACCATGTCCACTCCTGCTCTACTCACAGTAGTCAGAAATTGGAAACAGCCTAGCATCCCATCAACAGATGGTCAGGAAAACATGAACATTTAAACCATGGAATATTATTCAGCTATTTTTTTAAAAAATCACAAAAGTTTCAGGTATCAGTGACACGGGTTCCTTCCGGTGTGGGCCGGTGCCCTGAGCAGACCTTGGGCACAAGCTCCTCAGCCAGTCCCACAACACCCAGAGGAAGCTCCACTCCCAGGTGCTCTACTACGACCAGGATCACAGGATCTCAGGAGCTTGGTCACACCAGGATCTCAAGGTCCCAGAGGCAGCTTGACTCCCAGGAGCTCTGTCACACCCAGGATCTCAGGATCATAGGATCCCAGAATCACAGGATCCCAGAGATAGCTGGTCTCTGAGGAGTTCTGACACAACCAAGATCATAGGAAGGACAGGCTCCAGGAAGATAAAGGGAGGACAAGTAGCACTAGAGATAACCAGAGGGCAGGAAGCAAGCTCAAGAATATAAGCAACAGAAACCAAGGTTACCTGGCATCATTAGAAACCAATCCTCCCACCATAGCAAATCCTGGATATACCGTCACACCGGAAAAGCAAGATTTAGATCTAAAATCACTTCTCATTATTATTATAGAGGACTTTTAAAAGGTCATAAATAACTCCCTTAAGGAAATACAGGAGAACACAAGTAAACAGGTAGAAGTCCTTAAAGAGGAAACAAAAATCCCTTAAAGAATTACAGGAAAACACAATCAAACAGGTGATGGAATTGAACAAATCCATCCAGGATCTAAAAATGGAAACAGAGTAATTAAAAGAAAGCACAAAGGGAGACAACCCTGGAGTTAAAAAACCTAGGAACGAGATCAGGAGTCATAGAAACAAGTAAGCATCACCAACAGAATACAAGACATAGAAGGGAGAGTTTCAGGTCCAGAAGATACCATAGAAAACATTGAGTCGACAGTCAAAGAAAATGCAAAATGCAAAAAGCTCCTGACACAAAACATCCAAGAGATCCAGGACACAATGAGAAGACCAAACCTAATGATAATAGGTATAAAAGAAAGTGAAGATGCCCAACTTAAAGGGCCAGTAAATATCTTCAACAAAATTATAGAAGAAAACTTCCCTAACCTAAAGAAAGAGATGCCCATGAACATAAAAGAAGCCTACAGAACTCCAAATAGACTGGACCAGAAAAGAAATTCCTCCCATCACATAATAATCAAAACACCAAATGCACTAAACAAAGAAAGAATATTAAAAGCAGTAAGGGGAAAAGGTCAAGTAACATATAAACACAGACCTATCAGAATTACACCAGACTTCTCACCAGAGACTATGAAAGCTAGAAGATCCTAGGCAGATCTCATACAGACCCTAAGAGAACACAAATGCCAGTCCAGGCTACTATACCCAGCAAAACTCTGAATTGCCATAGACAAAGAAAACAAGAATCATGGCAAAACCAAATTTACACAATAACTTTCCACAAATCTGGCCCTACAAAGGATAATAGATGGAAAACACCAACACAAGGGGGGAAACTACAACCTAGAAAAAGCAAGAAAGTAATCTTCATTTAACAAAGTCAAAAGAAGATAGCCACAAAAACATAAAAATAACATCAAAAATAGCAGGAAGCAACAATCACTTTTCCTTAATATCTCTTAACATCGATGGATTCAATTCCCCAATTAAAAAGCCATAGACTAAGAGACTGGATATGTAAACATGGCCCATCATTTTGGGGGATATAGGAAATGCACCTCAGTTACAAAAACAGACACTACCTCAGAGTAAAAGGTTGGAAAACAATTTTCCAAGCAAATGGACTCAAACAAGCTAGAGTATCCATTCTATTATCAAATAAAATCAACTTTCAACCAAACGTTATCAAAAAAGATAAGGAAGGACACTTCATACTGGTCAAATATAAATATTTAAGGGGTAACTTCAGCAAGTGTGATAGGCATCTGATAAATCTCAGTGTAATGGCCTTGGGAAACGCAAAGGAATGCTGCTGTTTGCTCAGAGTGAAGCTAACATATCTTCAGGGAGAACATTGGAGGTATTTGAATTTTATGTTCACATTAGGGAGGTGAGTCCTGTATATTTTAGAAGACTAGTATTTATTTTCTCTAAATTTAGTCAGGAGTTGTCAACTTATTTCTAATTGAGTGTGACTGTAGTAAGGTTTTCAAAACCTACTGAAAACAAGTCACATTAAACGTGTGATTTATGAGATTAGGTTATGTGTGCTATTTTGACTGAAGTCAACTTTCCTTTGTCATTTCAAAGGAGAAAAAAATCAATGGCCTATAAAACTGTAAGAGTTGATCTGTCAGAAATAATTTTCAATTGGATAATGTTTTTACAAAGTGATCTAATTTATTTTAATCATATTTATAATGTGAAATTATAAGACAATGATAATATTGGTTTCTAAAGTTTTAGCCTAGAAAATAGCATTTTAATTATTATAGAAATGTCTACAAGTAATTTCATCATTTATTGCTTCATATTTAATTTTGACGTTTCTCATAATTCATCATTGTATATAATGCTGTGGTAGATATCCCACAGAACATACATATTTCTGTCAACATAAATTCCTAGAAATAAATTTAATAGATAAAATTTTATGCACAATTTTAAAAAAATAGATAAGCTTACTAACCTTATTCATAACTTTAACTCTTCCCACTGATACTCTGTACTCACAAAGACAACTGAGAGTTTACCAACTTTGGCTAGAGAGTATCAATCAGTAAGAAGTTATCAATTTGTCAACAGGAATGTAATTACCATTAGAATGCATTAAGCCAAAAAAGTTTAAGTATTTTATGTTGAACAGATTATATTCTAACCTCAGACAACTAGATGAAGGAAAAACTTTCACAATAAGCTGAGATCTAGTTCAAAGATCACTGACAGGTTTTTATTGTTGCTCTGGGGTTTTACTGGTTGGTTGGTTGGTTTGGTTGTTCTTTTTGTTTTTGTTTTTGTTTTTGTTTTGTTTTGTTTTTGCTAAATCTAATGGATAGTTTTCACCTGAACTCAATAAAGCTACTCTTTGTAGGAAAAAAGTTTCAGGTACATGGATGAAACAGCAACCAAAAAAAAAAAAAAAAAATCCTGTGTAATGTAACCCTGAAATCTACAATGGTGACCCACTGACATACTTGTGCAATAGAACTTAAGGAAAGAAGAATAAGGAAAGAAAGAACAGAAATTACACACACATAATAAGGAAAGACACCAAATCATCCCTACTAGCAAACACCGCTACACTTAAACTGCCTTAGAAACTCCTTTACAACAGCTTCATCTCTAGTAAGCACTTTCAGCAAAGTATCACGATAAATACAACGTACTAATTTCAATAGCTTTTCTATATAGAAACATACTTAGAAAGAAAGGAGGAAACCAATCCCATTCACAACAGCCTCTAATAACACCTAGGGAAAAAAAAACATAAAACAAAAACTACAATGAAAAACTTGAAAACACCAAAGAAAGAAACTTAATAGGACATTATTAAATGACAGATAGACTTCTATGTTCATGGATTAGCAGAATTAGTATTATGAATCCAACCTATAGATTCAATGCAATTGCCACTAAAATGCAACAGAAATATTTTAGAAGATTTTTAAAACTCATAAAGAAGTACAAAAGATTGAAAATAGCCAAAGCCACCATGAGAAAGAAACAGCACTGCTGGAAGTACCCCAATATCAAATTTTAAATTGCATGAGAGAGTGACAGTAATAAATCATAATAGTGGCACAAAACCAACACAGAGACCACTGCAATTACCCAAGGAACCAAAAAGAACCAATGCAGCTACAGCCTCATGATTCCCAACAATGGTGGTATAAAAACATATCTCAGACAAAAATTAGCCTGTGCAGTAAATGGACAGAAACAGATACCTACATGTGGAAGCCTGAAAGTAGATTTCTAACATTCACCTTCTACAGAAATCAATTCAAACTAGATCAAGGACTTCAATGTAAGGCCTGCAACTTAGAAACTACCAGGAACAAACACTTCAGTATATGGGCAAAGGTGATGGCTTTCTGAATAGGACCACAACAGCTCAGAAAATAATTAAACAGCCATTGCACATCAAAGAAACAATTAGCAGAGTCAAAAAATGGAAGAAAGCCTTTGCCAGCTATTACTCTGTCAACAGACTAATATCTGTAATATATTTTAAATTCAAGAGTTAAACACTATAATAGCAAACAATCAAATCAGAAATGAGAAACTGAAAAGATAACTTTCAAAATAAGAAATGGAAATGTACACCCAATGAAAGCCTTAGAGAAACTACTTTTTTAATTGTAAGTGGTTGTTAATTGAAGATCACTTCTTGGTTGAGAATGAAACCTTGTGTCTACTTCCCGGTCTCAGAACTGGTTTGGATCTGTGCAGGCCATATGCATGCTGTCACAGTCTCTGTGTCTTCATAGGTGCATCAGTCCTGTTATGTCTGGAAGACACTGTTGCTTTGGTATCACCCATCACCTCTGGCTCTGATGATCTTTCTGCCTCCTCTTCCATAGAGTGCCCCGAACCCTCAGGGAGTGAATTTGAGGAAGGCATCCCTTTAATGTGAGTGCTCCAAGGTTGCTCACTCCTTGCACACTGTCCAGTTCATCCTTTTTCTCTCCCTCACTCACTGGTTTTGTCCTACAGGTCCTTCATATATATGGCTTCTAGTTTAGTGTTTTTACAGAATTCATGACTATGTGAAGGAACATGTGGTTCTCTGTGCCTACACCTGTTTATTGTGTCTTTCTTGGACTCTTCCTTCTGTTGTGTTTTATCTTTCTTCTGTTTGTTTCTGTTTGTTTTTGTTGTTGTTGTTGTTTTATTATATTTTATTATTGTCCCTTAGATGCCTGTGTGTTTTCTAATGAGATAAAAGGGGGTGGATCCAAATGGGAGAAGTGGGAAGGAACTGGGAAGAGTAGAGGTAGAGGAAACTGTAATCAAGATATACTGCATGAAAAACAATATTTTCAATAAAAGAAAACAAGAAAAAAGGAAATATGATTTCCTAATGGATACCTGAAAAAGTCCTCATCCTTACACAATAATCAAGTGCAAGTTTAAACCATATTGAGATTTCATTCCATCAAGAGGCTTCAACCCTACCCAGAGAACTATAGACAACTAAAGAAACCTGTGGGCAGGAGAAAATAGTCTTCCTTAGGGAAGAGCATGCCAACTGGCTATCCAACACCAAAGAATAAGCCTGAAAACATGCATACAAGTAACATTATACAGACTGGCAGGTTGTATTTATGTACACACACACACAGACACACACACACAGATACACAGACACACACACACATACCAACAACAACAAGAAGAAGAAAACAACAACTATAAATAAAGCCACGAATTGGAATAGAACAAAGAGTAGTATCTGGGAAGGTTTGGAGGGAGGAAAGAGAAGAAATTTTGTAAGTATATTATAATCTCAAAAAATAAGGACATATTTTAAAAAGAAAACAAACAAGGAACATACTAGAGGGGACATGGCTGGGTGTGGGCGGCCCCTACCCACTGTTGATGGGATGCTTATTTGTTCAGCCACTATAGAAATCAGTGTGGAGGTCTACAAAAAATAAAAATAGCACTGTCATAGGTTCTGTCACAGGATATGGAGATAGAAACCTAAGTCAGCTCAGAGACAGCTGCACACCAGTGATTACTGTGGCACCATTCACGACACCCACATAATAGAAATCAGCCTAGGTGTAAAACAACACGAATTTTTTTAACGTGACTTTTATTCACCCATGAAAAATAATGAAATTATGCTATTTGGGGAAAAAACATGATTGAACTTGAGATTCTGGTAAGTGAAACAGACCAGTCTCAGTGGGATATACAATGCATGATTTCTGTCAGCTATAGAACCTGAATGTTGTGTGGTGCGTGTGTATGGTGACTGCATGTTTATTCATATGAGGGTGTGAATGCAGAGAACGCATTGACCATCTCCTGCTGTTCTGCCCCTTGTTCTATTCAAGCAGACCCTCACAGAGCCTCGAGTTCAGTTTCAGCAGAGCTTTCTACTGGCGAGCACAAGACTCACCTTTCTCCTTCCCTCAGTGCTGGGGTCACAGGCATGCAGGACCTCACCAGCTTTTACATGAGAGCTGTGTATTTGAAACCAGATCCTCGTGCATACACAGCAAGCATTCCTAGGCCTGAGCCATCTCCCTAGCCCTAGGTACTTTAGGAAGGTATGAAAGGAGAAGGATTGCTATTTGAAATACGGAAGATAACCAGGTTTGGGGCAGAGGGGCAAAGAGAGCAAATGTGATCAAAGCATGCTATAAATGTATAAAAACGTGATCATGGAAAGTATTATTTTGTAAAAGTGATATACACTACTAAATGGATGAACTTCCCCAATATGGTTTTTAATATTTAACTTTAAAAAGAATTAAAGAAAGCAAACTGACAGAGGGAAAGAGGTAAGGAAGAAAGGAGAGAGGGAGGGAAAAGAGGAGGGGAAGGAAGGGACGGGGAGGAAAGAGAAGGGGAGAGTCTGTTACCTATCTCAGTATAGGGCCGGACTGTGCCTTCCTCTCTTATAGTGAGTTACTAATCCACACTGAGAATGAGAACTCACTTGGATAGACAGTCTCTGCAAAGGAAACCAAGTCTATAGAGTGGATCCAAATTCAATATGACTAATGTTCACACAAAGGGGTAAATTTACACCTGAGATTCATGGAGAAGGTAGCTCATTTCTAACCCAATCAAAGTCTGGAACAAAGCTTTTACTCACAGCCCTCACAGAAGCCAGAACCACTAACACTCTCAATATGGAACAGCCTCCAGAACTCTGAAAGCTTTCTGTTGTCTCATCAACCTACTACATGTTGCTCCGTTGCAGTAGTTCCAGAGAAGTAGTGCACTTATAAAAAGCTGACCTTGTAGCATTTTATTATGTCCTGTTTCAACTTCTCCTCCCCACCTCTGTAATAACCTTCAAAAGGCTTGAAAAGGACTGAACATATCGTGGAGCCTGGCAGCCACTAGAGGGAGTAAGAGCACTCAGACACCGACAGGATTTTTCCCTAAGAGGACTGTCATTGGATCTGTCCAAGGTCCTCTGGCCAATTCTACTGGATTTTATAGTACACTGCATTGTATAGTGATTGCAGGAAGTACATTATCCAAACTTCTTATGAGAAAAAAACTAGCGAATGACATTTGGAACACTGAAAAATTCTAACACATCCCAAAGAGAAAGAACAAGTCCAACCATAGGAATGTGAGCTTGCCCAGAACTGTGTACATTCATGTAAACACTAAATTTTCACCTCTGAATGCAACTGAGGTCGTACATAGCTTAACGTGAATAGTAAAACATAACTGTCACCTGTCTAGATGGAGACTATGCCCAAAGGGAGCAGGAGAGCAGAGAACCCTCGAATAAAGGCTAAAGGACTAACTGGTGACAAATGTTTTGAGATTCTAGCTAGTTATTACCCTAAACTAACTGACAGAGACCTCGGTATTAATAAGCAAAGAAAAGAAAATTAGCCAAAACACCACCACCCTATCTTTAAAAAGGCAAATAATTTTATTTACAGAATCACTATGCTATATTATTTTAAATGTGGTTTTCAATTTTTTAAAAAAAAGACAAATAAAAAAGATTCAAGAAATACACAAGTAAAAAACAGCAGTCAAGTAACCTTGAGAAAGAACAAATGTTTATCTCAACTGATTAGAATATTAAATTTGCCATTTTAAGTATGAACCAAGAAAACCATACCTCAAATACTAATAAAAATATGAGATGCAGTTATTTCAAATAGAGAATATCAATAAAAAGATTAAGAAGAACCAGAAAAAAACCCAAACTAAAAAGTATATTTACTGACATGAAAACTCCAATCTCAGCATCAATAGGAGACTAAGCAGCAGAAGGAACAGAAGCCTTTAAGAGAAAGACACCTGGGGGTTATCCGGACTGAGAGAAACGAGACTGAGAATAAAAGTAAATGAACCACGGCTTGGATAAAAGGGAAATCATCAGAGTTCCAGGAAAAGTAGAGAGAAACATTACAGAGAATGCTTGAAGAAACATTGATTAAAACGTTTACGAAATTCACAAATATCACAAATCTACAAACTTGAGAAGGTAACTGAACTTCAGCAAGGGAAAATCAAGAAGATACACACTAAGACACTTCATGATCCATCAAAATCTATAAACAAAGGATTCTCTGCTTATAATAAAAGCCACAAAGAGAAGTAACTACTTATATATAAATGATCCTTAACTAATAGTTTATCTCTCATTTTTCCTTAGAAGACATGATAAAATATAAAATCTGAATAAGCTTAAAAGCAAAGCAAATTACCATGAAAATATATTTTACAAATTCCAGAACAAGATGGATTTCTCAGAAACTGTATCAAATAAAGTAAAATTCACAATAATTCTTCACAAACTGTTTCAAAACTTATGAGGAAATATACCAAAGTCTGTTCTATAGACACCACCATCCTAATGTTAAAGTCAAAGGACTACAAGCCTTTATGAAGATAGAGCTCATAATACTAGCAATGAAATCCAACGTCACAGAGAAGGTCTAGAGTGGACCAGTGAGATGGGGCAGCAGCTCCCACCATGTGACAAACTGAATTCAATTTACGGGACCTACAGAACTGAAGGAGGGGACCAATTCCTTTAATTTGTCCTCTGACCTCCACACAAAGGTGGTAGGGGGCTTTCATGCACGTCCGTCCCTCCACATCCTCCAAACATACAAATAATAAAGTGTTTTTTTAAAAAGGAAAGGACTATGATCAACAAAGGATTAAACATTATGATGAACAATCAATATAAAGCATCATAGCAATAAAAGAAACAAAATCAAATGATCATTTCCACAGATGTAACAAAGACAATTTGACAAAAATCCAACACCCTTCACAGCAAAAACATTCACCACACAGGAACAGAAGGAGCCTTATTCAGGCTGATTAAGAACATCTTTAAGAACATAGCATTATGCTGAATATTCAAAAACTTAGAAGCTCTCTCAAACCCTAAGACAGAGGCAGCACAAGGTGATTTGCTATAATCAGCACTGAAGAAGCTGTAAATGAAGCCACTGTGCGAAAAAGAAATTGCATTCATATTGAAAACAAAGATATGCAGCTATTTCCATGTGTCAGCTAATAAATTTTGCAAATGACAAGGAATGCTATCACTGTGAAAGTATTAACTGCAGGCCTAAAACCAGCAATCTAAAACCTAGCTACATTTAATTTTTCATTTAAAATAACATTAAAAATGAAATAAAGAAGAATAAAGAACATAACTATAAACTTATATTCTGAAAACTGTAGTTTGTATGCAGCTTGAAGAGACATTAGGCTAAAACAAATGTGAAGCTATTTAACATTTACTCAAGGGAAGGACTCCAATTTTACAAGCCCAGTGCACGGCGTGATGCAATTGACACTGATTACAGAATTAATGTGGAATTGCAAGGACCCGCAGGAGCAACAACAATCTTAAAGAGAAAAAAGTTGAAGACTTCACATGTAAGCATTTAAAGACTCGATATAAAGCAACAATAATCAAAATAGCAAGGTGCTGGTCTAAGAAGCAGACATGCAGACCAACAGAGCAGAATGGAGAGTCCATCAGCTAAGCCCACTTTTCAATATGGCTGCTTTTCAATAATAGTGACAAGACAGACTTCAAAAGAGAGAATAATCACTTCAACAAGAGGACAGCTATACACTAAAGAATGAGGTTCAGCTCTAGCATTTGTCAAAAGCAAAAACTAACTCAGAATGGATCAGAATGACTCTTAAAAGGAAACAGAAGAATACACTGAGACCATCAAAGTTTAACCTATATTTTTCAAAAGACAAAGAGCAAAATACAGCTGGGCTGTGATGGCTCATGCCTTTAATCCCAGCACTTGGGAGGGAGACAGAGACCAGCCTGGTCCAAGGACAGTCAAGGCTACACAGAGAAATGCCATCTCTCACCAAAAAAAAAAAAAAAATCATTAATTCACAGACTGGGTGAAAATATTTGTAAGTCATATGGTGTCTAATAAGCTTCCAAGAGCCAGGATACATAAAGAACTCTACGACTCAACAAAAACAACAAAAAGTAAGACCTAGATATGGTCTCAAATGGGCATTCCTGCAGAAAGATACTACATCCATATTATACAGGTATTTGAGAAGAGGCACCTCATTGGTCATTAGCAGCATACAACTCAAAACCACAGAAGGTATCATTTCACACACAACTAGGATTGGCGTAATAATAAAAACAGATGGGTTTTAACAGGTATTGATGTGGATATCAGGAAGTTTGGACCTCCATCCACTGCTGGTATGAAGAGAGACAAGTTCAGGCTCTCTGGAAAATATTTTAGCAGTTCTTCCATAGGTTACCCAGATCACTGCTATGTTAGCCATAAATGATTCTCCTAAGACAGACTTAAGAGAAATAAAAGCATTCACATACATAAGACAGTTATTCAGATATAAAAAGGAACGAAGTACTTATAGAACCTCAACAAAAAACAATGTCATACAAAGGCCATCCAATGTGTAGTTTTAACTAAGCCAAGAACAGCAGATATCAGCCTGAAGGGATTAGCAAGTGTTCAGGGCCAGAAGTGCGTGCTTCGTGAGCAAAAGTGCTCCATCACAACATGATGACAATGCAAAAGCAGAAAGTGCTGACGGCGGTCAGCCTCATCAACAACAACAACAACAACAAAAAAAAAAAAAAAAAAAAAAACAGGGTTTCGTGGCAAGTAAATTAACTCAACAAAATGTTAAAAAGTTGCTGCTGCTGTGCCTCATGCGATTACTCTTGAAAGGATATATCCAAAATCTTTACTGTAGTTAGATCTCAACTGGAAATTATTTTAGCACATAGAAGCTCCCCACATTTTATACCATAGTGAGTAGTATACACATTACAAGTAAAAACTCTACAGGAAACCTCAGATAACTTTTAGAAATAACTTTCTTTGCACACAGAATTGCCCTTGGATGATTCAAGCTCTACAGAAACCATTTAATTCCGATCTGCAGAGGAGAGTAACTGGGGAACATGACACTTTTCAGCAGGACTGTTAAACTGTAAACAGGTGCTAGTAACTTTCAATTACTCAAAAGCTATTTATGAGTACCAGGAAAATGTGTTGATCCCACTATTTTCAGTGTATCTTGAGTCAAGTGAAAACTTCTTGGCAATCGAGCCAAATGTCCAACTATGAAAAACAAAAGGAAAATTAGAGATCAAAGTTTGTCTTGTAAACATTCCCAAGTATTAAAATATAATTTATCTTGACTCCATTTCAAGAAGCATGAATCAGTCTCCTAATGACATGCTACCTATTGCTCTGCATACTCTTTAAAGAATTCCATATACCTGTGACTTACCCTGTTATAAATCTTAACCCAGCCTTTCTGTGCCGGCTTACAATATTCTCCCACCTTACAGGACCCCTAAAACAAACCCCTCCTCCCTCCAGTTTCCTGCCTGACCTCATTAATTAGTTGTCATGGAACACTCAATGTACAATGGAGTACAGTTATTTACCCACATACATCACTTTCCTCTATTGGTTGAAGTACCGGTGTTTAAAGTCAAGAATCGTTTGCAAGCACTATACCTGTGACATGAAAACTATTAAGACAATGATCTTGAAAAATTCCCTGATGGTCTTCCCTCATTGTTGAATGAGCATATGATGGTGTGATGCTCTGAACAGAACAGATAGGAAATGCAGCACAATGACTGTAAAGCATTAATCCCAACGAGCCTTAAGAACCAGCAGGTACAGAGGGGACAGCACGGCATTAAAGGCCTGCCACACGATTATATCAGGAAAGTTACTTTAAACTACAAGTTTGAGGGTTTTCATCTGCAAAATGAGACTGACAAGTAATTCCAGCCTTACAGAATTATCATAGAAGCTATGAAGTGCTATGTAATTATCAGCCTTTACTATTCACAGTTTACATGTTAAGATGCTAAAAGCTTATCCTGTTTTTGATAGCCCTTATTGGAGAAAAGGAAAGCAAGGCAATATTTTTAAACAAAAACACAAACTTTCATTACCAGGTACAAGGCCAAGAGACATACTCAACTGCATCTTTCTCAGGCAGAATAATTAGACAATTTATTCTCACAGAACTCTTTGTGCCCATCACCTGGACTTTATATAAGAGTAATCTTCATATCCCTCTCCTCGTCCTAGTTTGCTTTCTGTTTCTGTGATAAGCACCACGCCCCAAAAGAAGGGTAGAAAGGATTTATTCACCTTACAGGTCATACACCATCCAGGAAAGCAAAGACATCAAGGACTCAAGCCTAGACATGGGGCAGCAAGTTAAGCAGAAGCTCGGAGTTATCGTGCTTGCTGGCTAGCTTCCTCTGGCCGGCTCAGCCTGCTTTCTTACACTGCCCAGGACCACCTGCCCAGGGATGACACCACCCCCAGAAGGCTGGTCCCTCACACATCAAAAGCAAGTTTAAAAAGTACCCCTATTCCCAGGTGACTACAGTTTGTGTCAACTTAACAAAAACTAGTAAGCATGCCCCCATTTCTTTCCTTTATCTACAGTATCCCTTTCTTCGCACTTCTTTTACGTCTGTATTATAGTTCTCTTATTTGAATAAACTTTAACTCTGACAAGTGTATCTTTAGTATATTTACTTAGGATCTATGGGACATAGTCTATAATTTCAATACACACACAATAATAACAACAACAACAACAACAACAACCAAACCCTTCTAGCTAAAAAGCAAATCTAGTAAACGCTCGTTTCTCTCTCCAATATATTTTTGAAACTGGGATTACTTGTTTCCAACTCCAACTACACCCTGCATTTTACATCCAGAACCAACAGAGGGCGCTCCACTATCAAGGATGGTCTAAAAGCTCCCTGGGTTCACAACACAGATTCAGTACAATACATCGCTAAATAGACTCGCTCTGAAACACAAGGCTGGCAATGACCCACGGACTTGAGTTTATTAAGGCACTCTTAAAGTTTAGATAACTTCCTGGAGCTAGATCTCCTTCACAACCCCATAGCGGTCTTCTCTATGCAAATGTAGTTCTTTTCAAGATTCCTCCCCAAAAAAAGGCTCTCTAGTGCAGTCCCAGCCAGAGAGGGTTTCTTTGTGAAAACGGAGTCACGTGACACGGGGCCAACGCAAATCTCGTGAGGAGCCGCGGCAGCCAGAGCTCCCGCCATGCGGCGCCGAGCCTCACCTGCAGGGGGCGCCCGCAGCAAGGCAGAGAGCAGGACGGCGGACAGCGACAGCGCCGAGAGCAGGGAGCCCGAGGCCCCGGCCCGCCGCCGGCCCCGCGGAGCCCGGCCCGGGGCCAAGGCCTCCATCCACACGCCGCCGACGGCCGAGCCTCGGCGCAGAAGCTCGTTACCTGGCGCGCGCCCACCCGCCGCCGGAAGTTGGCGGACGGCGGGACGGAAGGACGGACCGACGGACACGCCGCCACTTCCGCTCGGGTGATCTGCGGGAGGTGTACTAGCTTGAGACCCAGCTTGGGTACACATGGGAGGCAAGAGGTCGATCCCCTAGAGGCTCCGTTGGCTTCGAGGCCACCGCACCAAGGAAACCCTCCAGAACCTGTCTGGTCTGAGATTCCAAAGTGAGAAGAATCTTGTGTCGCAAAGTTCTAACCTTTGCCTTCCCATGGTGTCTGTGTGCAAAGGAAAAGCCCCTCATATTAACTAGGCAGTGTACTGAGTTTCAGCCTTTAGGTGCCTAATGGCAGCAGATCCTGAGAACTGATGACTTAATGAATGTACAGCTCTCCTAAAGTTTCTGGCTATAGTAATGCCAACGCATTAGGTTCCTGACCATTGTAGTGCGAACGATTGTGCATAATCAGTGTATGGAACTTCATGAAAAACACATTCAGTGAACACCTACGAGAAATTAAAGGTATTGCCTAAAATAGTGGTATGATGGGAAGACGGAGGAAATAAACCATAGATGAAATTGACTTTCATGCAGTACTCAGCTTGGAAGATCATCTTTCTCAACTTGGATTCAGGAAAACATGCAAAACCAGCTCACAAATCATTTATAATGAGAATGTATTTTAAATTGAAAGAGAATCGTGCATCCACTTTTCTGCCTTTGGAAGGATTTAATGATAGTCCGACTAGGATAAAAATAAATTTTATACAAATATATTGAAAACGTAGAAATAGACTGTTAAATGTTTTCACTTTAACATGAAGAGATGGGTAATACTAAGTGGAGTAAAAACTTACTGACTTTCGTGTTTTGGATAAACTGTGTACAGGACCTTATGCTGAAAAACTTACCCATTTATTTCAATGTTACTGCTTGTTTAGTAGTATATCTCAAATTTTTCGATCATCATCGTAGGTGGGCGTGACCACATTCTGCTTATACGTACTATCATACAATTGATCTGATTTATATATTCTATACCTGACTCTTGTAGAAGCTTACCTTATTTGTATTTTTTTCTTCATTCAAGGAAGGTGTGAGTTATTATCCCTCAAATTGTAATAATTAAACTTAGTTGCAGTTTTCATGCAAAACCAAATCGTCTAGTTAAAAACAACTCTTAAGTGCACTGCTATGGTGATCATTTGAAACATCTTGTTTTTTATGCTGCCATTTACTGAAATAACATAAATGCTTCATTGTTTTCATTCTAGACATCGTGTAACCTTAAAGAAACTGCAGATAATTTAAGGCATCTAAGGATGGACTTTTACTTTGGCTATGATTATGAATTATTTTCCTTAAAAATCAGTATATCTTCATTTTTAGTGTGTTTAAATTAAACATATACCAATGTTTATAATTTATCCCAACCAGGAAAGTACTTATTTCTAGTTCGGTTGTGTGTGTGTGTGTGTGTGTGTGTGTGTGTCTGTGTGTGTATAAGAGAGAGAAAGAAACTGTGTGTATGTGTTCACTAAATCAACTTCAGTGTATTCTTTAAATTACTATCTTACCCACAAAATATGAACATGTTAAATTTTTTACATGCGTGTGTGTGTGTGTGTGTGTGTGTGTGTGTATAAGAGAGAGAAAGAAACTGTGTGTATGTATTCACTAAATCAACTTCAGTGTATTCTTTAAGTTACTATCTTACCCACAAAATATGAACATGTTAAATTTTTTTACATGTGTGTGTGTGTGTGTGTGTGTGTGTGTGTGTGTGTGTGTGTGTTTGGTTTCCTGAGCATTGGAGAAAAAAGTATAATGGAAATGTTATCAGCACTTTTTCTGTGGGTTTCCTAGAGAATTGCATTGTGATGCACATAATAAGCAGTTCCGTGAGCTGCGGTTCTGCCTGTTGCCAAGCAGCAGAGGCCCTTTCTGTGGTTTTTTTGATGACGATGATGACGATGCTGTCCTATTTCTATACTGGCCAATCTCCCTTTCAGCAGAAAAAAATTACCTTAAGATTTTTTAAATGACAAACATTTAGGAAATTGAATTAATAATTTTACGGCAGATCAATCCTAATCTTCCGTTACTGGATATATGGGGTTTTAATAGTTAAAGGATAAAGAATTATCAAAGGAATTTAATTTACAATCCTCAAAAATGAGACAGTCCATGGATATGGAGTTTCAGAACACGCCTGGAAAGATTAGTATTCCTGAAAGGTTTACCTTCTCAGAAGGAAAGGCCATTGAGCACCCAGATTACCCACATTACAGCAACCTCCTACAGAGAATGAACATGCCCTTTGTGAAAGGGTTTGAAGACAGACATAACTGTAACAGATTTGAAAAGAAATGCAACCCTACATTTTTAAAATTTCATCCTTACCCCCCTTCAGTCCTGCCGGACTGTCATCTTCACTACCCCTATCCCCCACCATTTGGGAGGGCATATCCGTTATTCCCACTGCGTGATGATGTGCCCTTGGCTGACTCCTGCTCAGGATTTATGAGTGCTGGTGGGGATGCTGAGTTAAAGCCTGGTGTTGGCCGAGCCATACCAAACCTGGCAAGTTTTTATGATGTGAAACCTCAAAATAGAGTGCCTAGGCCAGACAAAGGATTTCAAACAACAATAAAAAGGCAAACAATACTTTCAGAAGAACTAAAACAGAGCAGCAGATGGAATTCCAGGAAAGTACCAGACATTTCCATCAAGGCAAATCTTGGAGGTAAGTAAAGCAACATAGCCTTTATATGTCCTTCAAGTAAGGCAAAGGAGCATGAGCTTGAGTTGGGTTTTTGTTTGTTTGTTTGTTTTTTTAATTTTAGCAGTTAAATTGGCATAAATTATAACTGAACAAATTATTTTAAATTAGATTTTAAGAAGGTCTTGTTACAAGGGATACAATGTATAAATCTGCTTGTAAAACAAAATTGTTTTAAAATCAAAAAAATCATTTGATTTTTTAAATTTAAGTTTAATTGATCAACAGCAAATATATTAACAAATAATTTATTCTAATTATACAGATAACTTATTTTACCAAAAGAGGATTTATGTGTCATGTTATAATTGCATAACAAGCTTCTATCATTGTTTCTCTCCCTTGTAATCAATCTGCTGGTTAAAATGTTAGGTTACATGGACTGAAATTCAGTGGGAAAGATGAAAGTAAATTTGGTAAGAACAGGAACTGAAGAGAAGCAAACCCCTCATAAGTAGTGTTATGCTTCTGATGGCTGAGTTATTGGTACCATGGCATCTGTACTATGATTCTCTGGACAGAGAAGTAGTGAGAAATATCTCCAAAGGAAAACCACAACTACTACTTCCTGTATAGGAAGTGTGCATGGTAGGCAGGGAGGGAGTGATAAAAGATTAGCATCTTTGACCTTGGGAAAAGGTCAGACCTTTGGCTGGGGCGCCTTGGCTTCCTACAGTGTCAGAAATTGCAGATGCTTCCAGAGTTCATCTTAAGCTTTCACCCAAAACCTCAGAGGATAAAGGAAGACAATGTGTGACAAAGGGCAAGGCCACCGACTGTCTGCACAATAGAGATGCATTCTATCTGACATTCTGCCTGGGGGGCAGACCATAATTATTAGGGATCAAGAAGAACATACAAGGAAAGAACAAAATCACCATGAAAAGGCACTCCGCATGACTCCAGCCTCACCCTCCAGCTGCTTTTAATAAGCAAAGTATGAATTACACTTTTCATGTATCACTCAATTTACAGTCTTAAAACAACCATAGGGTGTTCCTGAATTTTAGACTATCTATAAAGAGTATTAACAAAGTCAGCGTATTTTAAGAGTTGGTTATCTGAAAATTCTATCTAGGGAAATATGTTCCTGAGAATCAAATGCAACAAATAATAAACACTATGCTAGTTGTTAGAAATCAAAAAAGGAGCTTGGACTCACAGTTTATTGCTAAGAATACATCATTAAAAGAAATAAATTGGCTGGAGAGATGTCTCAGTGATTAAAAGTACTGACTGCTCTGCCAGAAGATACAGGTTCAAATCTCACAACTGACTGTAACTCTAGTTCCAGAGGACCTGACACTCTTACACCGAATCACATAAAATTAAAGAAATAAAAAATTTAAAAAGAAATGAAATCATGTATAGTCATGAATACTACTTACCACGTAAGCAAAAAGCTCCAGTCCAAAAAGGCAACATTGTCAGTCAGTTCTTAAAAGTAGTTCTCACCCTGAATTCCCATAATATCATTCCAAGACACTTTAGGCTGAAGAAAAGACTTATTAAAGGAACTAAATTACAAAAATTGGTTTTATAAACATGGCAATAACAACTTAGAAGCAAATTTAGGACTTATCTGGGCTATATATTTTACTGTCTGAATAGAATAAAACCTCTGAGTTTAAGCTCCAAGATCAATACAATATGGGCTTGACTCCTATGTTTTCCTGTTATGTGACCTGGAGCTACTTAAAATTCTCTGTCTATCCGTGTATCCTTACTCATAAGCCAAGGAAAGTAATTTGTAGCATGTTACTACTGACTGTTTTATATGAATATTATTCATGTAAAAATAACTAATGTGAAAAACAGAACCAGTGTGGGCAGATAGCATAAATTAAACCCCAGAATGTTCAGTTTCTTCATACATAAATTAGAAACAATATGTATCTTACAAAATTCTAAGAATTAAAATGTATAATGGCCAGGAAATTTTCTGGAACCTGGAAGAGTATTCAATAAATAATAGCCATTATTATTAATTATTATCTTCTAACAGTTTCAAAGAGTAATATTTGAGATTTGTGGATTGAGTTTCACATAATTTTCAAGTGTTTCAATGACTTTGAAGACCCTAGAAATGTTTATTAATCATAAATGACAAATATGTCAGATTTCAGAAAAACTAAATTCACATCCCCAATAAATCCTGACAAAGAAAGAAATCTTAGAATATATTATACTACATTTAGTGTTTTCTTTTTTGTTATGGTTATTTTATTTATTTACACCCCAAATGTTGCTCCCTCTTCCAGTCCCCTCCCCCTCCCTTTGCCTCTGAAAGGATGCCACCACCCCACCCCACCCCCGACATCTCCCCACCCTGGGGCATCAAGTCTCTACAGGATTAGGCACTTCCTCTCCCACTGAGATCAGACAAGGCAACCTTGACCAGCCCATGTATGCTCTTTGGTTAATGGCTTACTCTCTGGGAGCCTCCAAGGGTCTAAAATAGTTGACACTGTTGGTCTTCCAATGGGTTGCCATCCCCTTCAGTTCCTTCAGTCCTTCCCCTATTTCTTCCAGAGGGGTCTCCAAACCTCACAATAATGCTTGGCTGTGGGTATCTGCATCTGTCTTAATTAGCTGCTGATAGAGCCTCTGTGAGAACAGCCATGTCCTGTCTGCAAGCATAACATAGCATCAGTAATAGTATTAGGAGTCAGTGCCCACCCATAGGATGGATCCAAAATTGGGCAGGTCACTGGTTGGCCATTCATTCAGTATCAGCTCCATCTTTTCTCCTACATTTCTTTTAGACAGGAACAATTTTGGGTCAAAATTTTTGAAGGTGGCTTAGTGTTATCATCCCTCCACTGGGAGTCCTGTCTAACTACTAGAGGTGGTCTCTTCATGTTCCATCTCCCCACTTTTGGGCATTTCAGCTAAAGTCACCCACATTGAGTCCTGAGATTCTACTTTAAACCAATAAGAATAGCTAGGTTCGAAAACTCAAGTAACAGCATAGCACATGCTGGGGAGGATGTGGAGAAAGAGGAACACTCCTCAATAGCAAACTGGTACAACCACTCTGGAAATCAATCTGTCATTTCTTCAGAAACTTGGAAATAGTTCTACCTGAAGACCCAGCTATACCTCTCCTATACCCAAAAGATGCTCCACCATACCACAAAGACACATGATCCAGATGTTCATAGCAGCCTTATTTGTGATAGCCAGAAACTGGAAGCAACCCAGATTTCCCTCAACCAAAGAATGGATACAGAAAGAGTGGTTCATTTACACAATGGAATACTATTCAGCTATTAAAAAGGAGGATATCATAAACTTTGCAGGCAAATGGGTGGAACTAGAAAATATCCTCTGAGAATATTTTCTGAGTAAGACCCAGAAAAACATTCATGACATGTACTTACTGATAAGTAGATATTAATCAAAAAGTATAGATTACTCATGATACACCCCACAGACCCTAAGACATTAAACAAGGAAGGCCCAATTCCACTTAGAAGAGGGAACAAAATAATCATGGGAGGCAGACAGAGGGAGGGACCTGGGTGAGAGAGGGGAGGAGAAGGGAAAGGCGGGATCAGGATCAGGTATGGGGGAAAACAGGAGAGAAGCCTGGGGAGCCAGGAGAATGGATGGAAATATGCAGCTGCCAGTGGTGGGGGTGGAGGAACCTCTAGAAAGTCCCACATTCGGTATTTTCAATGGAGTTTCACAAATATTAAAGCAACATCACAAAAGATTACATTGACAACTTTTCCCATCCCAATACTGTCTGATCTTTTCTCTTTTTTTGTTCCTGAATGGCTCTTTACTGGACACTTTGATTTTCATTGCTCATAGGGCTTGGTTTTTCTTATCACAGATAAAATAAGTTTGTCTACTGCTTTTTCTCATGTTGGACTCCAGCTGATATCAATATTTAGACATATCTGTATATCTTTCAATCTTCCTATCCATTACTACACCTTAGGCGTTTATTAAAATATTACATATGGAAGAGTGGTTGGCTGCAACAGTCCCTTATTTCTCAGTTATAGAGAATGAGAAATCCTAAATCAAGCAGTCCTGAAATTTGCCTCTTCATGAAGCCCTCTTCCTGGCTTCAGATAGCTGCCTACTCCCTCTGTCCTTCAGGCGGCAGAGAGAAACAGAGACCCAATGCATCATCACTGCCATTATGAACGTAATGTAAGCAATAATGTTATGTGTCCTAATAGGTGGTCAATAAACATGTTGAGCTGCATGACACAAACTTGGCTCACACTTCGATAGTCAATAGTTTCATCTTTCAAGTCTGATGATAATAAAGATGAGAATACAGCTCAAAATTGTAAATAAAAAGAATGAGCAGGAGAAGGAGGATTAGGAAGAGGAGGAGGAGGAGGAGGAGGAGGAGGAGGAGGAGGAGGAGGAGGAGGAGGAGGAGGAGGAAGAGGAGGAGAAGAAGAAGAAACAATCTCCATCTGAGAAGAAATACATTCAGTATTATAAGCTGGGGAGGGAAGTTACCAGAGTAGAATTCAGTGATGACCACTGATCACTGGAGTGTACAAACCATCTCTCAAAATCTTTCCTTTACCAACATCTCTGTTTGCCTAGCTCCCAAAATTTTAACTTCAGAATTGAAGGTTTGTACAATAGATTAATTCATGGAACTAAACTATGATTGGAGGACAAAGAAGGCTGTTCTGTGCCTAGGAGATCACAGAAGGATTATCTCTGGAGACTACCAAAGTCACAACAGCATGCTCACTTCTATTGATCACCTGAACCAATCACAGTAGTTTCTGAAAGTTTTAAAACTCCCTAATTAAAACATTCCAAAGACATCCATTTATAGTTTAAGTTCAAGGCTTTCCTGTGCTGACCCTTTTGTCCCTTGTTCTTCCACCTTTCCTGCCATTCCTTCCTGATACTTTGTATGTTAACTGTGACTAACATTCTGCAGTTTTAACAGCATTATGCTTTCATAGACCAGGGTACTTTACATACTGTTTCCCTGCCTGGAACAACTGGTTTTCATTCACTTCCCCTTTTTTAAAGTTTATGTCCTGTTTAATTTTCAAGATTAGATCAGTTGTCATTTTCAGGAAGATGTTCCTAACTCCTGACAATCTGGTTGGACTAGATAGCTCTTTTCTGCAACCTCACAGAACTCTGGACTCCATTCTTGTTGCAATTACCACATAGTGGTTTCAGTACTTGCATGTATGAATTTTCTGCTTGCTGATCAGTACCTCAAAACCACATTCTGCTTGTCATTTTGATATGGCCATTAGCTTCTACTTACAGGACCCCAAATACTTTGAAGGTTATATTTTTGTAAAATATATTACATGGGTAATGTCATAAGATTTCTAATCTATCATTAGATGGGTTGTATAGATAGTATCTAGAATTGTTTTTTGCTACATCCATGCCAAATACACACACACACACACACACACTATATATACATATACAGATTCTTAGTATCCAACAGTCCTCTTACAGAAGCAAGTTGAACATTGAAGTAATTCTCTGCCATGCTATAATTTTCTAAGTGCATAAGCCCCAGAAATATGTCTTCATAACAACTCACATTGCAGAGACCATCTCTACCCAAATCTCTCAAAGATCCAGTAAAGCAATTAGATGATTTATTATAAAATGCCTAATATCATGTATCATAAAGGAATGTTGGGGGGGTTGTTTAGTTAGGTTTCAGAAATGAGTAATGTTTGACTATCTTTTTTTCTTCATGTCATGAGTTGGACAACTTAGCTGATAGTTCATTTAATTTCTTTCAATTATATCTGAAAACAGACCAAAATCAAATGGAAAAGTTGCAAAAATTCCATTTGAACTTACAAAATGGTACATGGGGATTGAAGGAGGTGTCGTAGAACTAGAGGGAAGCTGATAGGCATCTCCAGAAAAGAACTTCATTTTTAATCAGAACAGCTGAGGGGCCACAGTCTCTCTGTAGAATGGAAGTTGGTGTGCATTTGGTATGTGGCTCTTGGAGCTTTAGAGGACAAAAAAAAATGTTAGGGGACTTTGGAGTTAAGAGGAATCCATCTGAGAGTAAGTCCCCCTGCAGAAATGGGAGTGAAATTATTATTTGCTAAACTCTGTACCTAGGACCTAAGGAAGCATAGCTTGTGTTAATTTTATATAGCAGGAGGAGAGTTTTGACCTGATCAGCTGTGATGGATCATGCTATTGCCTTTATGTAATCATAGAAAAACCTCTACACATGTTATAGTATTAAAATCAAAATGATTTGGTTACAGAGGGAAACTGAAATAATGCCCAGAAAGGTGTAGGTGGAGGAGGAAGAAAAATGGAGGACATAGAGGAGGCAAGCCAGTAAAAGAGGTTGTATCATTAGATAGGGGTCCCAGTAGAGTGGGGAGGATTCATGCGGTGTCTTGAAAGGCTGCACATATTTGGAAGAAGTTAGTTGGGTCAGAATGAGAAAGATGCCATAGAGTTAATTGGACAAGAGCAATAGCTTGCTATTGGGAATTTCAGAAAGAGTAGGGGGTGGGAAGAGGTTGGAAAAATCAGAGCTGTCTTGAGAGGTCAGCTGTGGGTATAGGACCTGGGAAGGGCCAGACATTGTATGAGGACGTAGCTTGAGAGGGGAGTAGATTCAAAGTGACAAGGGTGCAGGGGCATCCCAGGAGCTCTAGACATTAGTGGACAAATAGCCATAGCAGGTGGATGAGTGGAATTGGCCACATTTATGAGCTTGTGAGTTCTGTTTAAGAGGCATACCCAGCTGTTTTGTGCAGAGATTAAAAAGAGATGTAAGAATAGAAGCCATAGAAGGATCAAGATGAACGGAAGAGCACCTGGGCCACAACCAGCATAGATAAATGGCTTGCTATCCCCTGACCTCCATTATCTGGCCCACAGTTCTGCCTGCCTTCTGGAAAATACCTGCAAGGAAGGCAGGAACATCTAGTGTATATCCCTCCCCACAATCCCCCGCCTGTCAGGTCTGTCTATGTGGGGCACAGCCAGCAGAGGTGGACCTTGTGCTTTCTCCTGACATCCATCATTCAGCCCACAGCTTTGCCTGCCTTCCAGTGGAGGCATGCATGGGGTGAGAGGGGCCAGAAACATTCAAATTCATGTGGAAAACAATCATCAGAGGTGAACAGCTTCCTATTCCCTGAGATCCATTGTCAGGCCCACAGCTATGCCTGTCTCTGTGAGGAGTCCTGCTAGCATCAGAAACATGCCCCCAACACTAGGGACAACCAGATGGCAAAGGCCAGCATAAGAATAAAATCATCTAGTCTGTGCCACAGAGCTCCATAGCCAAATAGTGCCGGGAGAAAGCTAGCATCCCAAGAGTGTGCACAAGCCCATGAGTGGAGGTAAGAAGAGCACCACTGCTCAGCAGGACCTGCCCAGAATCCTCAGGACACTGGGACAGAGGAACAGCCTGGGACAGGAGCCTTCCAGTTTACACCTGTGGTCTGTGCCATGCTGCTCCATACACAAATAGCGCAGGGAAAGAGCTACCCTCCCATGAGTGTGGACAAGCCTGTGAGCAGGGAATAAGGCCAGCGCCTCTGCTCAGAGGGGCCCGCCCAGAAGCCTCAGGACAGAGGGACTGAGGAGTGGCCTTCCAGTTTCTTTCTGCAGCCAGGTTGCTGATCCTGAGACACAGAGCTCCATACTCAGTGCCAGGAGAGAGCTGGTCTCCCATGAGTGCCGACAAGCCTTCAAGCACAGGAAACCCACCACTTCTGTTCAAATCCTTGATCAAGAGGAACCCTCACAGAGCCACCAGGATAAAGGAACCAAGGAACAGCTGGGGACAGGATCCTTCTGCTTTCTATCTGCACCACAGAGCTGACCTTGTACCACAGCTCACCAAACCCAAATTCCTCTCAGAGAGAACTGGTCTCCAAGGACTACTGACACAAAGGCTTGCAGGAGGGACAAGCCACAGTCAGAGAGAGCAAGACCAGTTAACATCAGAGATAACCAGATGGCAAAAGGCAAGGGCAAGAACATAAGAAACAGAAACCAAGGTAACTTGGCATCATCAGAACCCAGTTCTCCCACCACAGCGAGCCCTGGATACCCCAACACACCAGAAAAGCAAGACTGAGATTTAAAATCATTTCTCATGGTGATGATAGAAGACTTTAATAAGAAATAAATAACTCCCTTAAAGAAATACAAGAGAACACAGGTAAACAGCTACAAGTCCTTAAAGAAGAAATACAGGAAAACACAATCAAACAGGTGAAAGAAATGAACAAAACCATCCAAGATCTAAAAATGGAAATAGAAACAATAAAGAAATCACAAAGGGAGACAACCCTGGAAATAGAAACTCTAGGAAAGAGATCAGGAGTCATAGATGCAAGCATCACCACAGCATACAAGAGATAGAAGAGAGAATCTCAAGTGCAGAAGATACCATAGAAAACATTGACACAACAGTCAAAGAAAAAGCAAAATACAAAAAGCTCCTAACCCAAAACATTCATGAAATCCAGAACACAATGAGAAGACCAAACGTAAGGATAATAGATATAGAACAGAGTGAAGAATCCCAACTTAAGGGGCCAGTAAATATCTTCAACAAAATTATAGAAGAAAACTTCTCTAACCTAAAGGAAGAGACGAACATAAACATTCTAGAAGCCTACAGAACTCCAAATAGATTGGACCAGAAAAGAAATTCATCCTGTCACATAATAGTCAAAACACCAAATGCACAAAACAAGGAAAGAATATTAAAAGCAGTAAGGGAAAAAGGTCAAGTAACATATGAAGGCAGATCTATCAGAATTACACCAGACTTCTCACCAGAGACTATGAAAGCTAGAAGATCCTGGACAGATCTCATACAGACCCTAAGAGAACACAACTGCCAGCCCAGGCTGCTATACCCAGCAAAACTCTCAATTAACATAGATGGTGAAACCAAAATATTCTATGACGAAACCAAATTTACACAATGTGTTTCCACAAACACCATCCTACAAAGGATAATAGATGGAAAATATCAACTCAAGGAGGAAACTACACCCTAGAAAAAGCAAGAAAGTAATCTTTCAACAAAACCAAGTGAAGATAGCTACACAAACATAAAAATAACATCTAAAATAACAAGAAGCAACAATCACTAGTCCTTAATATCTCTTAACATCAATGGACTCAACTACCCAATAAAAAGACATAGGCTAACAGACTGGATACATAAACAGTACCCAGCATTTTACTGCATACAGGAAACACACCTCAGTGTTAAAGACAATACCTCAGAGTAAAGGGCTGGAAAAAATTTTCCAGGCAAAAGGTCCCAAGAAACATGCAAGACTAGCCATTCTATTATCAGAAAAATCGACTTTCAACCAAAAGACATCAAAAAAGATAAGGAAGGACACTTCATCCTCATCAAAGGAAAGATCTACCAAGAACTCTCAATTCTGAACATCTATGCTACAAATGCAAGGGCACCCACATTCATTAAAAAAAAAAAAAAAAACTTTACTAAATCTCAAAGCACACATTGCACCTCACACAATAATAGTGGGAGACTTCAACACCCCACTCTCATCAATGGACAGATCTTGGAAACACAAACTAAACAGAGACATAGTGAAACTAACAGAAGTTATGGACCAAATGGATTTAATAGATATCTATAGAACATTTCATCCTAAATCAAAAGAATATACGTTCTTCTCAGCATCTCATGGTACTTTCTCCAAAATTGACAATGTAATTGGTCATAAAACAGATCTCAATAGATATAAGAAGATTGAAAGAATCCCATGCCTCTATCAGATCACGACAGATTAAGGCTGGTCTTCAATGGCAACAAAAAGAAGAGAAAGCCCACTTACACATGAAAGCTGAACAATGCTCTACTCAATGATAACTTGGTCAAGAAAGAAATAAAAAAATTAAAGACTTCCTAGAATTTAATGAAAATTAAAGTACAACATACCCAAACTTATGGGACACAATGAAAGCAGTGTTAAGAGGAAATCTCATAGCTCTGAGTGCCTCCAAAAAGAAACTGGAGAGAGCATACACTAGCAACTTAATAGCACATCTGAAAGCTTTAGAACAAAAGGAAGCTAATACACCCAACAGGGGTAGAAGGCAAGAAATAATCAAACTCAGGGCTGAAATCAACCAAGTAGGAACAAAAAGAACTATACAAAGAATCAACAAAACCAGGAGCTGGTTCTTTGAGAAAATCAACAAGATAGATAAACCAGACTAACCAGAGGGCACAGAGAGAGTATCCAAATTAACAAAATCAGAAATGAAAAGGGAGATATAACAACAGAATCTGAAGAAATTCAAAAAATCATCAGATGCTACTACAAAAGCCTATACTCAACAAAATTGGAAAATCTGGATGAAATGGACAAATTTTTAGACATATACCAAATACCAAAGTTAAGTCAGGATCAGATAAACCATCTAAACAGTCCCATAACACCAAAGAAATAGAAGTAGTCATTTAAAGTCTCCCAACCAAAAAATGCCCAGGACCAGATGGGTTCAGTGTAGAATTCTATCAGACCTTCAAAGAAGACCTAATACCAATACTCTTCAATCTATTCCACAAAATAGAAACAGACAGAACACTACCCATTCATTCTATGAGGCCACAATTACACTGATACCAAAACCTCACAAAGACCCAACAAAGAAAGAAAACTTCAGACCAATTTCCCTTATGAATATCGATGCAAAAATACTCAATAAAGCCGGGCAGTGGTGGTGCACAACTTTAATATTGGCACTTGGGAGGCAGAGGCAGGTGGATTTCTGAGTTTGAGGCCAGCGCAATCTATAGAGTGAGTTCCAGGACAGCCAGGGCTACACAGAGAAACCATGTCTTGAAAAACTAAAAAAAAAAAAAAATACACAATAAAATTCTCACAAACTGAATCCAAGATAAGACACATCAAAATGATCATTCAACACGATCAAGAAGGCTTCATCCCAGGGATGCAGAAATGGTTCAATACCCAGAAATCCATCAATGTAATCCACTACATAAACAAACTCAAAGAAAAAAACCACATGGTCATATCATTGAATGCTGAAAATGCATTTGACAAAATTCAACATCCTTTTATGATAAACGCCTTGGAAAGATCAGGAATTGAAGGCCTATACCTAAACATAGTAAAATCAATATACAGCAAACCAGTAGCCAACATCAAACTAAATGGAGAGAAACTCGAAGCAATCCCACTAAAATTAGGGACTAGACAAGGCTGCTCTCTCTCTCCCTATCTATTCAATATAGTAATTGAAGTTCTAGCTAGAGCAATTAGACAACAAAAGGAGGTCAAAGGGAGGCAAATTGGAAAGGAAGAAATCAAATTATCACTATTTGCAGATGTCGTATACTTAAGTGACTTGAAAAACTCCACCAGAGAACTGCTACAGATGGTAAACAACTTCAGCAAAGTGGCCGGATATAAAATCAACTCAAATTAGTCGCCTTCCTGTATTCAAAGTATAAATAGGCTGAGAAAGAAATTAGGGAAATGACACCCTTCACAATAGTCACAAACAATATAAAGTATCTGGTGTGACTCTAACCAAGCAAGTGAAAGATCTGTATGACAAGAACTTCAAGTCTCTGAAGAAAGAAATCAAAGAAGACCTCAGAAGATGGAAAGATATCTCATGCTCATGGATTGGCAGGATTAACATAGTAAAAAATGGCCATCCTGCTAAAAGCAATCTACACATTTAATGCAATCCCCATCAAAATTCCAACTCAATTCTTCATAGACTTAGAAAGAGCCATTCTCAAATTCACTTGGAATAACAAAAAAACCCAGGATAGCAAAAACTATTCTCAACAATAAAAGAACCACTAAGGGGATCAGCATCCCTGATCTCAAGCTGTACTACAGAGCAGTAGTGATAAAAACTGCATGGTATTGGTACAGTGACAGGCAGGTAGACAATAGAATAGAAATCAACCCACACACCTACAGTCACTTGATTTTTGACAAAGGAGGTAAAACCATCCAGTGGAAAAAAGACAGCATTTTCAACAAATGGTGCTGGCTCAACTGGAGGTCAACATGTAGAAGAATGCAAATTGATCCATTCCTATCTCTCTGTACAAAGCTCAAGTCCAAGTGGATCAAGGACCTCCACATAAAACCAGATACAATGAATCTAATAGAAGAGAAAGTGGGGGAAAGTCTAGAACACATGGGAACTGGGAAAAGTTCCTGAACAGAACACCATGGCTTATGCTCTAAGATCAAGAATTGACAAATGGGCTATCATAAAATTGCGAAGCTTCTATAAGGCAAAGGACACTGTCAATAGGACAAAACGGCAACCAACAGATTGGGAAAAGATCTTCACCAATCCTACATCTGATAGAGGGCTAATATCAAATATATACAAAGAACTCAAGAAGTTAGACTCCAGAAAACCAAATAACCCTATCAAAAAATTGGGAACAGAGATAAACAGAGAATTCTCAACTGAGGAAACTCGTAGGGCTGAGAAGCACCTAAAGAAATGTTCAACATCCTTAGTCATCAGGGAAATGCAAATCAAAACAAGTCTGAGATTCCACCTCACACCAGTCAGAATGCCTAAGATCAAAAACTCAGGTGACAGCAGATGCTGGCAAAGATGTGGAGAAAGAGGAACCCTCCTCCATTGTTGGTGGGATTGCAAGCTAGTACAACCACTCTGGAAATCAGTTTGGTGGACCCTCAGAAAAATGGACATAATACTACCTGAGGACCCAGCTATACCACTCCTGGGCATATACCCAGAAGATGCTCCAACATGTAATAAAGACACATGCTCCACTATGTTCATAGCAGCCTTATTTATAATAGCCAGAAGCTAGAAACAACCCAGATGTCCTTGTACAGAGGAATGGATACAGAAAATGTGGTACATTTACACAATGGAATACTACTCAGCTATTAAAACAATGACTTAATGAAATTTGCAAACAAATGGATGGAACTTGAAAATATCATCCTGAGTGAGGTAACTCAGTCACAAAAGAACAAACACTGTATGTACTCAATGATAAGTGGATATTAGCCCAAAAGTTAGGAACACCCATGATTCAATTCACAGCAACTGTTGGACTGAGCATAGGGTCGCAGATGGAGGAGTTGAAGAAAGGACTGAAGGAGCTGGAGGAATTTGCAGCCCCATGTGGAGGGAGCAACAGTGTCAACTGGTCAGGTCCCCCAGTTCTCCCAGAGACTGGATCACCAACCAAAGTATGCATACGGAGGGACCCATGGTGCTGGTCACATATGTGGCAGAGGAGGGCCTTGTTGGCCATCAGTGGAAGGAGAGGCCCTTGGGTCTGAGAGTGTTAGATGCCCCAGTATAGGGGAATGCCAGGGAGGGAAGACGAGCGTGGGTGGATGGATGGGGGAATACCCTCATAGAGGCAGGGGAGGGGGGATGGGATAGGGGGTTTCCACAGGGGAGACCTGGAAAGGAGAAAATATTTGAAATGTAAATACAAAAAAAAAAAAACCAAAAGAATAAAATCATCAAGAGGCAGGATAATATGACACCACTAGAACCCAGCTATCCTACCACAGCAAGCCCTGGATATCGTAACACGGCCCAAGCACATGAAGATGACCTTAGATCTAATCTTGTAATGATGGTAGATGCCTTTAAAGAGGAAATTAATAAATCCCTTAAAGAATTACAGGAAAATATGATCAAACAGGTAAAGGAAAAAATAAAGCTGTTCAAGGCCTAAAAATGGAAATAGAAATGTAAAACACACACACACACACACACACACACACACACACACACACACACACACACACACACACACACACACAAACTGAGGGAGACCTGGAGATGGAAAACCTAGAAAAGAGAACAAGACAGAAGCATCACCAACAAAATATAAGAGTTGGAAATAGAATCTCAGGCATAGAAGATATGATTGAATAACTGATGATACATCAGTCAAAGATTTGCTAAATCTAAAAGGTTCATGACACAAAACATCCAAAAAATCTGGGGCACTATCAAAAGACCAAACCTAAGAATAATACAAATAGAAGGAAAGGATTCCCAGATACAAGGCCCATAAAATATTTTCAACAAAATCACAGAAAAAAAATTCCCTAACATTAAAAAAAGAAAGATATACCTATAAACATACAAGAAGCTTACAAAACACAAAATAGATTGGACCAGAAAAGAAAATCCTCCTGTCACATAAGAATCAAAACAATGAATGTATACAACAAAGAAAGAATATTAACACCTGCAAGGGGAAAAGGCCAACTAACATACAAAACCAAACCTAAAGAATAAAATCAGAACTTTTCAATAGAGATGCTAAAAGCCAGAAGGGCATGGGCAGATAGATGTCTTGCAGACTCTAAGAGACCACAGATGTCAGCCCAGACTACTATATCTAGCAAAACATTCTATCAAAATAGAAGAAGAAAACAAGATAGTCCACTGCAAAACCAAATTTAAACAATATCTATCCACAAATACAGCCCTATAGAAGATAATAAAAGGAAAATTCCAACTCAAGGAGGCTAACTATACCAAAGAGAACACAGGAAATAAATAACCCTACACCAGCAAAACCAAAAGAAGGGAAACACATACACACTTCCAACACCAACATTAAAACAGGAATTGCAATCATTGGTCATAAATATCTCAAAATCAATGGACTCAATTCCCCAATTTAAAAGACTAACAAAATGCATGGGAAAGCAGTATCCATCATTCTGCTGCATAAGAAATACATCTCAGGAACAAAGATAGATATTACCTAGGAGTAAAGGATGAAAAAGGTTTTCCAAGAAAATGAACCCAAGAACCAAGCTAGAGGAGCCATTCTAATATCCAATAAAATAGACTTTTAACCAAAAGTAATAAAAAATAATCAGGAAGGATGCTTCATGCTTATCAAAGAAAAAGAGTGCCAAGATGATATCTCAATTCTGAACATCTATGCTTCAAATGCAAGGGCACCACATTTGTACAAGAAATGTTACTAAAGCTTAAATCCCTCATTGAACCCCACACATTGATAGATGGGCAGGCCATTGAGATAGAAACTAAACAGAGATAATGAAAGTGAAAGAGCCAAGCAGACATCTACAGAACATTTCACCTAAACACAAAAGAATATACCTTCTTCTCAATACCTCACAGAATACTCTCCAAAACTGACATATAATCCGTCACAAAGCAGTTTCTCTACACCCAAGACAAGTAGACAGCATGAACTAATCAAACTGAGGGCTGAAATTGATAAAAATAGAAACAAAGAGAACAATGCAAAGAATCAATGAAACCAAGAGCTGGTTCTTTGAGAAAATCAACAAAATGGACAAACCATTAGCCAAACTAACTAAAAGGCAGAGGAACAGTATCAGAAATGAAAAGGGAGGCTTAACAACAGACACTGAGGAAATCTGAAAAAAGAAACTTGTACTCTACAGAATTGGAAAATCTGAAAGAATCAAGAACAATTTTCTTGATAGATACCATTTACCAAAGTTAAATCAAGACCATGTAAACAATGTAAATAGTCTCATAACTCCTCATTAAAAGTCTCCCAACCAGGAGAGGCCCTTGTGCCTGAGGGTGGTAGAGGCCCCTGTATAGGGGAATACCAAGGTGGGAAAATAGGAGTGGGTGGGCGGGTAGGTGAGTGGGGGAATACCCTCATAAAGGCAGGGGGAGCAGGAGGGGATACAGGGTTTCCAAAGTGGAGACCTGGAAAGGGGGAAACATTTGAAATGTAAATAAAGTATCAAAAAAAAATTTTTTAAGTCTCCCAACCAAAAAGAGCCCAGGGCCAGATGGGTTTAACACAAAATTCTACCAGACTTTCAATAAAGATCTAATACCAATACTACTCAAACTTCCAGAAAATAGAAACAGAAGGAACATTTCCAAACTTTTTCTATGAGACTACAGTCATCCTGATACCTAAATCACACAAAGACTCAGCAAAGAAATAGAATTTCAAGACCAATTTCCCTTATGAACTTTGATGCGAAAATACTTGAAAACCGAAGGCAAGAACACATCAAAAATTCAGCTACCATGATCAAGTAAACTTCATCCCAGGGATGTAGGGATAGTTCAATATTAAAAAAATCCATCAATGTAATTCACCATAAACAAACTGAAAGGAAAAAGACTTGATCATCTCATTTGATGCTGAAAAGATCTTTGACAAACCCCCAAGCTTCTTCATATTAAAGCCTTGGACAGATCAGCAATACAAGATACAAGGTACATAGCTAAATACAATAAAGGGAGTATGTGGCAAGCCAGTGGCCAACATCAAATTAAATGGAGAGAAACTTAAAGCAATTTCACTTAAATCAAGCAATAAAACAGCTAGTGGAGACCAAGGGAATACAAACTGGAAAAGAAGTCAAAGTATCACTATTTACAGATGATATAATAGTATACATTAAGTGACCCCAAAAATTCTACCAGAGAACTCCTATAGTCTTCAGCAAATCGGCTGGATACAAAATTAATTTAAAAAATCAGTAGCCTTCCTCTATACAAATAATAATGAAGCTGAGAATAATTATGAAAACAGTACCCTTCACAATTGCCACAAATAATATAAAATACCTTGGTGTAACTCTAACCAAGCAAGTGAAAGACCTGTATGACAAGAACTTCAAGCCTCTGAAGAAAAAAATTGAAGAAGGTATCAGAAGAGGGAAAGATCTCCCATGCTCATGGATCAGTATTAACGTAGTTAAAATGGCCAACTTACCAAAACCAATATACAGATTCAATGCAATCCCCATCAAAACTCCAACACAATTCTTCACAGATCTTGAAAGAACAATACGCAACTCCATATGGAAAAACAAAGATAGCTAAATCAATCCTGTATTACAAACAAGAACTTCATGATGTATCACCATTCCTGACTTCAAGATGTACTACAGAGCAATATTAATAAAAATCACATAGGCATAAAAATAGACAGATTGATCAATGGAATAGAATCAAATACCCATAAGTAAACCCACATACCTATGGACACTTAAATTTTGACAAAAAAGCCAAAAACCATACAATGGAAAGCAAGTAAGCATCTTCAACAAATGGTGCTAGTCTAACTGAATTTCTGCATGTAGATGAAAACTAATAGCTCCACATTTGTTTATCACCCTGTACAAAACTCCAGTCCAAGTGGATCAAAGACCTCAACATTAAACTAGATACGCTAAATATAATAGAAAAGAAAGCAGGAACACACAATGTGTGCCTTGAACACATTGACATAGGAGACAACTTCCTGAACAGAACACCAACAGCTCAGGCATCATGATCAAAAAATTAGTAATGGAACCTCATGAGCCCAAAAAGCTTCTGTAAGGCAAGTGCCACCATCAATTTGATGAAACATCAGCCTAAAAGTTGGGAAAAGATCTTCACCAACACTACATCTGACAGAGGACTAATATCCAAAATATATAGAGAACTCAAGGAATTATACACCAACCCAATAACCCAAATTAAAAATCAGGTATAAAGCTAAACAGAGGATTCGCAGCCCAGAAATCTCTAATATCACAGAAGCACTTAAAGAAATGTTCAGTGTCAGTCATCAGGGAAATGCAAATCAAAACATCTCTGAGATTCCATCTTACCCCTGCCAGAATGGCTAAGATCAGTAACTCAAGTGACAACATACCCTGGCAAGGTTGTGGAGCAAGGGGAGAACTCCTCCACTGCTGGTGGGAGTGCAAACCACTTTGGAAATCAATTTAGCGGCTTCTCAGAAAATTGGGAATAATTCTACCTCAAGATCCAGCTATACTATTCCTGGGCATATACCCAAAAAATGTTCCACAATATTACAAGGAGACTTGCTTTTTACTGTGTTCATAGTAGCTTTATTCATCATAGCCAGAAACTGGAAACAACTCAGATTTCCCTCAACTGGAGAATGGATGAAGAAAATGTGGTACATTTAAACAATGGAATACTACTCAACTATTAAAAACAAAGATATCATGAAATTTGCAGGCAAATGGATAGAACTAGAAAATATCCTGAGTGAGGTAACTCAGACCCAGAAAGACATACATGGCATGTACTCACTTAAAAGTGAATATTAGCCATAAAGTACAGGATAACCATACTACAATCCATACACCTAAAGAAACTAAGTAACAAGGAGGGCCCAATGGAGGATGCTTGAATCTCACTCAGAAAATAAAATAGACATCAGAGGTGGATGGATGAAGGGAACTGGATGGGAGAAGGGATGGGGAAGAGACCTGGGATGGGGAACAAATGTGAGGAGAGCAGAACAGAAGAGGCTGGAGAGGAGTGGGAGAGGATGGAAATTGGTTGGCAGCGGGCATCTGTGGGATGAACCATAGACCTGGGACGTTGGAGGCTCCAGGGAGTCTATGGTGGTGACCCTAGTTGCGACTCTTTGCAACTGAGGATATGGAGACTGAAGTGACCAGCTCCTGTAGCCATGTGGGACTTCCAGTGGAGGGAGGAGGACACTAACACACCCACATAACCTTTGACCCAAAATTTGTCTTGCTTACAAGATGTACAGGGATAAACATGGAGCAGAGATTGAGGAAATAGTCAACCAATAACTGGCTGAACTTGAGACCCATCCCATGGGAGACAACTAAGCCCTGACACTGTTAATGATACTCTGCTATGCTTGCAGATAGGAGTCTAGCATAACTGTCTTTTGAGAGACTTCATCCAGCAACTGATGGAATCAGATGCAGAGACCCACAGCCAAACAGTAGGCAGAGGTCACTGAGTCTTGTGGAAGACTGGGGGGAAGGATTGACAAAGCTAGAGGGTTCAAGGGCACCACAAGAAGACCTACAGAGCCAACTAACCTGGGCCCACAGCAGTTCACAGAGACTGAACCACCAACGAAAGAGTACACAGGGGCTGAACCTAGGCCCCTATACATTTGTAGCAGATGTGCAACTCAGTCTTCATGTGGGTCCCTTAACAATTGGAGCAGAGACTATCTCTGACTCTGTTGCCTGCCCTTGGATCTCCTTCCCCTAGCTGGACTGCCTAGTCAGGCCTCAGTTGGAGAGGAGGTGCTTAGTCCTGCTGGGACTTGATATGCCAGAATGGGTTGGTACTCAAGGTGGGGCTTCCCCTTCTCTGAGGAGAAGGGGAGGTGGTAATGGGGGAAGGGGTTTTGAGGGAGGGACTGGGAAAGGGAGACTGCTATCAGATGTAAAGTAAACAAATTAATGAATGAATGAAAAAAAATCATGGAAGAACAGGGAAAACTAAGGGATTGTAGCTAGTGGAAAAATACTTCGTCTTGCAAAGTTAGGTTGGTACCCTAACAGTGGTGAAGTATGAAGCAGGGGTTGTCATACAAGGGAAGTAAAAGAAAATACTAGGAGAAAAGTCTCCTCCTAGGTCCAGTGAGTGGCTCAGGGTGGCAGTGGCTAGTTCTGCTAATAGGAGTACTGTGCCAAGCTAGCCGAAGCAGCAGGGAGCTAAGAGCATAAAAGGAAGGACTAACTGTAAAAACAAGTATCTGGTTTGGAATGAAAGGGATGAAGGCTCCTTGCATGCAGAGCTCCTGCACAGCATGCAAAAGGTCTTGCAGTTGTATCAGGAGTAAATGAAATTGTTGCAGGGTGAGAGTCACTGGGAGAGCTTACATGGAATGTCCCTGCTCACATACAAGGGGGAAGTCCTGTTACCTTAAGGGAAGTGGGTTCAGTAAGTTAAACATTTAAAAGACTGGGTTTAAATATAAGTGTGAGAATAATAAGTACAGGAGTGATTAAGGGAAGGAACCAGAGGAGGGGGGACCCAAAGGTTCAGCCACAGCACAAGCTTGGCATTTTGTTTCCAAGGTTTTTTAAGCTGAGCATTTTGCCTAGAGACCCACATTTCCTATATGTGGGGTAAATTAATCACCATTATTTACTTCTGACTTAATAAAGTGTAGTGTGGCTGGAGAAATGGTCCTGGGAAGCCAGCGGTATTCTGCTTGACTTGCACTCCAGGTGTATGCATAAGCTGTGCTTTGTGCCTTCTGCTGTGGCTACAGTATCTGCTGCTCAAAGTGCATGTTACTTTAGTATAAATATAGATACCCACCAATTCCATGTAATGGGCTTAGTTTCTAGGTCTTTGCTCTAACAGAATTTAAAGTTTGTAGGTTTGGTCAGCAAACACACTTCTTGTTTCATTTGATGTACACAGCTAATGTGGGAATTAGGAAAATGAGCAACTAGTTCAGAGCACTAAATTGAGTACAGGATTGTGGCCAATTATGACCTAATTTTTAAATTGTCATTTTAACATATATTTAACACAATTTGGGGTGCATCAAACTAAACCTACAATTCCCAGAAGCCCTATTACAGTTTAACATACATCAATTAAATTTTTTTTAAGGTATCACTGTGTTTTTTACCTAAAATGCATGAATTTTTGGTTTTCAGGTTGGACAAGCCCACTGAAAGTTACTCCTGTACCAGTTCATGAACACGAAGTAGGCACATTAAGTCGCTTATATACCTTTGAAGAGGAGGCAACAAGTACAGTAAGATTGTCTTAATAGGTAGTATTATAGAATATAGTTGGTTTATATCATTGTTTGTGTGTTTAGTACTTTCTTCCCCAGAGGAAAAACTATTATTCACAAAGTGCATCCCTTTTTAGCTTTTAAAACAAACAAAATAAAGCGCTTTTGTAGGTTTAGATAGTACCAAAATGTATAAATAACATATCAGCAACCTTAAAATGCTTCAGCTGGAGAGAGAACTGTTCTTTATGTGGGGTCCATTCTTACCATATCCCAGTATGGCACACTATAACAAGCCTTAGTTCCTATTCCATGTCAAGTGGGGCCTTCAGACTGGTAGCTCTGAAAACCTATCAACATCATGCTAATATAAATATCTTTAAGCAGAAAGCATTCTATTGAATGCATGAATTATAATTTAGCTGTTCTTTTTAATATGTAAGTCATTTTTACATTTGTGTAGTCCATGTCATTATGGTAAGTAAAATAAACCAGACTCAAAGACAAGAATTCCACATCTTGTTCATACATGGGGTGTGTGTGTGTGTGTGTGTGTGTGTGTGTGCACACGCGCGCTCACGTGTGTGTAAGTTGAGAAATTATTGAACTCTTGATCAGGGCAAAGACATAATTTTCATGGCTTCTAAATCAAAAAAAAAAAATCTATAAAAACAGAGAAAGGGAATGGTGTCACCAAACTGAGAAACTCAGTTCACAGCTTTATTGGTGCAGCAGCAGATCATACATGGTTAAAGAGATTTAGTATAAATAGATAAATCAGAAGAAATACACAACACACACACACACACACACACACACACACACATACATATACATATACATATACATATACATATACATATACATATACATATACATATACATATACACACACACCAAAGCACAAATATGAGGCATGAGCCAAATAGCAGCAAGAGCAATGTTTCTGACAGTATCAGCCCTAACAACAGTGATGATGGCAGAAGTTTCCATTAAGATCACAAGAACAAAGGAGCATGTAGTTGTAGTTGATTCATTTGCTCTAATCTCCCTGGCAGCAGCAGTGCGAGTTCCTCGTTACCCTCCCCAGTGCTGGATTCTGGATTCTCAAATCAAAGATACACATGCAGTCTTATATTTAATATGCCTAATCGACTCAAACTTCCACATTGCTAACGCCTCCCCTCTGCTACTCCTGAATTATTACTTACTAAAATCTATATTTAATCTTTGCAATCCTAGACCCAATTGCGGGGACTGGGGCTGCTTTCCCCTGGTTCTTACATTATTAGCATGCCTCTCTTCTGCAGTTCTAAGCCTGGATCTTATTCCTTCCCTGGCATGGCAATTCTCTTCTCCTTCTTCCTTGGTCCACTTGCCCACAAATCCTATTGGAACCAGTTGGAGGCTGGGACCCTCAGCATCTCACATGTGGGATGCTCATGCAATTTTGGAAACCCAAATAGCATAATGCAAGCATTAAACCAAATCCACAACATTTCTCCCCTTTCTTCCATTAAAAAGGCCTTTTCTCTCAGATATACAATGAAATAGTTATCACAGTTATGTAAACTTTCAGGTATGACATACTCTAATCACATCCATCAATTTTTGTCCATTTAAGTACATTACTGTAACCTCTATGCTAACTTAAAGAGTTTACAATTCTATACCATAATTATATTTAGATTTTAACTTGCATCACCATATGAAAAACCATCCTTTCAAATCTACATCATCTTCCTCAATGATAAATGACTTAAGTTTAATTATGAGATTATAACTAGTCTTCAACCCCATCAGAGAGTTGAGAAAGAAAGAAATATAACCTGAACATATAGGAAGCACAAAAACATAGCTTCTAAAACTTAAACAAATTGTAGAGACAGTTGACTACCTGGACAGTCCTCCATTCCTCAAAATGTCGGAGCAACTGTCTTCAGCCTTCTGGCCCAGAACCAACTGACAGACCTTAAGTGAAGCAGGAAATAAAAAGGACTAGCCTACACTGTGTTGGCAAAGCTAAGCTTTCTACTATGCCTTATTTTGTGTCCTTTCCTGAACATTATTTTTGTCTGTAGATGAATTAGGGCAATTCTTGCCCATGCTACCTTGTCACAACTGGAGAAACTCTATATGGAGGTTATGATGCTTAATATCTTCTTTGAACCATGAAGGGAGTACTGTCAGGAGCAGACATGTCTTCTAGTCAAAATTTCTACTAATAATGACATGACTTTAAATGTTTATATTCTGTGGATTTCTGATGCTTTTGAAGACTATCTATATAAAGTATATCTGAACTGTTAAACCTTGACTACTCTTAGCTCTATCTATTTGAATAATATTGAAAGTACCTTATTATAATTAAATCTGAATCTAATATAACCATGAGTTTACTATCTGACCCTTAATCATCTTAAACAGTTTGTGATAGTAGCTATTAGAAGGACTGGGTCTAAGTATTGCATTTTAAAATGAGTTGTATAGGTACAATGTCTAACTAAAAGTAACAATATTAATTTCAAATTTTGTATCAACATAAAAAACCTATACAAAAGAAAACCTTAAATCTGTATTAATATATAAATTTTGTACCAATGTAAGAAAGTAAAACTTCAATTTTGCATCAATTAAAGAGTATTACCAATGTAAGATTATGGCTATACAATGCTTTGTTTAAGAATGAATTTAGAAATCTATCTCATATATTTTCCCTGTTCAAAATTATGACCATTTCCAAATTATCCCTTACAATAACAATCTATCTATAATTTATAAAAATAATCATAACCAGACACCCAAGCCCAAGGGATCGGGGTGACAGCTCTCCACAACTTCTCCCTGCTGAATTGTGGTGACAAATTTTTTAAAGGGCTGGAGAAAGGTAGGAAAATTAGAAAAATTGGTTAGAGTTAAGAAAGCTAGCTTTAGCATCTGTTATCTAGTCTCTGTGTGCTTAGAAAGCTCAGGATTTAACTGAAGTTCTGACTGAATGAACTAAGTCCATCAGGAATCAGTAGCTATTCTTGAAGCTGTTTTAGAAGCAAGTCTCTGGAAACAGTATCAGGAGGCAGGGGGCCAGAACAGCAGGTCATTTTGGGGTCTCTGTGGATGAATCTTGTCAGAGCTGTACATTTTGTAATATATGAATCTTACAACCAAAATTTTAGTACTCTTAAGTATTTGTATGGATTGCGTAAGGTGTGCAGATCGGTTAAGGATGACATTTTGTTCCTTGTTCTAGCAGGTAAGAGACAACTATCCTTTTATGAGTTAATTTGCTCAATAACAAATTGTAATAGATCTCTGTTCATGTCATATGAAGGATGACATGATGAATCTTAAGAATTCTATAACCAACAAGTTTTATTGTCTAATTTTAGCTGAAGTTTTGGCTAGAGACATTTTTATGTCTAAGCCAGTTATAGGGCTATTCCTCCCGTGTGGAGAAATCAGCAAATCAAAATACCTGTCCTGTTTGATTTTCTTGAATTTTTTGTGCTTTTGGGAGTATACTGTCTGATTTTGTGTCAACTTGACACAAGCTGGAATTATCACAGAAAAAGGAGTTTCAGTTGAGAAAAAGCCTCCATGAGATCCAGTGGTAAGGCATTTTCTCAATTAGTGATCAAGGGGGGAAGGCCCCTTGTGGGTGGTACCATCTGTGGGCTGGTAGTCTTGGCTCTATGAGAAAGTCAGCTGAGCAATCCAGGGGAAGCAAGCCAGTAAGCAGCATCCCTCCATGGCCTGTGCATCAGCTCCTGCTTGAGTTCCAGTCCTGACTTCTTTAGTGATGAACAGCAATATGGAAGAGTAAGCTGAATAAACCCTTTCCTCCCCAACTTGTTTCTTGGTCATGGTGTTTGTGCGGGAATAGAAACCTTGACTAAGACAGGGGCCTTTTGGTTGTTTTGTTTGTTTGTTTGTTTTTGTAGCCAAGATCTTTATGGGGACTTCTCATGTCATATCTGATCCATATCATTCTGGAAGGAGTCCAAAGCCTTTTCTTCTTTTCTATTAACACAAATAGAGAGCTTCTCTCCCATAATAGCATGCCTTTGGTCTAGTAACTTGAAATCATCAAAGGTATAGATTAATTCAATTTAGCAGCCTCCTTTCTCTTTAGAAATGTTTTATTTTGACCTCTCTCCCAGAGGATTTTTAGTATCATAACCACCAAACTTATGACCATGTGCATCTTGATAATTAAAACAATTAAAAGCAATTAAAGCAATCTAAACAATTATTATTATCTATTGAGACAGTGTTCCTTTACCATCTCCTACCTTGTTCTTACATGAGATCAAGGCCTAAGTTTCTATTATCTTCTGAGATGAGGTTATTTTCTCTATCTCCTGCTCTTGTCCTACATTTTAAGATCAAAAGTTTCAATTTATTTATTTATCCATGCATACTTAAATTCTCCCTTCTGTGGAATTAATATATTTTTCTATTTAACTTCCTTACATAGAATGTACTGGTTACATTTTCTAAAATCTGGATAACAGTAACGATCTTTGTTTTGCTGTATTGAATATGAAGAAACTGTAAAAGAAAGAAGCAATGATTGCGGTGCAGTTTTTGTGATAATATAGTGTGGTGGATGCTATTAGTATCCTGTTAGGATAAATATAAATTTATTTCTGCTTCAATAACAATAGAGTTGTCAAAAGTACCCAAAAGACATTGAGAGTTATAAGTCAGGATCTCTGCTGATGAATTCCAAGAACACCAAGAAGACATCAACAGAAGATGGCATAGGGAGAATGATTTCAGAAAACTACATAGGTAATAAATCTGAGGACATAGGCTCCAAAATATTTCATAAAGAAACTAAATAACATAGCATATAGAAGTACAGAGTATATATAAGTAATGACTTATAAGACCATAGTCAGAATATAGAATATTGAATGTCAGAAAAGATTTTAAATCTCAATGAAAGTTTATCAGAACACCCTAACCCTAACCCTAACCCTAACCCTAACCCTAACCCTAACCCTAACCCTAACCCTAACCCTAACCTAACCCTAACCCTAACCCTAACCCTAACCCTAACCTAACCCTAACCCTAACCCTAACCCTAACCCTAACCCTAACCCTTACCAACAAGAACATGTGCCCCCCCCCCAGAGCACAATGAGACATGAACTTGGGGTACTCCTAGAGAAAGTTTAAGCACACACTCAGAAGTCAGTTTCCCTTATGAAGAACAAAGATGGAAAGATGTTGGTCTTTAAGAGGAAGAGTTCGCAGTCCACAACTGAGAGCCATTTTCATATTTAAACTAAGAGTTTTCTCTCAGATTTATCAATTTGTGGCTCAGAACTAGTGTTATATTGGAAATATTTAGAAAATAAAATAGATACAACTTAGTCATACAATAAACATTAGCTTAAAGAGATACAAATATTTTCATTTGTGTCAGGAATAGCATCCAATCACATCAAATTGTCCTACATAAAGTGATTATTTTATATTATAAAATATTTATTCTCTGTCCTATATACCTAAAATCACAATTTGATAATTTCTACAGTATAGCAATGTGTGTTTTACTACCTCCAAAAAATATGGTAAGAAAAGCTGTGCTTTTACTGAAGCAATGCACTTTCTATGAGCCACTGGCATAGGTGATATACTTCTATTTATTTGAAGATTTTAACTCATAAATTGAGTTCTAGAACACTCACTATTAGTTTGATAAGACACTGTTGTCAAAGGAAACTTCATAATAATAAGACTTTACAAATGAAAATAAAATTTGCTAGAATTTTAGTAGTTGGTCATGTATAAAACTGATAGCATTTGTATATAGCAAAATTTATGATCTAAATATTCATGTATTTCAATTTCAATTTCAATTTATGTGTATGTGTGTGGTGGGGGTGTGCAAGTGCCTGTGGAAGCCAGAACAGGCTATTGAATTCCCTATAGTTGAAGTTATAGGTAGGTCCCTGTGTGCCACCTGGTATTGTTGATGTCAGTGTTGTAAACCAAACTCCAGAATTCTGCAACACGTGTTCTTAACCATATCACCCAAGAGTCATGCTTTAAACATTGAAACTATCAATACAGTGATTCAAAGAATAAAAATAAAGTCAGGGCATATAAAAAGAAATCTGTGCCATAACCCACAAATAAGCAAAAAACAAAATACGATGATAGTCGTGAAAGAACTGAAACAAGAGAGCTGTCTTCCAAAAGCCATAGCAGATCTAAGTGTGACCAAAAGTGGGCCGAGCTAGAATCCCATCATTGCTGCAATCTAAGTCAGGCCGCTAGCACTACTTGACCACTCTGCCACTTAGAATTCTGTTACTCTTTAAGAACATTAATAATTCAAGAGATTTTTGTCAAGACTATACAGTTTATCTTAAAGCAGACAAAAACTAAAGAAAATATTAAGGTGTTCATTTGTCAGTAGGGATGGAGACACTGTGATCAGAAATACAGGCAAGAACCAAGAGCAAAAATATAAACACATAGTTGATGTAAATGACTCTATAAAATAATAGCAATGACCTTGTGGGGTTTTAGACATGTATATATTGAATGAAGATACAACTGAATAATTAATCTGAAGGAGGGTCAACAGTTAAACGTGACTCTTTCCTAGGAATGAGTCAAAGTACTAGTTATTTTTAATCCTTGAAAATGTGTGTTCACATGGCAATTTGTAGATTAAATACTAAAGAAATAGACAAAGAGCAGAACTCATTGAAAAACAGGAAGCCAATACAAATAAACTTAAAATCAGATTTCTAAAAGGCATTGGCCAGTCAGAGAGAACATATAAAGTAATAATTTCAAACTCTGAGTCAGCAATTATGAATTTTCTGTGTAAAATGTTGATGCCTCAGTTAAAAGACAGATTGCCTGAATGCATAGAAATACAACACCTGCTTTCCCTACTAGAAACAAAAGTGCATACAAGATATTAAAGCATTATGGAATATGATATATTAAAATCATGAGAAATAATGTATGCATAAACCTGTTTTCCAGGAGTATTTATACAAATTACCATAGACAATGTCTCTACAAATTGCATTTTTAACTCATAAACTGCATGGTCTATGAGCATAAGACAATTACGACAAAACAAAACACCCTTCCAGATTATGTATTTGGAAACAGAAAGTTGTGTTTATGGATGAACATCATTCAGAGAATAAATTCACAACCGTAAGAGAAGCTAGAAGTTCAAAGGGAGATCAAAATGTGGTAGTGAAATGTGTGGGTGGGAACTGTAATCAACCCTGGAAGACAGAACTTGGCTTTAAAATATGTGTTAGAACACAAGAAAACCCCACAATTCATGAAGCAAACACGATACATCTCGTGAAATTAAAAAAGAGGGGAAAATCAGTTTATGAACAAAGTACAGGAAAAGAAAAATAAATTAAAGATCCAGAAAACAAACATATGATCCTCAATGTTACAAATTGTTTCTTTGCAAAACTACTTTAAGACCTGACCACCCCACCCCCCGGTCGTCTTGGAGTTTGGACCACCAACCAAAGAATACACATCTATGGACCCATGGTTCGGACCACATATGTGGCAGAGGGTGGCCTCGTTGGCCATCAGGGAGAGAGGAGAGGCCCTTGAGCCTGAGGGCGTTTGAGGCCCCAGTAAAGGGGAATGTCAAGGTAGGAATATGGGAATAGGTGGGCGGGTGGGTGGGAGGTGGAATTCCCCCATAGCAGCGGGGAGGGGGAGGGGATAGGGGTTTTCCAAAGAGGAGACCTAGAAAAGGGGAAACATTGGAAATGTAAATAAAGTATCAAAAATTAAAAAAAAAAAAAAAAAACCTTGCTTCTCTGGGAACGCGTTCCCGTGCTGCCAGATTTGTCAGCCTTTGTCAGAGCAGCTTCTTACTACATTGAGTATGGATTAGTACAGAGAGTCTTTATTGTTGAAAGTACCGAGAATTCATGATTGTGAATGCTTAGCCCTAGATGGACATTTATCACAACCCACCCCCACCATGGCTCAGGAACGTCACAGATGAGGGAGGATGTAATAGCCAGACGATAGGGAGAAACGCTATAAGGTGTGGTCCTCTGGCCAAACTCACAGCAGTTGTGGTTACCGATACTGAGACCACACAAGATCAAGCAAGGAAATAATTTCAGCGTGAAAGGGGAGGAGCTATCAGGGTCCCACCCCTTTGTGGAGAGCTATTGTGGACAGTTGATGGCTGACGACAGAGAAATTCACCTTTCTTTGGAGGAGTGGGCACTGGTAGGTTTTCCCATGTCCCAGTGGATGGCTGCAGTGTGTTATAAAAATATAAGAGGACATGAGATTGGAAGGAATATGTGTTGAGCAGGGCCAGGGGAAACGGAGCGAGAATGAAAGTGAATATGATCAAATATTTCCGTGGTGGCTCTACAAGTTTGCACTCCCACCAACAATGGACGAGCGTTCCCCTTGCTCCACATCCTCTCCAGCTTGAGCTGTCACTTGAGTTATTGGTCTTAGCCATTCTGACAGGTGTAAGATGGAGTACCAAAAGTAGTTTCGACATTAGGCTACATGTCGTACTTTGTACATGACCTACAAAATGGAGATGCATAAATTAAGAAACCTCTTCAATCTGATAAAGGCAATTTCTCAATTGAGGTCCTCTTTTCTCAAGTATGTCAAAATTAGCCATACCAATGATGTAATGGAAGATATTTTCATAAAAATGAAAAGGCTGGAAATCTTAGCACAGAAAAAGAATGCATTTAAAGAAAAAGAACAAATGTAAATTACATAACTAAAATCTTCAAAATCTTAAAAGACTCGTGGGCTTAATAACAAAAATAGTGTGACCAGGAGAAGTATTAACATTATGAAAATAAACGTTAAAGTTTATTTAAAACTTCTTTAAGGTATTTATTTTGATTTTAAACTATTTTAAACATCAAGTTTTAAGGGAATATATTTAAAGAAGGGGAAAAATTAAAAATTAATTAATATTATATACTGTGAGGGCAGTTTGAAAAGGCCCTGAATACACTAAATGAAGTCAGGAATTTGTAAGAAGAGAGGGAAAACTTAGAAAAAAATTCTAAAGAAATAATTTCTGAAAATTTAGTAACTATACTAGGAGACATACATTAGTAGTTCACAAGACTCGGTGCATTCTAGCCAGCCTGCATGACCTGCCTGCATTCTTTGGCATATGACATTTGTCTTCATCGTCAAAGCCGGCATGATGGGCTGAATCTTCTCATCACAGAGAAAGGCTGTGATGTAGTCTTCTGCCTCAGTTACTCAGTTTCATGACAATTGTGACTAAATTGTGCCATAAGGATGTCCAAGATAATTTTTCTCATTCTATGGTCACTTGATAAACAATTTAATTCCATTTACAAAGTAAATTACCCTTTTCCAAGTTTAGAATATGGATATATTTGGACTTCCAAATGTATTGAATATATTGGAATGCTAAATAAACTTTTGAGTAAGGAAAAAAGAAGAAAATAAATTCCTAATAGATGTGCCTTATAAAAAATTGAATGATGAAAGATTTTTTTCCTTCTAGTGTACGTAAAAATCCAAACATTAAAAAATACATAACATTACTCCTAAATTTCATTAGATAGTGTTCTCTCCAGTGTGTGGTAAGGGTGTAAAATAAAATCAAATGGATTACCAGTTGGATTTTGTCTTAAAGCAGCAAACAGTGAATATTCAGAGAATGAGAAACATAGGGAGAAGACTGAGAACTTACATAAAATCCCACACCTGACTACCATATGTTCATAGTTACAATAAAATACAGAAATTGTCAGAAGATGACTAAGCAAGACACACTACGCTATCTGCAAAAGGCCCACTGTAAATATGAGATGCAAACACCTTAAGAGTTAATCAGTTAAGAGTGTTGACAGCTTACACAAAGCATAGCAGATATTTTAGGATCAAACTATCAAACCAAAAAAGTTTCAAGACAAAAAAATTGTTACAACATATAAAGGCCCTTCTTGTGGTCAAGTTGTCAAGAAAATATGAGGTTCAAAGTTAATATGTCTAAGACACATGCTCAAGAATTAACAGACCTCTAAAAGAAGCATGGACAACTTCATGTCATTCAGATTTCTAACTCCACTGTATGGTTGGTTGGAGACTTCACCTAAGACTCCATACTTAGATATAAACAGAAGTGCTGATTCCTTCAAGTCCCTGACATTTCTGTAACACTGAACCCAGCCACAGATGAAGACATATTTCCAAATACACAGGGTATGCCCACTGCTGTAATAATGACTGTGTGTGAAATTAAATTTTAGTACATTTATGATCACAATAGGGAAGGAGATGTGGTTTCAAGGCTGATCACCAATCCAGCATTTGCAGGGCCAGGAGTTCCACCACTACATTGTGAAGAGTCATTAGAGAAGTAACTCTACACAACGTTCTCAGTACACAGAGTTCACTTAAAATTAGCAGCCAGACTATATTTGAGGAAACAGAAAATATTTCAAAATTGAATATGTTTTCAATTATTATTTGTTGTTCAAAGAAGAATATTAAGAGAAATTAGAAACATTAGTATCTTAAACATGATAAAACACAACATATCTACATGAGTATTATGCAATTAAGATTTTGCTAAGAAGAAAATTTAGCTTTAAATGATTAGATTACAAAAGAAGGAATTGATATGTTTCAATCTTAGGATATTAGAAAATGACTAAATCAAACTAAATATAGGAAAGATTGAAGCATAGAAAGTTAAAAATCAATGAAATTCAGAATTTATACACAGGATAATTATTTTAATTTTTAATTAAGCTTATTGGGGTTTTTTTTTGAGACAGATATTATGTAATCCTGGATAGCCTCAAACTTGCTGTGTGACTGAGGCTGGCCTTTTATTCCAGATACTCCTATCTCCGTGTCTTGAATGCTGGAATTAAAAGCATGTGGCCCCTGCCTAAGTGAAAAAAAATTATAAAGTAAAACATGATTAACTACCTAAGTGTCCATCTACAGATGAATGAGTAAAGAAAAATGGATATATGTGCCTACACTAGAGTGTTATTCAGCCATAAAATGTAGGTCTGCTATATGCAACAGCATGAATAAATCCATAGAACTTTATACTAAGACAACCTAGGCACATAAACAAAAATATTTATATTCTTTTATATGTGAAGAGCCTAAAAGAGCGGTAAAAAAATGTGTAGAATAGAATAGGCATGAGGTAAGTATAGAAAAAAAGGGGGGAGATTTTTTTTTTTTTGAGAGTCAGTTATATTTGTTATTTGACATTCTTTTTTTTTCTTTTTTTTTTTAATTTTTATTTTTGATACTTTATTTACATTTCTGATGATTCCCCTTTTCTTTGGAACCCCCGTGTCCCCTCCCCCTCCCCACCTCTGTGAGGGAATTCCTCCTCCCACCTACCCGCCCACCCATTCCCATATTCCCACCTTGACATTAAGGGGGGAGATATTGATCAGAGGATACAATATGAAAATACAAACAAAAAATGAGTATGGTCTAGAGACAGGATGCATATCATGGTGATCGTGGCTAACAGTCCTGTGTTGTTCGCTAGGATTTTAAGAAGAAACCAGATTTTAAATATCTTTAACACACTTAAAGAGTAACTATGGGTGGAAATGAGTGCGTAAGGAATCTGAGTTTGTTAATTATTGAACCATATATACATACCCGTAACCCAAGTCATCATGTAAATCAGGAAGAATAAGGAAATTTAGAAAACAAAGTGTGTAAGAAATACAGCAATTCTCTTTATGCTTGGTCTATTTTAACTTCTTGTTCCTATCTTATAGGATGATAGTGAACCACTTGTCCAGCTAGACAAGAAATATAGTATGAAGGATTCATTTTACAAATCCTCGACACAGAAGTAAGGTTTTCTCTCAATGAAAAAGTTAAAGTATATTTCTTAATTTTTAGTGGCGCATGTGTCAATAATGATCTGGGTCATAGGAATAATTCGAAGAATATCAAACAAAGGTACTAAGTCATCCATGTTGACTAAGTAGTAAATCTATCAGGGCTTGAAGAAGACATATGTTCATACTGTAGTCCATGAACTCAGAGGACTGGATTAGAGGGTTATCATGAGTTCTGGGTAAACCTGGACTAACTACAGAAAATAAACCCTATCTCGGAAAGACAGGGGGTGGGAGGAGAGGAGGAGGGGAGGAGAGGAGGAGAGGAGGAGGGGAGGAGAGGAGGAGGGGAGGAGAGGAGGAGGGGAGGAGA
>CM052712.1:16820036-16871766 GCA_028551405.1 Uromys caudimaculatus | reverse complement strand
GAGGGGAGGAGAAGAGGAGAGGAGGAGAGAAAATACACGTTAAAACAACCAAAGTTCAGAGAAGGGGGAATGAAGAGAGGAAAGGGAAAAGAGGAGACAGAACAACCACAACCACAATGTCACAAAGAACAATGCTGAAGAAAGCTTAAAGAATCAATCAATCTGTCAACACTTTGTGGGGCCAAGGCAGGAAGTGGAGCTTCCCACTGTCATGCTCAGCAGCCTGAGTTCTCTTAGACTTAGTGAACATGACTTATGGAAAACTGGAATTATTGATGTAGATAGGGGAAAGAATTTCAGAACTAGCAAGATTATGAAGCAGAGTTGTGTCTTAATAAAAATGTCATTTATATAGGCTTTAAGTACAAAGCCTAAGAGAAAGATGCTTTTGGAAAAACCACACAGCAGACAGCATGGGTGTGGTCTTCTCGAAGAGAGTAAATGCAAGTAAGACATATTCCTTTTCTACAACAGTCAAGTACTTCAGTGGGGTTTGGTGTCATTATCTATAAAGGATTCCCAAGGCATGTAAATGGGATTACAGGGCTGTTTTTCAGGAGCACCTGGCAGTATTGCAGTTGATAAGACCCGCAGGTTGCAGGACCATAGGATAACTTTTACCACAAAGAGTCTTGTTTGAGATTATCAGGTACTATATGGGAAAGGAATGAAGTCCTACAAGATCATATGCACACAAGTTTTAGCCTGATTGATTGTTATTTGTATAGGAAGTATCTATATTTTTAAAAAAGGAAGGTCAATTTTATGTAGGTAGCCTTTGCAGCAAAAGATAATTGTGCTGAATTCTTGCATGCTTGTTGATAAGGGGCTTCAATTAGACTCTGGAATGAAGGGATCTTATATCCTGCTTCGAATCCACATGTCCGTGCCCTAGGCTGTAAGATGCAACTTTGAATAAACAGACCTAGTTCTCTGCTCTTTGGGAGCTCTCACTTTAAAGAGAAACAGACAGTAAGGAAAAACAATGAGAAAACCACCAGAACCTGTTCTTAAAGGTGATTCACCCATGAATAAAAGAAAGAGGCAGCTAAGAGGTGTGGAGAGCAAACTCAGTCATCAACAGGGGGAGTGAGGTGTAAGCCTCTCTGCTGGGCGAGAGGAAGCAACTGTGCAGGGGGCTTTAATGACTGGCCCTCTAGTTGAGTACATCTTGAAGGGGAAAAAAGTGGTAAGATCAGATTTGTTTGTGAAGTCATACTGGCTGCTACATTCAGAGTGCATTACATGTGACCGGGGCTATGGACGTCTTCTGAGGAAATGATAATACTATCTTAGAGAAGCCTGCATGTAGCTGCATTTTGGACAAATGTTGAATGAAGAGCCATCATGCCTCCCTAAGCAGAGGAAATGCAGCTAAAAGGAGGGGACAAGAGGCTTTGGCTTACAAAGCTGGATGCAATGAAGGCGCCATCCACCACCTAACAATATGAAGGCATATGGATCAAGTCTTGGGGGAAGTATCAAAGACAGACTTTGATACAAAAGTGGTTCTTAGACATCCAAGAGGATCCTTTAGCTAGGCAACAGGATATGCAGATCTGGAGTTTTGTAGAGAAGTCTAGCTACAGGGAAATAACCAGCTTCAAGAAAGATCTATAAAGTAATGGCACTGAATGGGGTCACTAAAGGAGCTGCCATATAGTCAGAGGGCTATTTTTACATTTTAAATTCTGGGGGAAAGAGAAAGATGCAACAAAAGAACTAAGAATGCACACCCAGCAAGCCAGGAGGTGTGAGAGGAGACTAGTGCCTGGGAAATCACGTTAAAAGTGTGATTCAAGAAGAAAGGAGTGAGGCTGTGTGCCATCCACCTAGGTCAAGTCAAATAAGGTCCCAGGATGCTTGGCTAGGTTCATCTGTAGAATTAGAAGCCAGTAGAGAGACAGAGTAGGCAACAAAAGCACGGTGTTACATGGCATGGTATGGCACAGAGGAATGAATGGAGAAGAGACAGGGAGAAATGAATGGAGAAGAGACAGGCAATAGACAAGAATAAGGGAACAGAGCTTCTATGCTGGCCACAGCCTGCCTCCTCTCATACACTGAATGATGCAGACATGCTCCATACTTCAATTTCATTTCTTCATTAAAATTGAAGGATCCATGTAGTGTGAGCACCAGTAGACTTGAGTCTTGGAAATATGCTTATTAGCTGTATATGATGTTGTTATGAATTATACAAAAAAAAAGATGTCCTGACATCTGTACATCTGGAGTCAGGAAATCTCCAAGACGCTATTGAATTCATTTTGTGTTGGCCATCGACAGCTAAACACGGAGAGTGATTTGTATACCCACTAGACTCTGTTAGAGAAAGCTAATTTTTTTCATTTGCAAGCAGTTATCAACTGGAGGTAGCTTCTGGGTTAAGGATGGGTACTTGTGTCCACTTCCCCTCCCAACCCAGCCCAGGCCCATGCAAGCCTCTGTGAGTTCATGTGTGTCAGTCTGCCTGTGTTTAGATGGCTTTGCTTCCTTGATGTCCTCAATGTCCTCAGTGTCCTTGATGGCTTTTATAATCTTTCATCCCATTTATGACTGATTGTTCCAAAGCTGAGAATAACCTGGGGGATTGGAATTGAAGGATAGGAGGGAAAATGAAGGTTGCCTACCTGATCCCCTGTTCCAAAATCATTTTTAAAAGACATAACATTTATAAATTGGATAGTCTTCCTACCCTGCTGCGAATGTGTACTTTATACATTCTTTATTAAATATGTCCATATGTAATAATTTCCAGAGCTTATGAAGATGTTCCTTGGGACAAGATGCTACCACCAAAACTTGAACCAGAAGAAACAACCGTAGAAAAAGCTGCTGACCACATCTCACAGTGTTTTTCCCTGAAAAGATATCAAAGACTACCAGCCATAACCCAGGTCAGTGAGCATCCTTCTCCATGGTGCCTACTGCTTGCTATGACTGCAACTCTACTCAAACTCAAGTCACAGTGATATTCTATTGTTAAGGAATAAATGTGACAGTGATATGATCATACGTCATTGGAAACTGTGAACATTCCCTCATTGTCCACCCTGGAAAAGGTTGACTATTTAATGACTTCTCCCTCAAAACCGTTTGTGGCGGCTATTACTTTTGAAAATTACAGAAGAATGTTAAATAATGGAGACACAAAGGAGTCATTCTTTTGGGTAATCTATGCTGATCATACATCTGGAATGGGATCTAGAACTTAGCTGGCCAAGCAGAGTAGGAAGATTTGTAAGTTGTAGCCTGCTGTCGAATGTCACCGATTATGTGATAGCCTAGTACACAGAGCTCTCAGAGAGATGGCCATTGATTCCACTGCTGAAAGTTAAAAAGACTTTGTCATGTGAACTACTGGTCCTGAATCCCTGTTATAGCCAGAGCACCTTCTCTAGAACATGGATCTGTCTATGCCACCCCTCTGACTACCTTCATCTTTTTTCAGAGCATGGAATCCAAGCCATTTAATAAGACATGTAGCCAGTACTCTGTCATTTGCCTGCTCTGTGTCTCCTTCCATTGTCAGTGAACTCGTGCCCAGTTCCACAGTGCTCTCTGCAGGGTCTTGCAGGGTCCCATCACTTTAACAGATCTGTGCCAGGATAAGTCCAAAGCACTCATGACACCCTGACTTTTGTCCTCTCAATACTGCCTCAGGCACCTTGCTTCATTCTTGCAAAGCAAGAATGTTTCCTGTTTCCTTGTCCCCTTATGCTCTGTGTCACAGCTCACAGTGTAAGTCTGGATCAACTGTTAGATGGTTTCTCATAATGAAGTTTCTGAGAATATAAAATCCACAATATAAAGAGGGATACCAATAACACTCCAAGGAGTTCCTGAGCCCCTAATTAGGAACCCCATATTCCCCTGTATAATTTCTTCCACTTTCAGAGAGAAAGAAACAAGAGGAAAAAACATAGCTTTATATAAACACTCAAACACCTGTTTGTTAAATAGAAGTGAAAAGCAGGGGTGGGGAGATGGCTCAGTAGTTAAGAGCACTGACTGTTCTTCCAGAGGTCCTGAGTTCAATTCCCAGCAACCACATGGTGGCTCACAACCATCTGTAATGTGATCTGATGCCCTCCTCTAGTGTATCTGAAGAGTGACAATATATACATAAAATAAATAAATAACTCTTTTAAAAAATAGAAAGAAAAAAAGAAGTGAAAATCAGTTAAAGGACAAAAATTGTGTAGACTTCATTTTTGAGGATCTTTCGATTACTTCAAAGGAATTTTATAACGCATAAAAATTGGCCATTTCATTGCATTTCCTCTGTGTTAAATGATTTGAATATCTAAAGTCCTTCCCACAGAAGATGCTTTTTCTAACTCAGGCTCTGTGCAAAGCTGTAAAAGGGAAGGCTGAAAAGTGTCTCGGGGGGGTGGTGGGGTGGTGGCAATCTGTCATGAAACTGAAGCTAAGCATTTCACATGAAGAGACTGTGTCACCTGGAGAAGGTGGACACACTCCAGCTAAACATTTCACATGGCGAGACCGTGTCACCTGGAGAAGGTGCACACATTCCAGCTTGAGGAAACGGTAGGAGTTTGAGCAAAGAGCTAGGACCCACACACTCAGAAGGCAAAGCCGTACTCCACCCGAAGTTGCCAAGATACCTAGAAAGGACTTTCCTAGAGTTTAGGCTCAGCTATGACCTGAGGCACCTTGTAAGGGCACCAAAGCTTGAATCTATGAAATTATAATAAGATCATTAAACAGTTTTTGTTTATTTCAATAATGGTTTTAGATGGTCGGAGGACTCTGGGACAGATTTCAGACGAGATTGTTTTCAGCGCCAGCCAAACCAATCAATTTGTAAGTTTGACTCCTAATGTTGTCACTGAATGTCATTGCTATCTTTACCCTCACCGCCAAAATCCCAGTGTCCCCACTGAGGGCAGGAGCGGAGTCTGACTTCAGATGAAGAATGTCCCAGAGACATTCATCCAACAGTCAGGGGTCTGAGAGGAGAATCCAAATCCCATTCCAGTTGTTTTACAACATCTGGCCTCTCTTTACCCTCCAAACTGACACTGTTGAAAGTATGTTTTAAAATTGAGAGTACTGTATAAACAGACAATTACAATGTTGTGGCACTCCGTGAGCTTCATATAATGGGTATTCTAAATGACATATTCAATCAACTTTCATATCACATATTTGTTGTCATCATGCTTAAAGTGGTGGCTTTATTATTGATGTTCTTCTCTGTACAATTCCATCCATTGAATATAAAAAACTTTGTGGTTTTATCTTCAAAAGTCACTATTTTGTTTTCCTTTATAGATGATACAACTCTGGTTGTGGTCTCTCATAAGTAATTCAATCTGAATGCTTTATATTAAAAATATGTAGATAAAAATACGATATATTCTGCGAACCTCCTCCCTCTGTTGGGAAAAATGACAACACAAAGGAAATGCCTGAGATTCTTCATCAGCACATCTGCCTCCTTCCAGAGACATCATTATGGATTTGATAGTCCACATTTTCATGTATTCTTTTATCCCTTTATGGTCTACTGATATTAACCCAACATACAGCATTAAATTTATAAAAACTCGATAGCAGGGTATCTTGCCTATGTCTATACCACGTGACATTGTATCCACTGTCGTGCTCATAAGAGTCACATCTGGGCTCTCTGGGTCTGTGGATGTTCGTTCTGCTCTGTAGGATAGAATTCGGTTCACAGTTATACCACAGTGCATTCACCTATCCTTATCATTTGTTTCTTATTTAATTTCAGTTGAAAACAACATTCATGTACTTTCACATACTCAACTACAAAAATATTTCTGGATTGATACATCATTTGATACATACCACATTCTGTCTTTATACTTTCTGGGTTAAAAGGGTCACCCTTCCTTATCTTCTAGTTATTTTCATATTCGTCTTCAAATGAGTTGAACCAATGGAATCTCCCACCAGCAGTGCTTAAGTTCCCATTACAACACACTGAGGACGATGTTTCGAATTTTCCCAATTAAAACTAATTTTTCATTACAAATATGAATTTATTCTTTGTTAGAATTGCAGAGCACATACACCTAATTGCTGGTCATCGCTGTTGTAAATGCACATGTCACTTATATTTTCATATTTCACCTTGCCCTTTCATATATTTTGTCTCTCGTGCTGGTGGCTTGTTTGCTTTCTGCTTACTCAATGTAAAAATGTTTATGTCTAAAATTCTGGATAGAAATCCTTTACAGAAGGCTGGAAAGATGGCTATTGAGGTAAAAAAAAAAAAACAGGCAGTTGCCACTAAATCTACTGCATGAGTGAGTGTGGTTCCTTCAACTCACACGATGGAAGGAGAGAAATGATTGTTCTAAAAGCTGCCTTCTGATTTTTACAAATATGACAAAGCATGTGTAGCACCCAAACACACAGGCATACACATACACACACACACACACACACACACACACACACACACACACACACACATACACACGTAAGCATACAAGCAATACACAGTGAATATATGAATGAGTAAATGTATTAAAATAGAAATATTCTTTATTAACAGTATATATGGAAGTGTCTCATCCATGACTTCTCTATTAGAATGCTTTTTGCAAAAACAAAGTATTCATTTCTAATGCAGCTCACAAGTCATCAGTAAAAGACTTTACTATTTTGTGTGTTTTAATATAAACTCTTCCCTTATCTGTGAAGTATTTTATGTTAAAGTATTTTCCTTTCCTTCATTTCTATAAAATATTTTATTTGATTTAAATGCATCTCTCTGAACAACTTGATGCTCACATTCTCTTAGGGTGTCAGTCAGGAATCCAGTCCATCACCATAACTAAGAAGTTCTAGTTCATTCGCATGAGTAGTTTATTCAGTAGTCAAATGGATGGTGTGTGGTCTGATGTGTGCTGAGCCACAACAAGCATCTGTAATGACTAGAGGTTATGAGAGGCAACGTCACAAAACTGTGCTTTCCAACAAATACTGGGGCCAGTTATGCAGAACAGTGTGAGTCAAACAGGCTCCATCAGGGGGGAGGGCACAGCCCCAGGAGGTGATTAATGTAACTATTGCCCCTGTTACTGAGGAGAATACTAAGTCTTGTGAATGAAAATGGAATAGTCTCCCCAAGGGAATGAGTCTCCTGGTTGGTTATCCAATACCAAGTAGTCTGCCCTGAAATCATAGACATATAAGGAACACTAAACAAACTCACCACGTTGTATTGATACATTTAGGTGAAAAGAGAAAGAGTAAATAGCAAATTAAAAAAAAGACATGACTTTGAGAGCAGGAGAGGTAATCTGAGAGGACTTAAAGAGAGGAGGTGGATTAGGGGAAATGATGTAATTATATTTTAATTTAAAAAATTTTAAATAAAATTTTAAATGTCCATTTTATTAGGCCACATCTAAACATAATTGCATTTATTAAATTATAAATATTAAATCATTTATGTATATTACATATGATATATTATAAATGTATTAATAAATTAAATTATTTAGAATTATTACTAAAATATCTTATCAAATGTGTAATAACACCTCAATGTAGATTATAGTATACAAATGGAAGGATAATTTGTATAAGATTAAAATATTAAAGAAAAAAATAAACTTTGCATCTACAGAGCAAACTAGAATTGTTGATAATATCACTCAAGTATTTAAATAAATAAAAATATATGATTGATTTTTTATTTTGTTCTACTTATCTCCAACTCCTAATCTTCCCAACTCAGCCCCCCAGTGCTAGAATTACGGGCCTGTGCCAAGCAAGGAGCTCAGCTTCATATAAACCAACCATGAATAAATGTTCATGAAATGCTTGGGTGTTGATCAAAACGTGTTACTTGCATCTTTTTATTGAGGTTCTATTCATTTGCTGCATTTTTAGGGGTTTGGGGTGACAAATGAGACATCAGTTGAAAGCTTTGTTTCGTATTAATGCCACTCCTCTGAATTCGCTAGGCTAGTACATCTTTCATCTTGGAGCCATGGAACGTTGTCCTAGGAGTTTACAACCTGAGTATAAATGTTTATAACAGTTTTCCTACAGTTTCTAAGATCTAAAACCAGTCAGCGTTGGGATGGACAGACAGACATTCTAACGTGTTAAAAAGCAGTGGAACACTCTAAAACTACCCCACTGTTTCTAAAACAAAATTTTAGGTCAATTTCTGTATCTCTGAGGACCTTTCAATTTGAGAATTGTTATAGTAACTTGATAATTATTTAAAATATCAATAATTCAATTGCCCATTTTTTTCTTTTTCTAAGTGTGAGTCCAAGTTCTAGGAGTAAATACATTCCTCTGTATACGTAAGTAACATTTCTCATTGCCTTAAAATATGCCGTATATAAGTCTAATTGTACTTCCGTCTGCTGTGCTTTCAGACCACTCTTAATAATGCGTTCTACCATCCTCCAGTGCGCTTCTGGTACAGTTTCTGTTTGATACTGGAAGTGTTATGAAAAGATTTTGATTAAATTATAAAATGAGGAGTGACACATTTTCTGTTTTTCTCAATGGGATGTTTTATGAAAGAAAACAAACACCTTTGTTGCCCCTATTCATGTCGGTCAGAAACAGCATGTAGTTGGTAAAACCGAGCTCGCGGGAAGAAAAAGCCCGCCCTTCCCTACTGTCACTCAGGCTCTGTGGAGGGCAGAAGTGCATTGTTAATCTGTAGCCATCTTCCCCCCCCCCGACCCCCCCCCCCCCGTTTTCGTTCTTAGTTTGATGAGTCACCTTGAAATGAAGGAAAAGAGAGGACATGGAGGAGGGGCCCAGACTTTGATCAGGGCTTCCTCCTCTCCAATGGAGCTGACTGGAGTTTTAACCATAACGCCAGAAGCCCTTGCCACTTGACCTGCGGATGTGGTCAGCCTTCTGACCTCTGAGAGCTCATCACTGTGGCCTGCCTAGACTCCGTTCGCACCGGAGCCTTACTGTCGTCAGCAAATACAAACACCAGCCACCCACCCCAATACCCTGGCTTCCATCTTGTGTCTTGAGCCGCAGAAGCCCAGCTTCAGAGCTCTGAATCCTTTCTCCTCAATCCTACTCACATTCGGAGGACAAAGAGCCCTCCCTACCTTTCTTGTTTCTCATTTCAATTGTCATCTGACATGATATTTTCCTTCTTGTGCTTTTGATCTTTCTGACACACAAAACATCCTTTATTTGCTTTGCCCAACTAATCTAAGTTTCCTACTCTTTTGCTTTTCCCTGGTACAGTGGTCATGTGCAGAGCACAAACGCTGACGATGTGGACAACCCCTACGGAGATATCAAGTCTGTGGCCAGTCCTCGGCACTCTAAACTGCTCTATACGAACACAAGCCGGTAAGAGCCATTCTCACCTATATCCTTATCACTAAGGATGAGACTTGCTGATGGAGTTACAAATGAAAGGGAAAGAAATGGCCTAGTTTGTTATTAACCAAAGCTTACGAAGAAAGATGTAAGTTTCCTGAAAGAAATACTCACCTATACGAGATGACAGTATGGGGGCTCACCGGGGGGTCCCTTGAGCAAGTCACTTTATCCCTGTGACCTCATTGTCTCCATCTGAAACTTGTGTCACAAAATGCCACCAGCATTTGTAAAGGGTCTTGGCTGACCAGCAGGTTATAACCATCAATGCAGAGAACACCACTTTATATGAAGTCCTCATATGTTAACATAAATTCTATATATGTTAAAAGGGCATAAAATGGCAGAAATGACAGTTACGTCTGCCTTAACCACATACGACAATTCTCTGAACAACTTTTTAAATAAAACTCAAGATAGTCATTTTCAAAACCAAACATTCTGAAGCTGGAGAGATGGCTCAGGGCTTAAGGGAGCTTTCTACTCTTGTAGAGGCCCCAGGTTTAGTTCCCAGAAGGCCAGGCACTCACAATCACTTGCTACTCCAGCTCCAGAGGATTGGAGTTCCTCTTCTGGGCTCCAGCACCTGCATGCATGTGGTGCACAGACACAGACCATGTATAATAAAAATAAATATTACATTTACATCTAAGTTATATTTACATTCGAAGAATGATGCTATAAAACTACTAAAAGTCTGACTTTCATAATTGAACCATAATAGTTCTATGAAAGCAGAAACCCCTGTCTATACAGTAAGCCATGCAGTTCACAGCAGACACAGTCTGCAATCTGAGCCTGCATGCTTCAGTGTTGGTGTTGGATGGCAGGATAGTATGAGAAGTGCCAAGGGTTCATGGTGTGTGCCTAGAACCAAGGCAGTGGTCAAACCAAACAATGACACACAGGTCACACTGACTGAACCACCTCAGATTTATTACAAGTTGATAGTGAATCAGTTTTGCGTGATGGTGCATTCTGAAACATTCTATTATTACCAAATTTTTATGATGCCCACATTCAGTTATATGACATATGGCTCATGATGCACAGTCTAAGAAACTGGGCCACAGAATGTACGTACTCAGACAGACCCTCTTTGACCTAAACCTATCCTAAGTGATTCTTACTTGGCAACACACAATGATATGGGATTGGAACTGCTCCTGTCTGGGATCCTGAGCCTGACTCATGGTTCTGTGCTGCACCCTAGCAACCTAACAAAGAATTGGATCACATAAAGTTAGCCAGGGAAAAGATTTGCATTGGAGTCAGAAAACAAGTTTAACTACTGCTCATCCCTCTATATTAGATGTTATAAAATGCTTTCATTGTTATCTTGTTTCTTTCCTATTGTCACCTTAGTTACTTTCCTATTGTTACCTTAGTTACTTTCCTATTGTTACCTTAGTTACTTTCCTATTGCTGCAATAGAAATACCATGACCAAGGCAACTTGCAGTAGGAGGGGTTTATTTATGGGTGGATCATGTCTGGGAGGAAGCAGCTGGAACAGCAAGCTGAGAGCTCACCAAGCAAACAAACAAACAAACCAACAAACAAACAAAAAAGGAAACCGAAAGAGCACTGGAGCTGGTGCAAGGCTTTGAAACCTCAGAGCCTGGCTTCAATGATATACTTCCTTCAGAAAAGGCATACCTACCTCCTAAACTGCCCAAAGAGTGCCACGGACTCTAATTAAAATGCCCTAGACTATGGGGGCATCTCATTCAGCCTCCATAGCTGTTAATGTCTGTTATAAAGTGTACAGCATATATGTACAGGCTCAGAGCTTTGGTACAGGGGCAGAGGATTTGGTTCCAAAGACCTGGAGATGTTGAAAATTAAGGATGATCAAATCCATATATAAAATGCTTTAATATTTGGTGAAACATACTGTGTGCATCCTCCCTAGATTTCTTATGATACCTAGTACACCGTACATGCATCTAAGTAGATGTCTTACGGCATTGTGTAGACACAAGGACAAGAAAAGGTCACTTTGAGGAACACATTTTTAAAATCATATTGTTTATTCAGTTAACAGAAACAGAGCTTCTATTCTCTTTCCTTCATGCCACTGAGTTGTCAAATATAAGAGACATTCTCATGTTAGTTTCCATGATTGACAGCTCTTACCAACTTCATATAGTCATGGCATAAGTTGTCACAACTAGCTAAGCGCTAATTAATTTTATCTTTGAAAACATGTTATTCCCACAAACCAGTGAAGATAAATTTCTTATTGGATCACCTTCTGCTATATTCTATTGTTTGTTAAGTGTTTGGTTTTTTTATCTTCTGTTATTTGTTTACTTATTTCTATTATTAATTTAACCTAATTCTTTTTCTTCTCTGTCAGGCTATAAAATATCTTTCAAACTTACCTTTAGCTTTAGTACATCTATATAAATGGTTTTATCAAAGAATTAAGCATGTTTGTCAATGTCTGGAAGCTATGCTAAGAGCATAATAAAAATAGAAAAGAATTTGCCTCCAACAAGCAAAGAAGTCATTTTTACATGTGGCACTCCAAAGGCTGCTGAAGTCTGCCACCATTTGTCATGTCTGAAGGAGCCAATGTAAAAATTTTCCATAAATTCTGCAAGGAAATAATACTATTTAAACAATAATTCTTTTAAAAATTGAAAGGAATAGCTTGAAAGGAGAAAACCAATCTTAAAGTGTTCACCAAGCATAAGATTGTGATGTTTCTTTTTATTCAAGTATAGACTTAAATTTTGATATATTTTGTGAAACAATCTTGCTTTTCAAAAAAATCAAACATTCCTTGGGGTCATTCTTAAAAGACACTGAGGCAAAAATAAGAGGCATTTAAATTTTTTTAATGTAAAAGCAGGACATTTCTTTGAAGAATTTGGGAGAGTGCCCCTTAGTTTATCTTGTTGAAGCTTGTGTTTTAAGAGACAAGTGACATTTAGCTGTGTTTCTCCGATAAGAGCGCTAGAGGGCGTCCCAGGTTGCAAAGTTTCTTCTCGTGATTGATTTTCTGTTTTTTAACAGAATCATAACCTTTTAACACAACAAATGTTTTCCATTTTTATCGTGAAGTGTTTATGGATGCCGTGACACACAGTGTCGTTCTTAATACATTCAACTGTGTAGTAAATGCCTGTGTGTTTGTCCACACTGACCTCGAGAAATAGATTTCTAATGAACTCTTCTGAACTCCTCGCGCCCTGTGCCCCAGGAACCTAGCCATCTCCTTCCATGCTCCAACCAAGAAGCTCTGCGTTTGGCTTTGTGCTGATCTCTTGTTTGCCCATTTGGTAGTTGTACTACCTACAGATGGTCTCAAATTAAATATTATGTATTTTGCACGATATCACACTGGGCTAACAAAATTATAGAATTTATAAAATATGACTTCATCTCCATAAAGTCTCAAGTTCGGAAATTCCAATTTGTATTTTGTACTAAGTCTGGGGAAACAAACAAGCAAACAAACCAATGTCCTATTCAAATAGAAGCATGACTTTCTTAGAAGTTTCACAATTTAAAAGACCTTCTTACCTAAAATTACCCTGTGATTATTATCTTTAGGGTCCAGAAGATTGATGTTTAACCATGTTATGCTTACCATGATGCTGTCCTTCAGCAACACAATACATTACTCAGTAGGCTTATAGTATCCTGATCCATACCCCACGCCCCCACCACACCCCCACACCTGGGGGGGGGCATTATCTTTCAAACTTCCTTCAGGTACTTTTTCTTTCTTTCTTTCTTTCTTTCTTTCTTTCTTTCTTTCTTTCTTTCTTCCTTCCTTCCTTCCTTCCTTCCTTCCTTCCTTTCCTCCTCCTCCTCCTCTTCCTCCTCTTTCCCGTCTTCCTCCTCCTCCTCCTCCTCTTCCTCCTCTTTCCCATCTTCCTCCCACCCCTCCTCCTCCTCTTCCTCCTCTTCTTCTTTTCCTAGTTATCAGGTCATCTGGTCTGCACTGATGAAGAACACTTCAACAGTTTAATATATACTTTGTGATTTCTGTTGTACAATTGAATCTGATCATTATAAGAATTGAGTGCAGAAAACAATAGTAAACACAATCCCAACCTCTCCCATGAGAACATAACCGCTACTAGACTCTGACCTTTCCCCTTTGTCACATGCCCCACTCACTTCTTGTGATGTGCCACAGGGAGCACCCACAGCTGCGGTATGCTGCAGGGAGCACCTCCACTGTGGTATGCCACAGGGAACATACACCACCTCTGCATTATAGCATGATCATGAAATACACCATTCCATTCCAAACACCATTTCTGTTCTTTCAGATGTAGTGCACTTGACTGATTTAAATTCATATATAAATTATTTCCTTTCTCTTTTTGCTATTATATATAATCCTCTCAAATATTTTTACATATGTCTTTCATTTTTTAAAATTATTTACTTAATGGAGATTCCTTGGAATAGATTTCAAGGTGAAAATTTACCAGCATTCTCAAACCTTTGTTTAGTCGTTTTCCAGAGCTGATATAACTATCCCATGTTTATGTCCACCTCTAGTATTAGCATAGCTCATCATCTTTTAACATCTACACATCCTGATATAATAATAATCCAAGTATTTTTAAAGTATAGAAAGTAAACTCTCTCTTTGGTTCTTAATACCAGTGTTGGAGATTTAATGATACTTCATCTATGTGTTTAAGAAGTTTGTAATATACGTGTACAGTGTGTCTATGTTCACACACAGAGTTTGCATGAATGTAAGATCTGTAAATAAACACTGATCATTTCTCCACAATTCATTTAATGGTTGTATAATATTCCTCTATGAGACTACACCAAGTTTTTATAGGCCAGCTGCTTACTAAAACATTTTCCTGTTATAACCAATGAAGGAAAAATACTTTCTGCATATACTTTTTTTTGCACAATTATGCCTGCATGCATGTACAACACATTCATACAAACAGAATTATGACATGTTTTCTCATTATAAATAACAGTTTCCTAATTTGGCGCTCATGCCCAGATGTCAAAAGACATTCAGAGTAAAGGAATGGATAGCTCGAGATTGGTCAGGGACGAAGAGAATCCAAACTCTCCGTAAGGTAGAACAGGTATTTGGAATAGCTTGATTGACATTTCATTTCAATACCTTTCCTGGACATGGGTGATAGTTAGGAACTTCTTTAAATAATTAACCCCCCTTTCTAATATGAATCATACAGGAAATTGAGGTAAGGATCCCTTTTGCTTTCAATCTGACTTTGCCTCTTTACACAAGAGATGGCCTAGACATTTGACGAGGCTGAATCCAAGGCCAGTTCCTTTAGTAATTGCTCCAGGACCCCATGTCTCCACCACAGCCACAGCCAGGAGTGGTCAAGACAGTCAAACTTGAGTGAAAAGTACCTGCAGACCTGTGCACACTCAGTGGCCAGGAGTAACCTGTCCTACTCTGACCTAAGAGAAGGAGAGAGCTACCCAGGGTCTTTTCTTTCCCAATGGGAGTGGAAATGGAGGCGAGAGTCCACAGCACCTTCCCTAGAAGCATGTGGCCTTCATTTTCCCAGAGAAGAGTGAGATGGCCTGCCAGGGTGCTGCAGGTCCAGGTCCTAGAGCACACAGGTCCCCATCACAGCTAAGAACATCATCTGTTACAGAAGGTCACAGTCTCACAACCGCCTCTGCTTTCTCAATGTGGGCATGTCTGTGAGGACACATCAGCCAATACAGACGGATTGTCCAACATAGAACATCTGGGGTGACAAAGGGTGATCTCCAGCAGCTCAGAGTGGAATGCTCTCAGCCTGACAGAACTCATCCCACAGTCCAGGCTAAGACTGGCGTGACTAGCTGTTCCCAGTGTCAGGCCGTCGCTTCTCCTTGCAGACACACACACTTGGCCTTCCCACAGCCCTTTCTTTCACAATGCCTCTCTCCTTTATTTTTCTAAATAGTGTGAGCAAGTCAGAAGCACGGAAACCAGTTCTGTCCCTTCTCTGTAGACAAGGAGGCTGAGGTCAGAGAAAATGACACGAAGAACCCCAAATGGCTCATTTTAGGTTACATCTAGATAGTGGACCTCCTGACCATGCAGCAAATGTCTGCCCTTAATACATGGACTACAGTGCTGTGTGCATCCTACATGGAGCTGGCCCTTGAGAGTCATCCTTGCCTAAAAAAAAGCCTTGAGCCATATTATCTCTTTGTCTCCTTGTAAATGGAAGGTGTGAAAAGTGAAGAAAACACAGGGAAAAAAAAACACACATCCGTGGGATGGAGGTAATAGCAACAAAATTACAAACTCCTGAAAATGATTGGAACACCTATCTTAAGGCATTCAGGAAAACAGTTCAGTGACCAGAGCTCGTCACAAAGTAGTAAATGGATCATCACTACTCTAAATGCCCTCTCTCTGTCCCTCTTTCCCTGCCTGTATGTTGGGCTTCTCCTTCCTTTCACCCTCTGGGTCCATCCTTCCCCCCACCCCCATCTACTTTCCCTGAGTGGCCTCCCCTCCCCTCTTCCACATTGGAGTTCCTCTTGTTGATTCTGCATAGGAAGACCACGATGCCACGGTCCACAGTCGTTCCTCGGCTGTACCACATGGCTCCAGGCCCTTTCAATGAAGGTGCAGTGACCCTGGATAGGGCACAGTAGACATGAGGATAGCTCAGAAAGTTTTCATGTGACTGGGATGTGTGGAACTGGAAGATGGTTCCGTGGCTAAAACATGTGCTGCTCTTCCAAAGGACCTGAATTTATTTCCCAGCACCTATACCAGGCACCTATGTTATCACAACTGCCTCTTATCTCCAACTTCAGGGGACCCAGTGCTACCTTCTGGCCTCTGTGGGCACTACACTCACATTCACATAAACATACAAAGACATCAAAGATAAAAAAATAATTTAATTTTTAATTTAATTTAAAATTAAATCTTTTAATAAAATAAAATGTAAGATGAACTGGACAAGATGGCTCACATTTGGAAGCCCAGTGCTCAAAAGGCTCATGGAGAAAGATTGCTAGAAGCCTGGGCTACATAGTAAGTTTCAGGCAGATTAAAAGGTTTCAGTTGGTCTCAGGTCACCCCACTGCTTAGAAAGGCCCCAGAGTTAAATTAGAGTTGGCTGCCTTCTTTCTTTGCCACCATGGTCTTTGCCCACTTAGGTTGGTTAAGCCTCCACACGTTTATTTCTTCAAATGGCTTGGCTGAGTGTGTAGCTCAGCAACAGAGAACCTGTTTACTGTGCATGATGTCCTAGGTTTAGTTCCAGTACCGGAGGGGAATAACATGTGTGTTTACATCATCGTCCTGGCTTGGCTGAGAGCCATCCAGGATCTTCCACATACAGTCCACTGCGTGAGCTCTGACGCCCGGGCTGGGAACTGATCCTGCTGCTTGAAGTTTGCTTAGCTACAAGCATATTATTTAGACTTCGCCTTTCCTGTAATGCGTGCACATGATACAGCATAAGGTATAGGATTATACAGGAAATTGCCTAAGTTACACGAATGGTGCAAAGAGGATTTGTTGTATACAATGAGTTTTAGGTCTGCAGTTACTGGGAAGTCTATATACGTGGCTAAATCTTTAACCATGTATTCTACACACCACATGACCTTTTCCCATACTATATGTAGAATATATTTTCCTCATTTTCCATTTTAAGTAAATTCATTTACTTTTAAGTAATTTAATTATACCTTATATTTTCCTTATTTTTTGTTAACCTGTAAGTATATACCATGTGTGTATAGAATTATGATGAACTGGACTCGGTGTCTCACACATAGAAGCCCAACACTCAGGAGGCTTATGCAGGAAAATTGCTAATATTACTAATTTGTGTTCTGAAATCATTTAAAATTTGTTTACTTTATTATGCTTTATTGAGATGAAACACTCAATTGTCAACTTAGCTAGCAAAATATTCACACAAAACAAAACCAGACTCCTGAAGGAACTGGGTCTCCAAAGATGGAAGAAAGTCCAGGAAGCAAAGACAAAAACCAACAGAGAGTCCGTGCAAATGCTGACTCTCATCTGTTTCCACGTGGGCAGGTAGAGTTCTCTAAACACGCAGAAAATACCAAGGTTCAGTCCATTGTCTCCATACCTCTCCTGACTTTCTTTCCTTCAGCTGAAAAACAGCTCATCCCAGAAGCGGCTAGAGTGTCCCAGAGAGTCATCTTTAAATCTATAGATCTATATATGCATCTGTAAATGCGTATAAGGTTGCATTGATATGGCAGGTGCATATATATGCTTATATCACAAGAGAGCATTTTTGCAAAAATAGCTCTCGTGATGTCCCTGCAGGCCAGGGTTAGGGGGAAATATGTTTAGCATAAGTGTGGGTGAGAACTTTCATTTTCAAATATGTTAGCACTTTATTATGCAGCTAAATCCATCTTCGGCCTAAGCAGCTGGTTGATCTACTAGTTACATAGTACATTGTCATTATTAGAGAAGATGAATCATAGGACACCCTTTATGTCATGTAACATAGGTGCCAGTCAAGGTCAGTAAACAGTCTACAAGCCGCAGAGGCACACAGAGCTGCATGGGGTTTAAATGAAGCCCCTCTCATGATTGACACCTTGTCTGTATCCACCTCTCTGGGATCCTCGCTGCCTGGCAGCGGACTCCATCTTCAGAAGCACTTCACTTCTGCAGGTGTTTCAGAGGCAGTGGAAAAAACCTGTCACCCAGATGGAGGGGATTTCCTTGGTGGCATGCATGGAAGCTTCAAAGAGTGCTTGGGGGAACACACACACACACACACATCAGTAGTTTGGCCTCATTTTTGGTACCTCTTCACCTTACAGCTACGCTTTAAGAAACTCCCGAGAAATCCCAAGGGACACTGCCCAGAACTTGGCAGCTCCCGTTCAGTCATACAGGCCCTTCCAACTGGCTTTACAACTTGGTTCTACAGCAGGTTCCTGATCCTCATACCATCCTAGAACCTCTGAGAAATGGCAGCAAGCCCAGATTCCCAGACCCTGTCATTCCTGATTTAGTCAGAGTAGTGGAAGCTGGTACCTAGATCACCATTTTAAACAGCCAAGGACTTCAGTGTGTGAAGTGATCTGCGAGTCTTTCTGGCTGTGTGTACTGTATAAATTTTGTATTCTCCAACTATAAGGCTTCCAGTTTGTAAATATTTTATTTTTTAAATTGTCCTGTCTCTATTTTTTCAACTGCAGTTGGCTGGACTGCAGCCCAGAAAGCTTTCCTGAGGGTTGATGCCATCTTACAGGTGGTGAGGGGGTACTAGACAGGCTTGCAGAAGTCGGCCTCTCAGACCTCTCAGTGTGGGGCCTTGGTTTTTGCTGTTCTTTTTTCTAGCCTCGGAAAACATGTCAATCCATACCATTTATTGTGACCTGTACCTCTTGATGTGATTTTCCTTTGTTTTTAAGTGTGGAGATGTCTACAATGTGATTAGCTTTAAGCCAGCAAGCCATCATCAAGAGCCATAAAATGGCACACTCAAAAGACAGCTATCCACAACGTTCTGATACTAACACAGAATCAGCCTAGAAAAATCACCAAGAAATTACAGGGTGAAGTATAGTCACTTCACAAGGCCTTTAGGTTATATCATTACCTGATGTCATGGTTGAGGCAACAATATTCCAAGAGAGTCTAACCAGGCACCAGATCCCAGGGCTAATGGCAGGAATCACTTGGCATCTGTCCTCACCCTGACACCGGAGCATGCACTTACCTCACTAACAACCCTTGTGTTTTCCTGTCATCTGACATTTTAAGGAATATGTTAGTCAGATTTCTGTCAATAAGAAAAAATACCTGAGATAAGACATCAACTATAAAGAGTATATATATATATATATATATATATATATATATATATATATGTATGTGTGTGTGTATTTATATATGTATGTATGTATACACACACACACACACACACACACACACACACATATATATATATATATATATTCATAATACTAAAGGTTTCAATCCATAGTCCTTGGCCATGTCCCTTTGGAAGTCTCTTCAAATCGCAACCAGGATGCAGAGAAAGATCAACCCCCAGCAGCCTCCTAAAGAGTACTCTCCCTGCAACCTAACTCTGCCTCTGTGGGCCCTATATCTCAAAAGCTCTACCACCTTCTAATGGTACCCCAAGCTAAAAGTCTGTCTGTCAATACAAGAAAGGCCGATGGATGACATTTAAGATACAGTCCATAATGAGGAGCAACGACCTTCCTTAAGCTTCCTTAATGTCTCTGCAGCTAAATCATCCCCAGAGATAATTATGTTGGGTGCATTGGCTATAAGGAAAAGACATAGCCAAAGCATCCACAGGTAGACACCAGGTTGTTGCTTCTGCCTTGTATTATTTAGTCTTGGAGTAAATTTTAAATAAGAAATAAACATGGGATATCATGCTCTCACAAAGGTTGCCAGGAAAGGGAGGTTCAAACCACAGAGTTGAAAAGATGCAACTCCGGGTGTGTTTACAGTAGTGGCTGTGCTTTGTCTGCAGGGAGACATCAGCAGGCTGAGACTGAGGTGCTGATGGGTGTCAGCTCTGGGCTTGGTCACTTGCATTGTGCCCAAGTTGTTTGCTGTACAATTAAATCTTTTTTTTCTGGGCTCCCAGTAGTTAAGGTAGCCATGTTATAAGCTGTCCCTAAGCTTGAGCCCCATATGGGGCTACGTGCTTCACCCTCTCCTTCTTCTTAGGCAGAAATCTGGGTAAACCATTTTGAATGTTAAGGCAAACATGTTAGTGATTCTTCGTGTTTTCCTGAATGACTGAGTTAAATTATTCAAGACTCCCGGTTGACTGCCTTTGCTACAGAGGTCTTCTCTTTACACACTACAGAACCTTTTCCTGTGTTCTTACTCTATCCATGGCAGGGAAAGACAAGAGGAAACAGACTAGTGGGTAGGTAGTTTAAAATAAACAAGTCAGTGTGGTGCTACTGCACGGATTTACATGTATTGTCAATGCAGAGTTTCAGAAAAGCATCTGAAATCTAGGATCGGAAGGATGATGGTGGCAAGAAATACAATTGACCAAAGACACCAAGAGTGTAAACACAAGCATGTGTCTTTATTGGTACCAGAGTTATCAGTACAAAGTTATGTGTGGCATAGATCTGCTGTTTACTCATTAACATTCTTCCTTCAGTAAGCAACTTAGCTCACCGGTAAGTCACAGACATACATATTTAAAAGGATAGTTAAAACACACTTAAAAATGATTATTTTAGCACCAGAGTTAAGATATTGCCTAGATGTCAATGAGTGCATACTGATGCCTCCTTTCCTGGTTGTATGCCCTGGATCTTATAAGGGAGAAATAATTTGACTAATTCTTCCTTTCTATTTTTATATGTGCATCTAGTTACTATGACTACTTCACAAATCATTATTTTAATCTCCTTTCATGCCCCTCTTCTCACTGTTGACTTCAGGTCTGCAAATATCCCAGGATACACTGGCAAGGTTCATTTCACAGCCACCCACCCAACAAATTCTAATATTCCATCAACAATGCCAGCAGCAGATTCAGAGATGAACCGGTAAGTGGGAATCCTATTACTCAGTTTGCTCACATACATTAGAAAGAGAAATGATAATTATGGCTATTCCATTAAAGAACAATTAAATACTAAGTGTATATTTGCAGTGCGTAAGAAAAATGGAAAGACAAGTCCAAAAAAGAAAGCAGTTCATTTTCCTACTGAGGGGAACTTGACTCAGAACTGCCTTGGGAGAAAAATGCAGGTTAATGGTCCTGTTGACAATGCTAACGGCGCTCCCTTTAGGCTCTTATTCAGAGCATATTGTGAGAAGGCATCTTCACCTCTGAGCCCACCCCCCCAGTTGTATACATACATCATTCATCAGCTATTATCCATGCTGCATGCTACCTAGTGTGTGGAATAGGAGCCCTGGATTCCTTTCTTGTGAATGTCTTTTTATTTAAAAAAATTAAAATCTGTTGAAATTCACAAGTATTTTAATGCCCATTTTTGCACATTGAAACAGAAGGCAATGGGTGGAGAGAATGGAAGAATACTTTATTGGTTATCAGTAGTGGGAGGTAGCCCACTATTCTCATCATACCTCAGACTTGCAAGCACTTGGTGGAGGTCTTGGTTTTGAACTGAAAGGATTGCAGAGTTCTGAAAACGCATGTCTAAGGCGGGCATGTGCAAGCAAACAAGTGTGACAGGCGTTCCTCCCTGTTGCTGGACCCAAACAACTCTACTCAAATCATCCTGCCAGTGACGGTGGTTCTCGCTCACTGCCTGCCCCAATATTGGGATCTCAAAACACACATACACACACACACACACACACACACACACACACACACACACACACACACACACACACAGAGCCTTATATTTTAATATACCTTAAACAGCTCAATGGCTGGACCACTTCCAAAGCTCCACGTGCTAACCCACTCCCTTCCAATATTCCTGAATTATCACTTACTAAAACCTATATTCCATCTTGGCTGCCCCAGACCCAGACTTGCAGCCCTCTCAGGCTGAGTTCCCCAGCACCTATATATGATGGCTATGTTCTCTGTCTGGCACACTTCAGGTGTGCCTTCTACTCTTCTCCTGGCATGGCCACTCTTCCCTTCCTGCTCCTTTCTCAGTCCCTTGCCTGGGAATCCTAAAGTCCTGCCTCAATCTCCCTGCCCAGATATTGACTGCCTGCGATTTTATTTAGCAGTCAAAACCAGCTGGGGGCAGGGTCTCTCAGCATGTGCACATGCAGATTCTCATGTACTTTTGGGGACCAAATTAGCATAATACATGCTGCATTAGACCAAATCCACAACACTTCCCCACAAGGGCATCTTTTTCTCTAGATCACATTCGCTCAGTAGGGGAATATTCCATTTATCACATATGTATCATATCCCCACACTTAAATCCAGAATTTTGAAATTAAAACTAAAAAAAACATAAAAGGGCCAGGCATGGTGACACATGCCTCTAATCCCCAGCACTCACTTGGAAGACATGAACGGGTGGTATCTCTATGAGTTCAAGGCCAGCCTAGTCTACATAGAGAGTCGCAGGCCAGCCAGGAATAGATAGTGAGACCCCATCTCAAAACAAACAAACACCACAAGTAACCGAATGGAATAATTTGGGAGTCCTGAAGCAGGCTAATGTCATAAACATGTCATTATGTGGTAATGTCATAATGCTGGCATCTAGAGTCTGCAGTCTATGGCTAGGGAAAGCTTTCTGAGGGCTGAGGCTAGGACTTGACCATTAGGTGGAGCTCCTCTTTCCAGAGACTGGAATTTTCTGGAAAACTGCGGCTATAAATGAGAACAGCATCCGCAAGGACAGTCACTCAGATGCTTATTTGCTATTCATTCATCCATTTTTATTTAATTCACATCTCTGATCATATTGTCACATAATTATTGTGCCCCAGCAATTCGTAGGAGCATAGCCTGTCCACAGGGAGTGAGCAAGAAACTGAACAAGAAAGAAACTGCAGCAAAGGATGACTCCCAGAACCATTACAAGATAATCACTGGCACACTCAGAGGCTGTTACTGTCTGGGTACACAACTAGGAAGGGGTTCTTACCAATCACAGTTCACAATGAGGAAACAGGCACAGACAAGCTGCAATGATTTGTAGAAGAACTTAAGAAGATCCTACAGTAGAATTGCTTCAAAGGATGGCTCTTGGAAGGGAAGGATCTCAGATACTTAGGTCAGGAGACAGCATCCCTACAAAGGGTAGACGCGAATCTGAGGAACATGGCTAGGGCCACACACAGTAAGCCTTCTGTGTACTATCCATCCCACAAAGGCTCTTCTGTAAGTGCAGCATTAAAGGATAGGAAAGGTATCATTTGGCAGTGGGCTTTCTTAACGTATCTAAATTTCTAGCTTGACAACCATGTTGCATACCTAGCTATCTGGTCCTAAACATCACAATAGGAAACCAGTACCTTTCAGGCTAATAGCTGGAATTCAGTTTCATTTACTTCTAAGACATTTTTCCAATACTTATAATTTAAAAATAAGATTTACTATACATATATAAAGAAACATGGTGTTATGGGATACATAGAGAATGAAATGATTGCTATAGTCAAGCAGATGAATATGTTCGTTGTCTCAGCTATCCACTCCCAATGGCAAGAACAAATAAAATCTACTCAGGAAGCAAAACTTGTGAATGCAGTACACTGCTAATCCCCACTAGCCCTCATGTTACGTTAGATCTCTAGACTTGTTCTTATCTATTGCCATGTCTTGTCCTCTGACCACTATCTTTCCTACCAGTCATTCATCCTTTCTAACCCTTCTCTCTGCCTTTGTATATTGAGCTTTTTTAAATATAAATTCACATTAAATGTGACCATGCCATATTTTTCTTCTACTTCTAAATTGTTCATTTAGCATAATGTGCTTTAGGTTTGCCCATGTTGTGGCAAAGGTCAGTATCTCCTTTAATATTATTCAACCTCTTTTCTAAGACTGGAGAATATTCCAGGGGGATTTTAATTTTATAGTTATATCATTAACTCACCCATCAATGGGCATCTGGATTATTCTACATCTTGGATAGTAAAGACAGCGATGAATGTGTGATATAGATGTGTCTTTGAAGCAGTTCTCATATCCTTGGGTGCCTATGTTCCTGACATGGATTGCCGGATCATCTTAGAACTTCATTTCTTCCATGCTCAGGGCTTCCCGTGCTGTTTCACATAATGACTGCACCTATCTACACTCCCTCCAACAATGGAAAAGACTCCCTCCTCCCCAGTGTCACCAGTGTCCCCTGTCTTTTCTCCCTTTGATAAGAGTCCTCCTAGTGAGTGTGAGACAATATCTCATTGAGATTTTATATTTGCATTTTCTGGTCATTAGTGATTTAGAGCATTTTTCACATACTTTTTTTCCACAATTTTCTTTTTTGAAGAAAGTCAATGCAGATCCTTTAGTCACTGATGGGTTTGTGGTCGAGTTGCATTTATTTGTTTGTGTTTATTTAATGGTATGTCTTGGATATTAACCCTTTAGAAGACACAAAGGTCACAAGTAGTTTTGCCAACCCTTAGGTTGCCTTCTCTTTTTGTTGTTTCTTTGTTCTGCAGAAGCTTCAGTTTGCTACATCCTGGTCTTATTTTTGACTTGTAGCCCCAGCTTTTGCTGTGATATCCAAGATATTATTGCCAAGATCAATGTCAAGGCACATTTCCCATGTTACAAATCCATTTCTGAAAGCAAGACTGAAACAATTACAGTTGTGTTGCATATAGAGAACATAAACAATGCCAACATTAAATATATCCTTGTACCTATCAGGATAGAAGAGAGAAGGAAGGTTGACAGTTCTGGCTAGCTGGTTCGTGATTTCCGCGATGAACTCGAAGACCCCCATTACAGCAAATGCAGACGTTTCTCACAGCAATCTCCCTTAAACCAACTGTGTGAGGCTTTACACAGACATCCTGTTGCTGTAACACCTTCCCACACATCCTGCACCTCTACATAAGCAGACAATCCAATAGCAGGCAAAGGTTCCTTTTAGCTTTCAGATAAACCTGTACTCTAGACTAAAAAGTATCCCTTTGTTTTGCTATCAGAGAGAAAAATCCAAGTCTTCCCTAGGAATATTGTCATCCCATCAGGCTCCTCATACTTCCACAGTTGTCACCATCACACACATGGATGTCATCTATTACCCCAGCTTGCTATCTTCTGAGGTGGCTTTTCTGAGGCTCTTAATCTGGGGATGAAGAACAATAGAAATAACAACAGGGTGTTTCCTTCAACTCAGGGAGGGTTTGTGTTGGCTTCACTCTGACCAGCCTACAGTGCACAGTTGCCCTTCACAAAAACCTTCAGCAGCTGAGGTGCTTCTGGCCTGAGAAAGGACAGTCCAGAGAAAAAGGAAGAGCATAAATTTAAAACAACTCTATATTGACATAAAGATGATGCCTCTTGCCCGAAGGCAGGCCATCTGCATTTAGTCTGGCCCTTGGGGTAAAAAGAAAGGGGAGAGGGTGATCAAAGCTCTCCTCCATGAAATCCCCATCTCTAATGTTGTAGCACTATTTAAGTGCTTTTCTGAAAATGTCCAGAAAAAGCATAAGGTCATGTGTCTGACTACTGAATATCATACAGATTCAGTGAGTCGCTTTCCTCTGGGTTGTGTCTACATGATCTAATGCCTGTTTCCTGTTGTATTTTCTTCTAAGTGTCACATTACTTGGGATTTCCTGCATTTTTTACTCCACTATATGATTTCAGAGCCTTTGTTATTTGTTCCTCCCTTTTTAGACACCTATGCCAGTTTCTGGACTAGCTATCAGCAAGCCTTTCTGGGCTACATATAATCTTCTGGTCCTTTCCGCACGCACTGTAAAGAGACCTGGGCCACCCTGGTATCTCCCGCTACTCCACCATGCTCACAGATTCTTTCTCTTTCTCTCAAGAAGATGTTCACTCACTTGTGAAAGGCTTGTCCTTCCCTCTCAACTTGAAACCTCTCCATTTCTACTCATGTCTTACTGAGCATCTGGCTTTCCTCTGCTGACTGGCTAGTCTCTTAACTTCTAAACTTCTTAAAGAAGCAATCGCTCTGCTCTCAGTACCCTACTTCCTCTTTTTCCTTGCCCATCCCCCAACCTTATGCCATCTGAACTTTGATAGCACTGGTAAGGTGAGGACTTCCTGCCAGATTGAGGACTAATGCAGGGACAGGAGACAGGAACCGTTGACATCTCTTCACACATAGGATAAGGACGGTGCACTTGCCAAGAGTCTTTGTAGTAGATAAGACTTTGGGGCCAGCTTGAGCCTTTTAATTGCTTAAACTTTGGAGGATGCATGAAAAGGAGTCTTCATTCTGAATTTCAAGTCAGGCGTAGTGATTTCCAAGTGCCTTTGGATTTATATGGGGACAGGATGCAGAGTAGATGGAGAGAAAATAATAAGGAGAAATGTACAAGGAGTAGATGGGGCCACTCATATGGTAGATAAGAAGGAACAGGTGTGCAAGCGCTTCCATCAAATCTTATTACCACAGAGTCTGGGGTTCTCTGCGTGGTCCTTACTCTAGCATATTACCTGCACAGAAGCTGTGCCATTTTCTACAACACGGTTTTAAAAGAGATTACATACATACATACATATGTATACACATAAGTACATGTATACATACGTACATACATACAATATCATGTTAATTGTAGCCCAAGTATAAAGCTACTTCAGACTGCATAACTGCATGGGGGTTACCTTCTCACACTAGCTCTCTAACTTTTGCTTCAGACAAGCATTCCAGTGCGTGTTTGTGACCAACTTCATGGTACATTGCACAGCCGAGGTCTACATACAGAGGGTTCTCAGTCTTCTTCACAATAATTGCTCTGATACACAACTCTGCCCTAGGGTGGTAGTTTAAGGGGCACCAGTTTTCTTTCCATTAACTCTTAGGAAAATTTTGGTAGGGTGGATTTATGGCTACTGTGCAAACAAGCCAGTTAAGGCACACACTGAGATTATCGATGAGCAAGCAGACAGCTTGAACCCAAGGCAGACACAGGCACTGCTCCTCAGTTCAATGTCTGTCAAGCCTGGGTCTGTTTCCTTCCCACCAGCCTCTCCCCCAAGCTCAGGTACCTGCCTTCCCAAGCATTCTCCATACACTTTCTTCAAGTAGCCTCCTGGCAAATGTCCTTCTCCCTCCTGAGGTAGACCTACCACCTGGGTCCTTCCATCAAGAACTTCCTGCAGCAGCTTATGGTTTGGTCTTTGTCTGCCTCTTTTCTAAACATTTGCTATAAATCTAGTATACATTTTCAGAAATAGAGCACATGGCATGGTAAGCAAAGCGGAAGTGGCCATTACCAGCCTTCTCCCGTGATATTCTCCACTCCAACTTTCCCTCGCTGGTTCCTCTATTCCTTCCATTTTGGCGCCTCATTAGTTGGATAAAAGATGAAGTGTTTGTTTTCATGTTAACTTTTTTTTCTTCTCGTTCCATTCTGCTCCTAGCCTCTTACTACAAGAAATGAGAGTTGACCGCTTCCGTCACCAGGGCCCAATGTCTCGAATGGTGACAACTGTGAAGCCCTACAACCCTTTCAACAGGAAGGAAAAAGAAAGCCTTGAGTACTGAAGGAGACCACACCCCTGAGAGACTTCTCAGTCTAGCTGGGGGAAGACTTTGTGCATAGTGATGGAGAAAAAAAAAGAACACAGAGCATTCTAAATGTGTCTGTCTTTGTGAACCGGGGTGAACAGAAAAAAGGCATGTCCAGGCCTGAGCTTAAGCTCTCTCTCTCCCCCTGCTGGTGGCCACTCACCCTGGTCTGTGATCCATGATGGCAGTTGGGACCCAGAGAGCCCCTACAAGAGGAATCTTCTTCCGTGCTGGAATAGGGAGCCTCCCTAGAGGGTCACAAGTTTGAAAGATAGAGACAATCTTGCCCAGACCCCACATGGTAGCAGTGGGAAAGCTGATCAGTTGAAACAGACAAAGACATTCTTTTAGTCACTGAGGGGACAATACAACATGGGGACACTATCTAGAGACAGATGGGTAAATCACTCTCTGCTCCTCCTCCAGGATCTCTGCTGTAGAGAATGAAGCAGTCCTATGCTCCCTGAGAGTCCTTAGGCAGACAGGGCCAACCATATACATCTTCAGATTAGTGTGGCCTGACTATGCTTTACAAATAAGAACATAAGCAGCAGAAATGCCCCAGGGTCTCCCCAGTACAGTTCTATTCATAGGTTCAGGAAGCATGTGCATGCTAGTTTGAATACATCTGTATGAGCCTATTCAAGTTACAAAGTACTTTTATAATCTTATTTAATTTGCATTTGATGTTGCAACCCCATAATACACTCATGCGGCATTGTCCACATATCTTGCTATTTTATAAATAAAACACATAAAAGCTGAGAATAAGGTACTTATCTGGAACTCTGATTATCTGGCTTTAGGTAACTTACCTTAACTCTGATCCATTTCTGTGTGGACTGGGTAACCTTCAATGAATTATTCACAAACAAAAATAGACAAGGAGGGGAAGCTCTATGTGTTTCTAGTTTTCTGGAGTGCTTCTCGGAGGTTCTGTCTGGCATCTCACACTCCCCCAAAATACACAAGAGGGAAGTTTACCACAGAACTCCAAATAAATGTGCAAATACCTTCAAGGAAAGTGAGGACTTTGATTTCCAACAAAAGGAAACCGGAAATGTAGCTCCCTTTCTGCTGTGGAATGGTAGATTGGTGGACAAGGAAATAATTTTAACGTTGACAACTACACTGCGACAAATGGAAAACCACCAGCCATTGGGACACACTGAAGATACAACTTGCCTTTTGAGAAAAAAGAAGTGCTTCACTTGAGCACAGATGATAGTCTAATTACTTCAAGAGACTGCATGTCCACTGTAATGGTTTGAATTTGAAATGTCCCTCACAAGCCCTTGTGTTGTAACACTTGGTTCCCAGATGGCATACTGTTGGGGAGCCCAACGGGCTGAAACAGGTTACTGCTGGAAGTGGCTTTTGGATTATAACCTGGCCTTGGGTGGCCCTTATCTTCCTTTCCTTTCTATTGCTGTGATTAAAAAAATCCCACCATGACCAAAAGCAACATGGGCTTATTTCATCTTATATTTTATAGTCTGTCATGAGGCAAGTCTAAATCAGAAACTTAAGGCAGGAACTTGGAAGGAGGAACTGAAACAGAGGCCATGGAGGAATGCTGCTTCCTGGCTTGCTCCCACTGGCTTTCTCAGTTTGTTTTCTTATTTATCTCAGGACAACCCTAAAGATGGCACCACCCATAGTGAGCTGAGCCCTTCAGTATCAATCACCAATCAAGAAAATACCTCTCAGGTTTTCCCACAGGCTAATCTGATGGAGTCAATTCCTCAACTAAAATCCCCTCTTCCCAGTTGATGCCAGCTTGGGTCAAGTTGACAAAGGAACCATCATGGCCCTGATAAATCTGCTGCACGATGTGAGGTGAGGAACTTTGCCCTCTTAGCTCCACGGTGTTGCCCACCCTACACTTTCTTTGCCATGGTAGACTTCATTCCTCAGCCCAAGAAGCAAAGCAATTCTTTAAGTTGATTTTTCAACTATTTAATCACAGCAATGAGAAAAATGAATGTACAGAAACAAATTAACATCAGACCAAGATAAAAAATCTTCGATTCTGGAATATTCTTAGTCAAGCACAAATGGAGTGAAATGAGCCCATCTAGCAAGTAGATCAATGAGCTGCCTGATGTTCAATTTTCAGCAAATATTTTGGGCAAACCACTCGTCAGAGGTGCTGCTGCTCAACCTGAGGCACCTGCTCATCTTTCTGGGGCTTTTGGGGGCAGTATAGAGTAACAGGCATTGTAACATTTTGTGATCTGAAACACTTTTCCATTTTCTACAGTGCAGATATCAGAACCCCTGTGGGGCTCTTTTGCCCTTCCAAAGCTGCTTCTGAAAAGATGTTGACTTTGTAATAGCCCCATGGCCTCACTCAGAAAAGACAGACACTCTGTCACTTCGTTAGCCCTATAACTCAACCAGGCTTCTCAGTTGTGAAGATACAAGACAAATCCTGCTTACCACAGACCTAGAATGTAGGCCAGGCATAGCCACAAAGAGTACAGCCATAGCAATGTTCCTGGCCTGGGCATGTGAGCTACTGTACTGGTGCTTCTGTGGTCAGTGGTCCAGTCAAAGATGAATGTCATGGGTATACACACATCTGCTCTTCAAATTATGTAGCCGAGACGTGGATTATACAAACACATCAGGATCCAGCACATAAGCACATTTTCCTCTCATTCCGTGCCCCATACAATGCTACTCTCACAGATTTTATGTATCCGTGAAACATATAGAGTCACAGAGTAAAGAGAATCTCTACTATTTAATGCAGTTATGCCCAGTGTGGTGTTACACATCTACAATCCCACCTACTCTGGAGGCTAAGGTAGAAGGATTACTAGTTCAAGGTTAGCCTGAACAATTTTACTTATCACAAAATATTTTTTAAAGGACCAGAAATATCACCTTGGTTATAGAACACTTGCCTAGCTAGCTGCCTAACTTACTCAAGTCCCCAAGTCATCTGGAAGAAAGATGTATGTTAATATTACTCCAGCCAATTATGAAATTCACAATATGAAAAAGTTGAGTCTTGTGGTAGGGCCGAACTGAACCTTCAGAAATGGGCAAATGGAATCATTTTATACTCATGGTTGCAAGATAAATTTTATTGAACATAAGCAGTTAGGACAAATATGTAGAAACACAAAGAAAGATAGTAAGTGCTCCTCTAGGGTCCATGACCAGACATGGGTAGTTTACAGAACCAGGGATAAATTCCCTCCTTTCCCACAGTCTGTAAGCCCAATTAGATGACTGCTAGTTGCCCTCAAAATGTGTCACTACTGCACTCTTGAGGTCACCTTGTCATGCTAGTCATTGTTGAGGGCCATAGGCAGTATGGCTGAGTAAACTATTTGGTTGTTTTTGTCCTAGAGGCAATGTGGCCCTGACGGTTCAGTTGGGAGAGTATTAGACTGAAGAACTTAGTGGCAGGAAAACATCCCCCCATCCCCTGAATATTGGTTTTAGAGCAGAATGCTAGGCAGAAAGAAAAGGGGTAAAAGGGGCCATTTGTAGCCAGCTGCTTCTCAGGCACCACTGGACACATGCTTGTCTATGCCAGCTTCCTCTGGTAAAAAGTGACATTTACATAGCTGAAATCCTTTTCACCACAAGCAGCAGGTGTCTATTTGGAGATGTCTCTAAGATATATGAATATCAGTCCAATGGCATCCCCGACATGGTCCCTAGGTCAGTAACCCACTGTACAAATAGCTTTGACAATGGCTGATATTGCTGTTTAGTGGAGACAACAGGATCTTCTCTTGCCAGGAGGAGCACACAAGGAGAAACTCTGGTTTACATTCTCAAGAAAACCAGGCTGAATCCAGAGGTGAAAAGAAACCTGATACACCGAAAAACATGTTAAGAAGACATTAGGAATGACAGTCTCCTTAAAGAGCTACATAGTTTTATGGCACCAAAAAAACAAAAAAAACCCTTTTATTCAATTGCTTACACAGCCTCACTGCTAAACCCACCCACTTTCTGAGTTCTAACTTAGAAAGCAAAGCATTTTTTGTTCTTTCTTTTTTATTTAATCTCTTTTTTATTTAGATCTTGGTCAGAATCCTATACTAAGACTCCTCATCAGGATTCATTCTCTCTGTCTCTCTGTCTCTATCTCTCTGTCTTTTTCTCCCTCCTTCCTTCCCTCCCTTCCTCCCTTCTCCCTTCTTCCCTCCCTCTCTCCATGAACTTATGTGGGGTGTGTGTGTGTGTGTGTGTGTGTGTGTGTGTGTGTGTGTGTGTGTGTGTGTGTATAGCAAAATTCCTTTGCTGAGCCTGCCTGCTTCCTTGATCTCCTGATGGAGAATGAGTAACTCTTTCTCTTTTCCATCTTTCATCTCCCACGATCTGCCAAGATCTGCAGCTTGCCTGCATTCTTCTTGTTTTCTCTGAAGCTTCACTAAAATTTTCCTCAAGTTTTCTGTAGATTCTGTTTTAAAATGCCTTGAGGTACGAGTCTAACGGTTTTTAAAAGAGACCCTGTATCTTCAAATAAGGGTACCTAAGAATCTGTTAAGTTATCCATCTCAGCCTTTTACAAGCTTGGAGAGGGGTGCTTCTAATAGAGAGATAAATAAAGCTATTCAGAGTGAAATATTTGTTTTCCTCTGCCTCCCAGTAAGCTCTGAGTTGATTCAATAATCACATTAACATACAGACTCAGACATATGAAGGAAGGGTTTCACATTTACAGCTGCTATTTTAAGAAACCTTTGAACCATCCTGGTGCACACACCCAAATTCTGGTGGTTTATAAACCTGCTCTCCACCCACTTTCTACACAGTTCTGGGTTCTTCTGTGTTTACTACAAGGTTCTTATGGCGTCGGAGGCTCCTTAGATGATTAAAAATATACCCTCACACTAAAAATGAATAAACCTTTCATTTTCTCAGAAGTGTCTAGTGCACCGTGGGCTGTGTCACTAACTCGGATCTCTTCTACTCCCTCCAAATTGCCTTTGTGGCCAGAAAAAGCAATTCCCTGGTAGTTGGAACAAGCTAACAACCCAGCATTATTTCATAATACATTGAAAAAAAATCTAAAATAGACTCTTCTGCCCCATTTAGTCCAGAATAGGCCTGTATCTCTGGACTTAAGAGTATTCACACTACAACTGCAGACTCACAACCAGGAGGAAAACTCAAAGCTGTAGAGTTACCATCAAATATGAAACAGGTATGTGTGTCTCTAAAACATTTTGAGAATTGGTATAAAAACAGTATAACTTAGAAAGCAAAGCGTTCTATTTCTCTGTATTACTATACATAAATAATATGTGTTAATAAAAACATTAATTTGAAAAACTGCATTTTTTGATCTTTGCTCTTATCATGCTGGGGTAGTCAGCTCTTTATTGTGGCTTCCACAGTCAACCTGAACAAGACTGAGATTTGCCTCCTCCTCTCCAGATGAGCTACCCCAGTCACCTATTAAAAATGAATAAACTACACTAGGATTATAAATATAAATAAACTGCTGGGATTCATAGTCATTCACTCAATAGAACAATGAAGGGGAGATTTCCGAGGGGGTCAAGAAGCAATGAGGAGCAATGTGCAAGAGTCATTATACTATATTCATGCCAAGGGGCCTCAATGAACATGAGCCTGCCATAGCATAAGCTCAGCCTAGCAGCACATTGGATCTTTAACAATTTTCTCTTAACTGCAATGCACTTTAAAAAATTAAAATATTGTCATTTCCTAAGAGGCATGCTACTCATGTACATGTATGTTAGGTAGCTAGATAAATGACAACGGGCTTGAGGATGGACCCCTCCCTCCTAGTTGACTTTGAACCCCACCTCTTGTTTCCCTGGTGACACTAGAAGTAAAAACACCACAACTGTTATCTTAATATTGAAACTCTGTAAGAAAATGCAGACACTTCGGGGCTTTGTTGAAGCATGTGAGTGGAAAGCTACCCCCCCCCCGGCCTAAAGAATGAAATCCCACTCATGTCTACCTCTAACCCTGGTGAAGAGAGGGCATTCCCATCTTCCTCAAAGATTAAAACCCTACATGCAGACCAGCAAGATCCCTGAGCAGGAAAAGGGGCTGACCACTAAGCCTCAGGTCCTGAGTACAGCCCTAAGACCCACCTAAGTGGTGCTTTGGCCTCCACATGCATGCAATGGTACAAGTGTTCCATATTTGTGTATGTGTGCATGTGTGTGTGTGTATGTGTATGTATGTATGTATGTATGTATGTATGTATGTATGTATGTATAGATAAACAATGTAATAAAAAATTTAAAAACACATTACATCATTACATGCTATTGCAGCTTCCCTTAAGAGTTAAGGGAAAGCTTATAATGTAAATCTGAGCAGTGGCCCCTTTGGTTACTACTCACTCTCTTCTTTAGGGGTAGTTCACTACTTTCTGTAATAAGTCCTATTTCCTACATGAGGGTCTGTAATAAACTCTTTCTTCCATTCTACAAACTGTGCATCTCTTTCAGTTCACTTGGCAGAGAGCATAAGAACCAGGGAGTCAGTGATGAGCAGAGTGAGATTCTAGTGGCAGTTCAAGTAAATATACATAGAGGGTAATTCAATAGACATTAGTAGCACATCCTTGCCTTAAAAAGTACTTGTCTTTGTGAAAATGAAAATATATGGATTACTTTGGAACTGGAGGAGCCTCGCTGATTCACAGGGGATGGGAATCTAGGGGGCTCCAGAAAGTATTCTTATAATACTGCAGGAAAATGCAAATATCTCAGCAGCTACCATTGTTTTCACTCCTGATTGTTTTAGTTTTGTAACATCACAAATCCTTCCATATACAATCTACCCAAATGATATTCAGAAACAACACTATTTAATTAATGCACACACTTTTAAATTGTGCTTGTTTGTTTCTTTCACTATAACTGATTTTGAATATACTCTCAATTGCTGTTAAAATATTTCCTGCTTCATCCCCTGTAAAGGACATTTCCTTAGACTTGTTGAAGTTTGGCACGGAGAGTCCCTGTAGCCCTGTATCTAAACTGCTATTGTGGTTACAGGTGGGGGCTGGGCTGGCTTCCTCCCGCCACCCCAGATGTTACAGGCTACTCTGTGTGGGTTTCCAGGGCAAGCTCTGCTGATTCTAGTCTGTAAGCTGTAATGGAAAAGCTTTACTTTGTCACATTCACACTTTGGAAACAAGGCCCTAACACGTGTTCAGTGTAAATCTATTTTTCCAGTGCTGGAAGACCGTTTTCATTGTGTCTTCTGTGGGCAGAGCCACAGATAAAAGATAAAGCCAGACTCACTGAGCACCCTGTTGGGGACATGCAGGAAGAGGTATCTGAGCAGAGAAGGGAAGGGAAGAGAAGAGAAAGGAGGGGAGGGGAGGGGAGGGGAGGGGAGGGGGAGGGGAGGGCCTCAGGCACAAGGTATGGGGGTGATAGGTTGTGCAGCAGTGGACTGGAGTTCATGTAAGTCAACTTTGCAACGTGCAGAACAAGGCTGCTGATTGTGATGAAGTCTGTAGCTCTTGGTAGTTATTGTCCATGCAAAGCATAGGCCTAGATTCTCTTGAGTGATTGATGAGTTTCATGGCACTACTGGGCTAGTGGGAAGAGTACTGTGCAAAGCAGAAATCAGAGACTCTCAAACAGACGAAGGGAGGAGGAGGAATTGATGATGTTTCTGAACAGTATGTTGTCAGTTCCCTACTAGAAAGGATGGTCACAGGTCAGCAATTCCAACACAAAGCCAGTGTTCTAGGTAAATGCAACTGTCTCTTAGTATCTTTGGGGGGGGGGGGTTGTTCCAGGACACTATGGATGGTAGGGTCTACATACTCAAGAGGCCTGAATGACATGTCAGAAAGTACTTATAACCTTTCCATACCTTCTCATATGAACTACCAACCCTAGATTATTTATAATACCTAATACAATCAAATGTTATGTAAGTAGTTGTTTTATATTAGTAATGAATAATTAAGGAATAAAAGGTAGGTGTATTTTAGGTATAGATACAATGATAGTGCTTTCCCTAAATATTTTGAATACACTGTTGGTTGGATCCATGGGTGCGGAACAGGCAGATTTGGAGGGCCAACAATGTTCCTGATACTATGGTTTCGTGTGATCCTGTTAACATGAAATTATAAATGAGGACAAATGTAACCAAAGGACTCTCTGGGATCTCTGGAAAACTGTTTTCAAGGTTGATGTCCTGCGAGCCCTTTCATGGGATGTTTCTAAGGCTACTGTGAACAGCCACATGTTCATCTTTCAATATCTAAAGCCTAAGTAAATAAGGGATCCCAGGTGTGCTCGATAGTGTTGGAAGGACCGCTATCTGGGGAAATCCCTGAGTTTCCTATTGCTTCCTTAGATCCCAAACACAGAGTGTAAGAATCCAGCTCAGGACTTAGAGAGAAACTCAACTTTAGGGCATGATGTTTATCCAGCAGTGTGCTCTTCTCAGCCATGCAGGCAGGGGTAAAAGAAAACACTAGATCTCTCTATCTTTAAGTCATACAGAACATCAGGTGTTCAGAGTTGCAAAAGAAAACCATTGGGTCCCATGAAGTTTGGGTCAATGGTGATCAAAACTAAGATCAGAGAAACAATAGAAAGTATAGGAAGCTTGCTGCTAGTCTGTGCCTGACACAGCCCTGTGTCGTCTGCATAGGCAGTTCTCTTATCTTCCTCTTTGATTTCTAAGTACTGATCAATTATTTAAAATTTTGCAATTGTAAATAGATTAGTTTATATTCTCTAAAAATGTGAATGAATTATGTAAATTATGAGATTTTGGAAAGTAGAGTACTAAAGCAGATCAAAAGTTGTGTCTGATTACATTTCTGAAATTGATTGTGTGTGTGTGTGTGTGTGTGTATTTACATGTGTGCACATGAGTGCGCATATATGTGCTTTCCTCATTGTCCTTGGACTTTAGAAGTTCCCTTGACTATGTTTGTCTTGGAAAAAGAACTTATCTTTCCTAATTTTCTCATCAAACTAGGGTCAGAAACATACCTTTTAGGTCATTGGTTTTCTTAGTTTGCTATTTAAAAGGATATGTCTCAACTGCCTTTCTACTAAAGGTCACAGAAATATTAATATGCTTCTAAAACAAAAGGACCAAAAGGCTCAGCTTTCAACATAAGTTAAAGTGTGGTGATGCAAATTGCGGAAAATCAGTGGCCTGTATCTCCAAGAATTATTTAATAATAAATTTATCAGTAGAAAAATAAAAGGGCCTCTCTCAAGTAAGCCACACACAAAACAGCTAAGACAAGCACAGGGAGAGACAGCACTGACAGAATTAGGAGACTGTCCTAAGAGGGGATAGAAGTGTAGTGTTCTCATTCTCCCAAGAGCCTTGAAAAGGTGCGAACCCACCCTAAGTGCAGTGACTTCAGCCCAAGAAACCCATAGAGGGTGAACATTATGTGGAGAGCATCTAGCCCAGAAGTTGTACCTCAGTAGTTTAGCCAGGCTGATAGTTGGTACAAGCCCATCTTTGGTGACTCGATAAGCAAATATACAGGTTACGTCCCATTGCCCCTCACTCATAGTCACCAGAGTTTAGGAGTGAACTTGGCAGCTCTGTGGAGGTGAGTGCTCCTGGGACTTCAACAATAGGCAAGGATCCTCAAAGAGCCTCCTCTCTCACCAAAGTATACATTTTGTGTTGGCCATAGTCTGAACACAGTTCCTCTGAAGTTTTCATGGTTTACCTGTTAGAGTTGGATTCCTGGAGGCACATTCGGAATAAGGGAGCCTTCCACGGTATAAGAGCTAGCCGATGTACACACGGGACAGTTCTGGGGAAGGTGGCTGTGCATGCCCATGGCCACAGGGCACCTGTGGGAACTTAGTACAGAATAAAGAAGCTTTCCTTTGGGGTCTGGCAGGAAGGGGTGGTCGGGAAGAAGGGAAGCTAATCTCACTTCTGATGCTCTCCACGGAGGGTAAAATTGGGTTTGGTTTCTGCTCTGCTGTGTGAGTACCCACTGTCACCAAGTCACTTTCTCATGTCTATGTTGTTGATTGGTGCAGAGAGGAAACTGCTCCATACCTGTCCATATCTCTTTATAGCCTTTCTGTATGAGGCTGGTTTTCTGCTATGTGAGCACAACAGTAGTGCCCCCATCTGTTCGTTATCAGGAAATCTGTCCCCTTGTTTTTTCTGTCACATGCAAGCACTCTTCATAACATCATTGCTGAATACATATGGGGCACAGTCTATATTATTCTTTTAAAACATTTCTTACATATTATTAATTATATTTTAGTATTCCATGTGGAATTCTAACTTGCTGAATTACTTTTTCAGCCAGTCATTTTAGACTGGTGCCAAGTAGTCTATCTTTATTTAGGTCAAGAGATCTGATATGATAGCACACATTTATTTTAGAGATAGTCTAAGAAATCAATAAACTTGCCAATAGCTACCATGAGAGTTCAAGTGACTTGAAGCAGTAGGCTCTGCCCCCAGCTAGCTGCATGATTTCCAGCAGGTCTCTGGCATCTCTGGGTCTCAGAAGTTCCCTCTGGATATTGGTGTCATTGACTCCAAGAACTGTTGTTCCTTTCTTCTTGAGAACATTTCTGAATGCATTAGCCAGTCATGAGGCACTTAAGGGTGCTGCTTTAAATAACTGAATATACTCATATCTGTAATCCCAGCATTCTGGAGGCCAAGACACGAGGATCACCATTAAGTTGAGGCTACCATGAGCTATCCGGTGAATTCCAGGATGGCACTGACAACCTTCTCACAGAAACACTGTATTTTCCACAGTTCAGAAAGTCACAAGACCACAGTGAAGATGCACCTTGATTGTTAAAATTTTAACAAATGAATTTAGGAGCATATATGTACTCATTCCATAGCAACAACAGACAGAGGTCACCATGATTAGTAAAATATACAAAGGATCATCAATGTAAATGGTTTGAGATGATTTATGGAAAATGGCAGGCATTTGGTTGAGTCATAACTCAGATTTTGAATTCTGATCTTTTCCTGAGCACAGTGATGCTCGGACATGACGCTGGTCAGCAGCTGTGAGACAACAACGGGAAATAGTAAGATATAGGATGCTGTGTGGTTCAATTGACATTTTGATACAGTCTTATAGTTTACAATAGGCTTACTGATGGACTGACCTGGGTAGAGGTCTATCATAAGTCCAGTTACAGCTGTACATGTTCTTTCTAGTTATTCATTTGCAGAGCCACCAGGGCGAGACTCAGACTCAAACACATCCTCAGACCAAACCTGGAGCTCAAGGAGTAAACACCTTCAGAGAAAGCCCCAACATAGCTGTAATCACTAGTTTTACCTTCATTGAATTTCCCAGGAACACAAGAGCTTCATGGACACCAGTCTCCTGCACGCTGTGCTCATGGCCAGTATAGGGCTGCGACTGTTAGTTCATAACTACGTCACCTGTTGTGGCTGTTCCTTTGTCCTTCCAACTTTGCACTCAACACCCCTTCTCTCTGTGTCCTGCTCTTGGGATCTGGGATAGCAATTTGTATGAACGCTTTCCACTTCCAAAGGCCTTCACGTGGATTTCCTAGATCTGGTGGCCCAAGCCTTAGCCCTTGGATGGTGCTTTTCTCCATCAAGCTCCAATCCCACAGTTATGATTTAAGTATGCAACATGCAACAAGAGACGCTCCATCAGAGCGCTCACTACAGTGAGGCTGTGATAATCACCACTGTCAACTTTACTGGTTTTAGAGCTATGTAGGAGACACATGTGTGGATACATCTGTGAATACATTCCCGAGAAATTATCTGAGGAGGGAAGAACCATCCTAAATGTGAACACTACAGTCCTATAGGCAAGGGTTCAGGAATAAACCTCAATGGGGAACAAAAACAGCAGCACCCATTTCTCTGCCCTTCCTCACTACTGACTAGCATGTCCAGCACTCTCATGCTCCTACTGTCCCCGCACACACTGCTGGACTCAACTTTCTCAAATTATACCATAGCCAAGAATCTATTACCAAGTCCCATCTCTTAGAGATCTTCCCTAATATTTTCTCCAAGCGGTTAATTTTAAGTCTTACATTTAGTGTTCTGATTCATTTTGAAGTAATTTACACATACGATATAAGTACAAATCCAAATTTGCTCACAGTGTGTTGTGCAAGTGAGGTGGGATCTTCAGCTTCTTGTTGCCATTTATAAAACACATCTTCCTCTTAAAGAATAAAGGACAAGTAAATCATTCCTCCCGTAAGGTGCCTCTTAAAAATACAGTATTACGTCCTAGAGAATTTCATTCATTAAGCTCTGTTTCTGTTTATCCCTTCTTCCCAACTCCTCCCAGATCCACCGCTGCCCAATTCCACACACATTTAGCTAGGTCTTTGCTCTAGCGACAGAAAGTCACCAATACGCATGGTGTCACACAAAGCTTTCTTCTTGATTCCTCCTGGAGCTTTCCCCCTGTCTTTGCAGAAGTACCAACAAGTGAACAGATTCAGGTCTACAAGGAGATAGTCAAGCAGAGTGAGTTATAAGCCATTCCTATTGCATGCATTTATTTCTCTTTACCTTTGTAAGAATGTGTATTCAGTTCATAAATCCTTGCTGACTTGGTATGGTGAATACAAACAGGCTGGATGAGACTTATTGTATCCCTCAGGAGCTCGTCTTTATCCTCCACTGATTTTTATTACGTTTATTATTTATTTATATGGGGTTGGGATGCACATGACAGGCATGTGGTGATCAGAGGACAAATTACAGGAGTCAATTTTTTTCTTCCATCATGTGGATCTCAGGGATGAAACTCGGGTAAGCAGGCTTGGTCACAAGCACTGTTTCCCACTGAACTGTCTTACTGGCATTTCCCTTGATTCAAGATGTGTGAACTGAAGACACATGTGTATTCATTAATTCAAACCAAACTACATTTTCTGCTCTCACAGAAGAGGGCAAGAGGGGCACAGATACCCTAGTGCAAGCAGCTAAAACTTCTACCGTTCAACACCAGTGATGGGTAACTTATTAAGCCCTAGGTGTCTGTCACTCTCATAGAAACCCTATGCACTGTGATGTCATTAGTAATATTATCTTTACAGATCGTGACATGAAGCTCTAGAGGGATGGATCATTGCAGAGTGGTACTTGACTCAGTGGTCTTGATTACTACACATGGAGAAAGGGGCCTTGGAAACACCCCAGATGAAAAGCTTAGCCAGGGCTGAGTAAGGACTTCTGGGTCAGCAGAGATGAAACTCAGAAGATACCTGGGTGATGCACTCTAATCTTGAATGCTATTATGCATTTTTCATGACTAATTAATGCTCTGCTTTCCCTGTGATTCTATGGGGATTGTGTTTACTCTTTCACAGTTAATTAAACTAATGCACTGTCCCTGATAGCCATGCAATTATATTACCTAAGTGCTTCATACACAGCTGGATCAACAACCGCAACAAACAGTTCAGTTATCCATGCTGCCATCAGCCCGTGCCCAGCACAGAATTGAAAGAGATCGCTTTACCAATTCACTCCTGAAGAACCTAGACAAGAGGACTGCATTCTGCAAGCAACAAGGCTCTGGAGGCACTGGTCACACTGCAACAAGCTTTGTCAGGGCCCGGGATTCCACCTGACTCCATTCCCAGAATGCCAGTGGGGTGTCTTGTGTGTAACCACTGTTTCAAACTTTCCAGGAAAGAAATCCTGTCACCTCAGTCGAGTTCCTCATCCATCCAGACACTTCCGTTAGAAATTCATTTTTGTGTATAATAAATTGCTTCTACTTGGCGGAAAATCATTTCTCGCTGTTATCTCTGCTATCGTTACTTCTGCTGCACTTTAATGGACTTCACCTGATTATATGCTAGTCATTAAAAGCTTAGTCCAGGGTACAATGGTATCTTATGTAGAAGGATCCATGAGAGCTTTATAGAGGCTTACCAGCCACAGCCTTAATTTTACTCATTCGTCTTAATTTTTTGTAATCATTTTTTGTAAAGAGGGTATAATGTCAGCCTTGCTTCCCGGTCTCTGACAGATCCAATCTAGCAGATAATTACCATAAGGAAATTGATGCTTTAGTGTGCAGGAGAGAATTTAATTTACTCAGACATCCTCCAGTACAATGCATTCCAGAAGATATGAGGATTTAAGTTTTTAAGAAATTAAATTTTACTATTTAACATGATTACTTATGTTGAACATCATTAACTAGCTTTTTTAACTGTTTGAAATAATTACAAGCACACTTGCTATGTCTAAAATCCAGGCTCTGCATTAAATATGGGGTAAGGATCCATGAAATGAAAAGAAAGACCTGCACTCTTTTTTCACCCTCTCCCGTCTTCCAAAAACTGCTTTTAAAACATTCAGAGTAAAGCTAAAACCGTCCTTCTGAAGATAGACTCCTTTCGACACACAGCTTAAATGCATACTTTAACCTAAGTGTTATGTTCTCTGCTCTGGCCTGTTTTAATTTTTAAATCTCACTGGGTCTGGTGTGGGGCGAGGTTCTTAGTATGAAGGGGTAGAAGAAACGGGAAGCATTATGGTAGGAGGTGGTGGCTATGCTGGTGCACTTTCACAGAGGCACAAAGTATGGGTGAGCAGGAAGAGATACCACTTCCGGTGCATCCTCGTTTATTTTTTATAGTCTAGAGGGAAAGAAAACACACACACACACACACACACACACACACACACACACACACACACACACACACACACACACACTCCTCAATGCACACATAAATTGAAAAACAAAGACAAGATATAAAATAAGCTCAAGGAAGCTAGGACTGTCCTTAGTTGCTGCAGCTGTGTTACCAGGAGCCCCAGGACTCGGGCACAGGCTGCTTTTCTTTGGGTCCTCAGCCTTTGTGAACTGATTCCCAAGAGTTCCTCAATCCTTTCCTAAACGTGAAGTGAAACACTCAACAGGAAATTTCTGGACAAAGCCTGCCCAGAAGTTCCCTTTATCCAGTGCCTCTCCACGGTCACATTTCCTCTCAGGAGAAGCCAGGGCCTTCTGCATCTGTTGCAGACCCTGTGACCGTTTGAGGAAGAGTGGGGATTGCCCAAGGGTCCTCACTTAAAATTCCCCGACCCCGGGTGCGGAACCTGGGGGCTGCGGTGGTCCTGTTCTGTGTTGCCTTCTGAATACACGCGGTGGGCTCTCTTCATTGTCAGGTCTTGCCCCTGATGTCTGCCAGATGGACTATTTGTTTGGTAGGAGCTGTAGAAGTGCCTGAGATAGAGGACCTGAAATTAGTACATACAAACGTGGTGCGTGCTGCCCGGTTGAGCCATCACTTCTTTTCCCTCTGTCCAAGTATCTGAAAACCTAAATATAATTTGACTCAGGAATATACTCGAATATGTGACTTTAAGCAAAAAGGAGAATGTGAATCTGCGTGTAAAAACGTAGTAGGTGCTCCTGGTTTGAAGAATTCCCATGATACGGGCTCAGGAGAAATTCTGAAGACTCATAAACCCACTGATCCATCTTTCAAAGCATCTTGTGAAATATACTCCTTTTCAGTCTTTACAATGCGGAAAATGAGACCCAGATGGACGGTTCTTGTTTATTTGTTTGTTTTAAGGCATTTTTATTCATTCTTTGAGAACTTCACACATTTGTACAATGTATTTAATCATATTCACCCTGAGTCCTCCCCTAACTCCTCTCAGATGTACTCCCACTCTCTAGCCCCCTAGCAAATACTAATCTGTGCTGAAATGAGAACCCCACCCGCCTTCAAGCCAATCTAACTGAATCCCTCTTGAGCTACTGCTTCATTTAGTTACAATCAAGATCAATCATTTCAAATTAGTCAGTCACTTATTCACAAACATTTGCCAATAACCATCCCATGCAACTGTGCTCTGAAGATGCTAGAGGCATTAGGGATGCCAGATAAAAATTAGTGTCTGTCGTAGCTTCTCACTGCTCCTTATGTGTAGAGACACACTTATCTCTAGGGACCCATATAAACACATCCATCTTCCCAATTTGAATCGCAAACACGATAGGAAAGGGCCTCATACTCTGGTTATTCTTTTCCCAGTTCACCACACTAACTGCATCCCCCCACCCCTGACCACAAAAGCACAAGCCAGAGCTTCCTCTTTCCCATAGGCAAACTCTTGCCAGTGTGGGGTCCTCACATCTGCTCCCAAAGAAAGGTAAATCTTTCAAACACTTCAAGTTAACCATCTCACTGACGCATTAGTCCTGTCTGAATGTGCTCCTATCTGGTTCCCTAACAAGAAAAGGACACTCGTTTATGCTAAATAGACACAGAATTCAGAATCAGCCTGTGGATTGACCTGCATCCACAGCTAGTTCTCCTTCCCAGGGTTTAGTGAGGAACAAAGCAACTCAGACACAATTCTGTCCTGGTTGAGATCTACTTAGATGAAACAGATTAGATATTTCACATGGCAGTCATTTGACACCAAAGAATCACATTTGTGCTCAGAAAAATAACACAAAATAGTGTAAACATTTTCCCTGGGACTTACCAGGGAGAGCAGAGAAAGCAGTAGGTCAGAAGAACATGTATTAATTAATTAATGCCTCGTTTCCCTCCTTCCTTCCCTACACTGAGCCTCCTGAGGCCTAATATAGCCTGTTTGGTGTGCTCTGAGATCTAGCAAATGGAAACTTCCTTCAGTTTATAATTGTTAATACAATGGTTTTAGGAATTTAGTACATAATAGACTGATAACCAGGGCCATTCCTACACCTGATGGGACACTTCTTTATCTGATCAGATTAATTTATAGATAAGTACTTCCCAGAGCCTAAGTTCCCTGAGGTAGGCCTTCCAATCTGTCCTGTCCGCCACTCCAGCCCCAGTGCCAGACAGAGTAGAGTGTGGCTATTTGGAAATTAAGATAAAAGAATGAGTAAACTCGAGAGTTGAAGTCTCAAGTTCATTGTTTTCTGAATGTCCATTTACTCTGCTGGACTCAGAGCTCTGTGTCTTATCATTCATTTCCTCAGCCTAGCAGTCTTCAAACCCTGATGGTAGCTATGTATAGATCACTCAGGGCAAACAGGCTACAGAGAGATGGCATACACCAGTCAGAGTTAATTCTTGAAATTGATTTTTTTCCCCAAACACCAAAATAAAGTGTTTTACTTTAAAAGTACAAAACTTAATGTAGTCTTTTCTAGAAGGAAGAGCTAGACTGCACCCTGGAGGAGCTGTGGTGGGTCCACCACACCCTTCACATGAAGTCAGACCTGGTGCATAGTAATAACCTGGCTTCCTGCAGATATGAACTCACATTCTGTCAGAAGTTGGTTTCATAACCCAGTGTATCAATAGAGACACCACGCCACCCACAAAACTTAAAATTTAACCTGTCTACAAGAAATACAGTCATGGGGGAAGAAACAGAGACTAAGGGAATGGCCAGCTGGCTCAACTTGATCTATCCCATGGGCAAGCATCAATCCCTAACACAATTAATGATACTCTGTTATACTTGCAGAGAGGAGCAAGTTGTCTTCTGAGAGGCGCCATCCAGCAACTGATTCAGACAGATACAGACACACACAGACAAACAGTGGATGGAACTTGAGGACTCTTATGAAACACTAGGAAGAAGGACTATGGGCCCAGAGGGGGTTAGAAACTCTGCAGAAAACCAACAGAGTCAACTAACCTAAACCCTTGGGGGTCTCAGAGTCTGAACCACCAGCCAAAGAACATACATGGGCTAGACCCAAGCCTCCCTGCACATATGTAGCAGATGTGCAGCTTGGTCTTCATGGGGGTCCCAAACAACTGGAGTGGGGGCTACCCCAAAAGTTGTTGCCTGTACCAGGGTAATGTTCTTCTAGATGGGTTGCCTTGTCTGGCCTCAATGGGAGAGGAAGCACCTAGCCTCACAGAGACTTGAAGTGCCAGGGTGGGGGATACCCCTGGGAGACCTACCTCCTCAGAGGAGAAGAGGGAAGATGGGGGAAGGATTATGGGAGGGGGAGACCGAGAGGTGGGCAGTGAGTGGGATGTAAAGTGAATAAGTAAGAAAATAAAATTAACTAGAAAGTTAATCCTCATCCTCTCTATACTTAAGGACTTCTGGTTGCTGGGGTCTATGACCTATTAAGGCAGGGACACCTCCTCTTCAGATCTGTAAGCTGTGTTGCTGAGCATCTTCAAAGAAAGTCTTTTTTTTCTGTCAATTATTGGTGCATATACAGTACCTTAACTATCCATGTTTCCTATCAGACACAAAAGCCCTCTTATTCACTAAGTCACGATCATTGTATTCACTGCGTAAATTGACCTCTCCTTTTCTGTTCTTCCTTCTGCCATGTCCTCACTGTGCTTTGCCTGGAGGATTACAGTAGCTATATCTGATGCACAGGTCTCTTTCCACTGCTTAATCCACTCCACGTCCTGCAGCTTTGACAAGTTTCTAAGCTGGGGAGTCTTCACTTTTCTCAGGGGATCCCTATCACCAATAGGACAAGATCTCTGAGTTTCACAGTCCTCATGGCCATCTCTGACATGCCCCAGCCTCAACTTTGCCACTTCCCTTCTCTAGTGTGTTATTAACCACACCCTCACTGGGAACTTCATTTGAGTAACACCACAGGTAGTTCCCACAGCATGAAATGACCTTGACCTTCTTCAGTCTTGGATGCATATTATTTCCTCAGTTAGAGCTTCATGTATTCTTGTTCACGTGGCAGATTCTTCAAATTGTCAGATTCCAGTCAAAGCCTGGCTCCTCTGTGGTTCTCTGGCTTTGCCAGTCACAGGTACAACTTTTTGACTTACCTATCTACCATGGAGACTAGCATAAACTAGTATCCTACAGACTGATGCCCATTCTGACCCTGTCACCAGGTGACCAAGACATCCTGAGGGAATAAATTTGCCTCTTCAGCCCTCAGGGAAAAGTGGTAGTAACTTCTTAAGGTTTACTGTGGAGATGGATCAATGTTATATGTTTCAACTGCTTAACACATTAGCTAGCATACAGTGTTCAGTAAAAATAACTGCAATGACTATGTTGCACAACTGTATTGGCTCTTTCCCAATTTCTTCGCTGGACTATGACAACTTCATGCTAAAAGAACTTGGATCTTTCTATATGGCTTTTCTCAAAGCTGTGGTTTCAAACCTCTCTGGCTAAACTGCAAAATGCCTAACAAAAAAAGGTTCAGCCTACTGAAACTCATAGGTTCTGATGGCATTTTCCAGCTCAGTAGACTGAAATGGGACTACCTTGGGGTATGGATGTTAGACACCGTGCTACAGCAAGTCTTTGGCATCGTGAAAGACATTCGAAAGCACTAGATAGAAAGGACAAACTTAAAACACAGCTCCTGGTAAGACATCAGCATGTTTGCCACAGAGAGTTGGCAGAGGAACTTTTCGTGGCTTTGTTGTCTATAAGGAAACCCCAGAGGATCTGTACAGGGAAATGGTCACAGTGGTGGGCTTTGGGCTCTTGGGTTGATGGGTGACTGAGGCAAAGGGAACTGAAAGGGACCGTGGCTGTCTAACACAAGAAGCTAGTTTGATTTATTTTTCTGGAAATCAGAGGATCTGTGCAAACTTAGACTAGAGGCAGAAGTGACACAGTGTGACTAGGGAGCCTCCCATATAGCTGGGAACATCATTTTAAAGGGTGTGTACCAAAAGGGTGTCGGAAAATTCAGCTCTGCTACTCAGGGACTACTTAAATATGAATTTGGAAACTTCAACCTGAACATCACAGAACCTTCATGTCCTCATACAAAAACCTATTTTATAGACTTTAGCTGTATCCTAAAGACTCTGTAGATTACCTACTATATATTCAGAAAATGTAACAATTCATGGCCATAAAATTAAAGTTACCTAAAACATTTCTGTGTGTGTATATATATATATATAGAGAGAGAGAGAGAAATACAGAATAGTATCTAGCATCTATCTTTATCTAGTAGGAATCTTTAAGAGGCTAAGAAGAAGAAAACGAAGATAGTAGCTCCTGAGAGCAACTGAAAGAATCGTGCATTTGATTTGTTTATTTCCGTCCTGGTTAGATGCCAGTGTGTTGGATAGCCCCCTTTCTTCCGGAAGCTCTCTTGATTGGAGAATCCAGACCGTACATCCAGTCCTAGCCAACAACATTTTTCTTAGAACATCTCTGTACACTGATCAGCAATTACAGGGTTAATGATGCTCTCCTTCAAAGAGTCACAATTATGTTTCAACATTAACACCTCATTAAGATGAATGACAGTGCATTATAAGTACTGTTTCAATTTGAAATTGAAATTATATCAATTAGCCTTTAAACTAGCCTAAATAGATTCCATTTGGTAGCTTAAAATTATTCAAATGCTACAATTTTGAGTACAAGGTTTCTTTTAAGTTTTATAGTCTAAGCTAAAGACTATTTATATATATTTCTGGTTGTATACTCTCTTGTCTAAGGAAAAAAAGGGTAGCAGGGGTCATCATCCCAGACTGGCTGTGGTGTAACAAAAGTGGCCATTAGCCAAAGGGGACAACAGACAGGAGAAGTTCCCTTTAGACTGCTGTGAAGGAAAGCAGATTTTGAACTGAGATGTGGTGATCAAATGAGTCTGTAAAGCCCACACACTTTCAAAACCAACACTGGCTGTTTAGCAAGTGTGAAGACCTGGGTTTGATCCTCAGAGTGGGATGAAGGGGGAGGATGCATTTTCTGGCTACCATCTTTTGCTCATCCTCTATCCTGAGCCATCAGGTGAAAGTTCTGCAGCCTGCAAACTAGGTGTGACCCTACTCTCAGTTCCCACTGGAGCCTATCTTGCCCCCACTTTACTTCCTCTACAGCTTTGTACAAGTTTACCCTTTATATAGGTGTAAGCTTCACTGAAGACAATCTTGTTTCATTCCTCTCCATAGGTACCTTCAATCTATCAAGGGTGTTTACACTAAAGAGTATATGCCTATTAAAATAACTAGACATTGTTCTAGCTCAGGGAAGTTTCCAAATAGATCCATGTTCACCATAATGGAATACATTTGTAGCCTCCAAAATTGCATAGAAAGCCTCATACCAAAGTGATGCATGAGATGTAAAGACTTTGGAAATGACCTGGCCAGCAAGGAAGACCCCATGATTGGGATCTGTGCCCATGTAAAGACATGAGGTGGTATGTTTTACATCTCTGCTCTGCTCTCTGTCATACACGGATAAAACCAGAGCTCAGCAGTCTACAATTAGAAAGAGGACCCTCCCTGGTGTTTGAGATGGTTTTAATACCACAGGACTAGGGACTGTGAGGTATCTCATCAAGTAAAAGCACTAGCCACCAAGCTTAGCAACGTGAGTTATATCCTCAGGATTCAAATGTAGAAAAAGAGAATCCATTCCTATGAGTTGTCCTCTGACCTCCACAAGTGCACTGTGGCAGGCAAACACACACACACACACACACACACACACACACACACACACACACACACACACACTAAATAAATAAATAAATGTGACATAAAAATTTAAGGAGAAAAATAACATAATGTAAAACCAGAGGACCACCTTCATGACAAAGACTCTACCTACATGACTTGAACAAATAACTTCCCCTTGAAAACGAAAATATCCCTCAAATGTCTTCCACTCCATTCTATTTCCAGGGGGTATGGCTAAAAATGATGCTAGTTTTTTCAGAGTCTCCAGCTTTTCATAAAGCAAGGATAATGATTTTCATATAACCAAGCCTCTTGAAAGCTATCCATGGAGCAGCATGCAGATAAGTAACCAATTCTGAATACATGGAACTTTGCAACATCATGGAGAAGTGCCCACTGGTTCAATAGTGGCACAACTGTGGAGTAAGTGACAGCTTTCTGGATTTGAGACTTGCTTCATAAAAGGAAATGTCTTACCTGGTACTGTAATTCTGGTCAAAAGCCCATGGCTGGGTAAGTCATAATCCCACAGATAGAAACCACTATTGTTATTTTGTTAAATGGCCATACTGTGTAAAATTCTTCTAAAATTTTATATTTATACCCATAGATCTTGACTGCCTTCAACCTTAGTCAGAGAAGCTTCTTTTTACAATGGGAAGAAGTAAATACAGGATCTGTGGGTGGAGACCTCTGCCTGGGCCACCAGGAGTCCATAGCCAAGGACTTCCAGGAGAAGGCTACCCTCCCAGGAGCGTAGAAAAGCCATGAGTGGGGTTAGGTGGAGCACCACTGCTCACCAAGACCTGCCCGGAACCGGCGGGATACGGGGCCTGAGGAAAACACAGGGACAGAAAAACTCTGAACCTTCTGGTTTCCATCTGTGGGTGGAGACCTCTGCCTGGACCACCAGGGGTCCATAGCCAAGGAACGACAGGAGAAAGCTACCCTCCCAGGAGTGTGGAAAAGCCACGAGTGGGGTTAGGGCGAGCACAACTACTCACCAGGACACACCCAGAACCCTCAGGTCACAGGGACTGAGGTACAGTCGGGGACAGGAACTTTCCGGTTTCCATCTGTGCCTGGGGACCTCAGCCTGGGCCCCGGGGCTCCAGGGGAGAGCTGGTATCCCAGGAGTGCTGACACACTTTTGAGCACAGGCAGGGCCACAGCTTCTGTTCAAGCTCACTGGATAAAGAGGGACCTTTGCAGAGCCATCAGGACATAGGAGCCAAGGGACAGCTGGGGACAGGATCCTTCTGGTTTCTGACTGCACCCCAGAGCTGACCCTGTGCCACAGCTCTGCAGGCCCAAGTACCTTTCATAGAGAGGTGATCTTCAAGGAGTATTGACACAGAGGCCTGCAGGAGGGGCAAGTCACAGCCAGACAGAGTAAGACCAGCTAACATCAGAGTCAACAAGATGGCAAAAGGCAAGGGTAAGAACATAAGGAACAGAAATCAAGGGTACTTGGCATCATCAGAACCCAGCTCTCCCACCACAGCAAGCCCTGGACACCAAAAAAGCAAGACTCAGATTTAAATTCATTTCTCATGTTGATGATAGAAGACTTTAAGAAAGAAATGAATAACACCCTTAAAGAAATACAAGAGAACAGAGATAAACAACGAGGAGCCCTTAAAGAGGAAACACAAAAATCCATTAAAGAATTACAGGAACACTCAATCAAACGGGCAGAATTACAGGAAAACACAATCAAACAGACAAAGGAAATGCACAAAACTATTCAGGAGCTAAAAATAGAAATAGAAACAATAAAGAAATCACAAAGGGAGACAACCCTGGAGTTAGAAAACCTAGGAAAGAGATCAGGAGTCATTGAAGTAAGCATCACCAACAGAATACAAGAGATAGAAGAGAGAATCTCAGGAGCATAAGATACCATAGACAACATTGACACAACAGTAAAAGAACATACAAAATGCAAAAAGCTCCTAACCCAAAACATTCATGAAATCCAGGACACAATGAGAAGAGAGAACCTAAGGATAATAGGTATCGAAGAGAGTGAAGATTCCCAATTTAAAGGACCAGCACAAATCTTCAAAAAAATTATGAAAGAAAACTTCCCTAACATAAAGAAAGAAATGAACATAAATATACAAGAAACTTACAGAACTTCAAAGAGATTAACCAGAAAAGAAATTCACCCCCTCACATTATAGCGAAAACACCAAATACACAAAACAAGGAAAGAATATTAAGAGCAGTAAGGGGAAAAGGTCAAGTAACATATAAAGGCAGACCTATCAGAATTACACCTGAATTCGCACCAGAGACTATGAAAGCTAGAAGATACTGGGCAGAACTCATACAGACTCTAAGAGAACACAACTGCCAAACCAGGCTGCTATACCCAGAAAAACTCTGAATTATCATAGATAGTGAAACCAAAATATTCTATGAAAAATCAAATTTACACAATATGTTTCCACAAACCCAGCCCTACAAAGGATAATGGATGGTAAACATCAACTCAAAGAGGGAAACTACACCCTAGAAAAAGCAAGAAAGTAATCTTTCAACAAACTCAAAAGAAGATAGCCACATAAAAGTAAAAATAACATTGACAATAACAGGAACCAAAAATCACTATTCCTTAATATCTCTTAACATCAATGCACTCAATTCCCCAATAAAAAGATATAGACTGACAGACTGGCTCCGAAAGAGGACCCAGCATTTTGCTGCATTCAAGAAACACATGTCAGTGATAAAGAAAAATGCTACCTCAGAGTAAAGGGCTGGAAAACAATTTTGCAGGCAAAC
>CM052712.1:16799298-16819536 GCA_028551405.1 Uromys caudimaculatus | reverse complement strand
AAAGGGGAATGTCAAGGCGGGAATATGGGGATGGGTGGACGGGGGGGGGGGTTGGAGGGGGATGGGAGGTGGAATTCCCTCCTAGAGGCGGGTTGGAGAGGGGACAGGGGGTATCCAAAGAGGAGACTCAGAAAAGGGGAAACTTTGGAAATGTACATAAAGTATCAAAAATAAAAAAGGAGAAAAAAAAAGAATAAAGAAAACTAAATAAAATTATTCATGGCATCTGCAAGGCAGCTTTGCCGTGCCATGATGGTGTAAACATAGCATCATTTGGTCAAGATGGAAAATGAAAACAGAGGAAAACTGAGTGTCATCTGTGGGGTGTGTGTGTGTGTGTGTGTGTGTGTGTGTGTGTGTGTGTGTGTGTGTGTGTGTGTGCATGTGTGTGTTCGTGTGTATGCAGATAACAGGTGCTTGTCTATACAAGTGTGTCTATTAAGGCCAGAAGTAGATGTCAGATGGTTTTACCTGTTACTTTCCTCCTTAATATTTGCAACAGGGTCTCTCACTGTACCTGAACCTCACAGACTCGGCGAGGCTGTGTGAACAACAATCCCCTAGGATTCTTCTGTCCCCATCTCCCAGTCCTGGGATCACAGGTGTGTGTCACACAGCTAGCTTTTTACATAGGTTCTTGGAGGGCAGAATTCATGCCCTGTGCTTACGCAGCAAGCACTGCACCCATCCAGCTATCTCCCTGGGTTTATGAGTACCTTTTTGTAGATGGAGTCTTTCCTGCTTCTTACCCCCAGACCTCTTACCCCTGATATTTTAAAGCCTTGTTAGCTATGATAAACAATGTCCTTGGAACATCAAAGAGGATTTTATCTGCCAAGTATTTTTGTTAACATCTCGGAGTACACATGACCACCCAAATTTTATCATGGCAGGAAATAGTGGAAGGGGAAAGAGCTCTGCACTGTGCATCTTCACTCCAAAGTTTGGTCATCTTTGGGGACCTCAGATGACTTCCTGGTGACATGGAGTTTTGAATGTTGACTTACTTGTGGAGTTCTGAAAGGATCAAGTGCAATGGTCTACATGACAGAACTTTATAAACTGAAACTAAATGCAAATATTAAAAAACAAAACTAAAATAAAAAAATTTTTTTTGGTCTGACCTAGAAAGACTATTGGGGATTTCCGGAGCAAGGTCATTGCCCTGGATCTTCCTTTGGCCAGGAGGAAGTTATCATCTTGGGAAAAACAATTCTTAACCATGGAGCCCGGGAAGGGCAACCTTGAGACACGCTGCTAAAAGCACCAGGGAAACAATTGCTGCATGCAGACACTTGGCTGTTTTCTTCACTCATATGTTCTTATGATCTTCCCAGAGGCAGATCCTCACAGAATAGGAGACCAGAAGCCAGATCGCAATATCACGCCCAGACAGACTTTGTCACAACCATCCTCTAACCTTGTAAGGGTTCCTTCATCCATCCTTCACTTTTCTGTATGAAGAGGGTATCTAAGCTTGTAGGTCTCATTCATCTGAGCATATTTGCTTTCTTTCCTGGGATGCCCCTGAGCACATAGTAAATGTACTGGTCTAGCTTTTATCCATTGATCTGCTGTTGGCTAAAGTCATGGAATACCTCAGAGAGTGGAGAGAAAGTCTCTCTCCTGCCCTAACTGTGCTTTGGCAAATAGCTATAGAGTCCTACTCACCTCTCAGTAAGTGGGTCCAGTACTGATTCTGCCTCAGAAATCGCTCCTCTGCTGCCTTTGGCTCTGACTCTACCAAGTAGTCATCCTGTTGTCCATGGATGTTGCTGACAGCACCTGCTTTTGTGGAGACAAGATTTCTTTCCTTCTAGTCCAGCTCTGCTCAGATGCAAACATCACCTATATGAGCCAACTATAGAGTGTTGGGGAGTCCTGTTGAACAATAGTTGCAGAAGTCAGGAGCTGTGAAGCACTCTGCTACTGCAAAGAGGACCACATCAGATGGGGAGTGGGCTTGGAAGGCGTGTTCCATCTCCATTTAGATCTTCCTTTTGCGTGATGGCTAGTTGTCAAGACCATTCTCTTCTCTGGCACATAGGCTGCCTCTGCTTGCATCCACAGATCTAATAAAATGCACTGTGACCCAAAGATATGGAGGTAGCTCCTGTCCATGTGTTTCAGCTTTTCCAAGCTTGCTAGGACCAGGACTCACTGGAGTTCTGAAATGCTCACTAATGAGGCTCAGAAAGGAACAGGAGTGGGCCAAAGTCTATCCTTGTCTCTGCATTTAGTGGCATTTGTATTTAAAAATCACTAGAGCTTACTAGTCAGAAAGCCTATTTACCAGCTCTGACAGTGACACACAGGAGTCATTTGGTAAAAGGTGTCCACAGCAGTAATGTTTAATATTGTGAATTTTCAGCACTCAACAGATAGGGGCTATGATGACTGTGAATATCATGAGTTTGTCCCTGTATCTCTGCCCTATTGGAGATAATTTGTTTCTGTGCATCCTTTTTCCCTTGATATTGTAAAGCAATAATAAAAAAAAACCCACTAGTCTCCTTCTACATTCGTTCTGATTTTGTCTTTCTCCTATCATCCCTCGAGCCTTAATTGACCCTTTATTACTCTCTTGCTCCCGTCATTTCCCATTTCCAATATAGTTCCAGGCGGGTAACTCTAAGCTGTTGTTTGAACCTGTCTCACCATAAATACAATTTGACAAACTATTTCCAAGCAGTCAGTAAATGTGAGAAGGGAGGTGAGCCTTACTTCTCGTCTCATTGAACCTCACAGGTCCTTTCAACACGAGCAGCTGAGCTGAGAGGCGATGGTGATATTATTTTGCTTAGATTTCAGACAATAAAAAGTGTGATCATCAACCTGGGGATAAATTCAGACTTGCCCCTTTCTCTTTGCTGATAGAAAAAGGTCACTGTCGTTACAAGAAGGATGGCGTGCACATAGGACAAAGCCCAATGACTACAGCTCTGTGCAGGGGTGTCATGGACCACTGAGCTAAGAAAATTCAGAAGAGGAGAAACTAGATTGCTCATTACCACCTCTCCCATTAAATTTTGGGAAAGAGGTGAAGACATGCAGTTGGCACATTATTTAACCATGGTTTAGCATTTTAAAAAAAATACGCGGAAATCATTCCTCCCCACAGCAGAAAATGTAAGAGCAGTGGCTTTGCTTTAGTCTTTTCTGTGGACTGTGGGTGACAATGGTCCATCAACTATAACCAAAGAAGCAAAGCTATTTTTACATACTGGAGTAAGGAACCTTTTTAAAGATATCCGCATGTGACCTGTTCTATCTTCTTAGGATACAGATTCCATTTTCCCTTTATTGGTTGAATTTCTGCTTCCCCAACTATCAAGGTCTACACTGTCCTGCCAAGCTTACTTGTCCCAAGGTAGCCATCTGGTATCCCCATTGCAGCAGAGAGTTGGGAATGTATACCTTGAGGTCTACAATGCCAGTGTACAGAGATGGATTATTAATAGGTATAACACTGAATAAAAAGGTTTCCCATGAACAGTAGTAATTATTCATAGCTCTGTGGATACATTAAAATTGCACAATATAAATATAAAAATACAAAAAAAATCTGTTGTCAAGCTATATTTTAACAAAAGTGTTAAGCCCTATTATAGAAGGAAGAAGGTGTATTAGAGACCTAACCAACTGGTTGTGCCTTAGCTATTGAAATAGGAAAGTCTATTTCCTGGAGTTGAATGCTAAAAATGCCTTTACCATCATATAGAGGAAAAAGTCAGAAGATATCCCCATATGGATCCCTACATGGTATGTGTCTGCCAATAAAGCTGGATTCTCAAAAAGAGTCCAGGCAGCGAAGCAAAACCAGGGTCACACATACAAACACTGGTTAATCTTGATTTCCAGCCTTGCTGGATTTGGAACACCCAGGAGATACACAAATGTCTATAAGGGTGTTGCCAAAGAGATTTAACTGAGGAGAGAAGGCACACCATGGCTATGAAGTACCATGCTACAAGAATCACCATGCCCCATATATAAGAGAAAGGAAAGAACACTGGCCAGGCGTTTTGCATGGCAAAAAGTAGAGGAGGAACATAAGATGAAAATATTGGAACTAGGAGAAGCACACAGCAGCAGCAAGTACACGTCACGAGTCAGGGTTTTCCAGAGAAGAAGACACACAGGATGAGTGTACAGACAATGAATTTCAAGTAGATGTCTCTGAAATGCTGAGACTGGCAAGAAAGCAAACAAGAATTTGAACCTTGTCATCTTTGAATCACCTTGGAGAAAAACCTCTGGGACAATCTGTTACGGCATTTCCAGAGATGCTTAACTGAGGCCAGAAGCCCCACCCTCAACATGGGCAAAGCAGTCTCATGGGGTAGACAGGGTCCAGGACCGAATTAATGGAAGAAAGCACAAGACCCAGCATTATCTGCTTCCTGAGGGTGGATGCCACGTGACCAGCTGCCCCATGCTTTGCTCCCCATGATGGACTGTGCTTGCAAAGTGTGAGAAAAGCACCCATCTTCTCTGAGACACCTCTTGTCTGATTTTGTCACCCCAATGAGAAATGTGACCAATACCTAGGGACCCTGAAAAGAGGCGATGTAGGTTGGTGCACTCATTCCTTCCTCTCCTGGGTACCTGTCTGTTCTCTTGTCTGATTGAACGAGTCCTCCTGAATCTGTGAGGGTCACCTACTGAAGCCTACATCACAGTAACATTTAGACTTCATTGGCCAAAAGATTTGGTCATGACAGCCAAGTCAAATTGACACCTCAAATTTCCCATTTCACTGAGAAAAGATGTGGGTGTGTGACTCTACATATCTCTGAGTTGACTGATCTGAGTGGACAAATTATTTTATCAAGGCCATATAATTAATATTTAAATTCCCACCCCAGACTGTCTCCAATCTTCTGAGCTGGCCACATTTTGTACCCTAGTGCCCACACTCACTGATTTCTGCTCCTAAGACACAGGGTGATTCTATTTTTATGCTTTACATTGGACCTGGCAAGACTGCAGCTTTGTGTATTGATAAATGCTAGACTTAGAATATTGTGACATCTAATCTATAATGATCTAACTTTTCTGGGAAAAAAACTGATGAGAATATGAGTAACTGGACTATTGCCACATTCTTAGATCTTCCCATGGTACTCTTTTCTAATTTTTAAAAAAATTTTGTGCATGAACATTTTGCCTGCATGTATGTCTATGCAACAAGTACCTGGTTTCCCATGGAGGCCAGAAAAGGGTGACAGATCCCTAGAACTGGAGTTATAGACAGCTATGTGTCACAGGTGGGTTCTAGGAATCAAACTAGATCTACAAGAAAATCAACAAGTGCTCTTAACCACTGAGCTATCTCTCCAGCCCTTACCACAGTGGTCTAAGCAAGCATCAGGAAGCTCAACCTCCCTCAGATCCATAATGGCAGGTACTGTTACCCTACAGGTTTCTGAGGTCCCAAGGTTGCTAAGATCACTGTCAGCTTATCCTGCTTAGCCTCAACATGTAGCTAAACAGCAGCCTGGAACTTCTTATTAGAAGACCCTTCACAGAGGCTGGCCTAGCATCAGGGGTTATGATCTAAAAGGGAAAACTTAAAGTCGATGTCCCCTATTCCTGCTCCTGACATCCTTCTGCCTCAAATAATTCACTCCCTACTTGACCCCAATGTCATTGCCAAATTGCCTGGCACACTCCATCTTCCTCAGGACCCACTGCCCATCTCAATCCTTACCCCTACTAAGAATCCTTAATAAGGATGGGGGAGAAACAGATGACTTCTTAACACCATCACCACAACTTGATAGAACTACATGTGCTTCAAGCAACCTGATCTCCTCACATATCACCTGGCTTGTCACCAAGAACAAAGGACAAAAGCCCTCCCAAGACTGCATTAGACCTTAGAACTTGATCGGTGTGTGTGTGTGTGTGTGTGTGTGTGTGTGTGTGTGTGTGTGTGTACCAGGTTCAGTAAGGTGAGGCATTTGTGCTCCCAGCCTGGTGACTCAATAAGAAGTTCACATCTCCTAGGTAGGATCTGGGAAGCATCTAGTGACTGGGACTCAGGATTGCATCATGTTACCATGACGGAGAACAGATAAGACATAGGATCAGAGCCTGTTCTAACTCAGTGGCCTGTCATGTGCCAGTACCAGGTACCTTATCCTGTTCTAGGTGGGAGTATGAAAATGGCCTTCAGAACATTCCATGACTCATGCACAAGGTGCCACCAGCCTTCATAACCACTCTTCTGGAGAAAGTGATGTTTTGAATCTAACTTCCTTTTTTAGCTAAAAATGCTGTGGGATGTGTAAGTTGAATTTCCAAATGTTCAGAATATTTGAAGCACAGAATAAAAATTAAAATAGACACCAAATTTTGCTTTATCTTCAAGATGCTACAATAGTAATTAAGATATTTTCCCTTTTTTAATTTTTCAGAGGAATTGAACTGTATTAATATTTCATAGGACACACAGTTCTTAGTTATTAAAATTGATTTTTAAGGAGGAAAAGTGAACTAGAATTTTAGACCTCTTTCTTCCACCATTAAAGAATACTCTTGAACAAATATGAATAACAAAATGTTACCACTAGGAAAAATATTCCTATAGGATATTTAGTTTAAGATAGAGGATTAATCCACTCTTTCAACATTTATTTGCAAGGTATCTTTGAAAAGTGGGTGCTAAATAAAAAGACAACAGACTTGATCTCTATTGTTTTCTTCAACCACCTTCTCTGCAAGGGATGAGACATAGTCTGGGTGATTCACTGAGTATCATAACTCAAAAATAACTTAAATAGAAGTCAATAAATCACAGCTGGTCTTGATCTGGCATAACTGATGATAGATACATTCTTATTTGTTCTTTATGTTATTAAGGATCTTATACCCACATTTCTTTCTTGAGGACAGGATGGTCTCTGATTCGATGTCTGATTCCAGCTCTATCTTTGTTAGCATCAATCCTTCTGGGGTAAACTGCCCCTAGTAAGGAGAAACTGCTCCTTGCTCTGACTACCCCACCTTCTCTCTAGTCCACTGTGTTTGGCACCTCTGCTGTCTCTGCCTCAAATCGTTACCACCCAAATCCGAATGATGCCTGATCTGACTTGTTCCTTCTGCAAGCCCACATTATCCCTTCCCTTGATTTACATGGAGACTTTCCTTTCTTGTGTCTTACCAACCTCAGCTGTGTCCCTGTATCAGACTTCCCACCTGCATGCCTTTTGGAAGTGAAACAAGATGCTCTCTTACTGACAGGGAGATCACAACGTGTGACAAAAAGAAGAGGAAAAGAGAGTGGTTTCTCTGAGGACTCCCTGAACAATAGAACTTGGCTAAATAAAGAAGTAACAGGGTTGTTCAAGAAAGACGATAGGTATAAATGAGGAGACACAGATCTGCACTGGAGCTATAAGAAACACGTGGACTACAAGTGGGGGAAGAAACACAGATAGGAATCTCAGGTGGCCACAGGCCTCAGGCTGCCTTGGTGTGGCCTTGCAGACACGTGTCAACTTCCTGTTCAAAGAAATTAAGATCCTTTGGCACCATGCAGTGAAAGGTTGACTCGCTTTTAAGAAAGAAATTATTTCTGATAATTCTGAAACAGAGAGCAGACGGCAAAATTGTAGTTTAGGGAAGTAGATTAATTTGGTTTGTGGGTTGACTTCCTCACCTAACTGAATAGTTGGATAAACAGACCACCTCCTCTGGCCTTATGGTCTTTCCGGGTGACACGGAAATCATCACACCAGGTCCTAAGGCCTGAGGTGAATGAGATGTGTGACCATCTGAGAGAGCCAACACAGTGCTCACAGATCATTTCCCATCTTCTTAAGGTCCCTGTTACCTGAGCTGCCCTGCTCCACACTGAACTGCACTAGGAACAAATATGTGATTTGCCCAGAGAAGCCAACAGGGAGTCCAGATGCCACTCTGGAGGGTTTTGTAGCTAAGTGGAACTTTTTATGCAGGAAAGCAAGGTAAAAATTTCCCAAGGGGTTTCTAGAAGATTTCCAGCACTTCCTAAATTAGCCCTGGCCAGTAAAACCACGAGAGATGACTTCCTGGCAGGGCTTGGCACTTCCATTTCCAGTCCCAACCGAAAGCAGGAAGCATCAAGACAAGTCATAATTCAACTCTTCAGTTGCCTTCCAAAATTATCCGCATTCAGGTCCCTTGACATTTGCATCAAAGGTCAGGAGTTGTTCTGATTTTATCCGTTCCAGGCTATAGACTTGTTTTTAACCAAACCAATTGCTAATGAAGATGTATTGTGTCTCCTACCATCCCTACATATACTGAGCCTGGTTCCCTGTGCTGAAGAGTTCCATTCAATCTGCAGGAACCACTGCAAACCCGAGTTAGAGATCCATTACCATGGGAAGAGAATGAAAATCCTGCCTCTTAGATTCTGACTACTTGGATACAACTCAGGGCTTGTTAGCCATGTGACAGTAAGCTCATGCATTATGATGGTTACTACTAAAGAGACAGAGAATAACAAGGGCTCCAGAGGAGGCAGAGACAGTGTGTGCTGTTGAGGGGCATGTAAAATGGTACCATCATCACAAGAATGATGCTTGAAAGCATACACAGTGAAATACACTACTCACCAGAGGGCAGACACTTTGTTGTGTCACTTTGGTAAGATGTTACTTGTCTGCCCATGGGAGTTGAATTCGTAGAAGGGGAATGGTACTTATGAGGAACAAGGGTGAGGTGGGGATGACAAACCAACACCAATGAGTAAAGCTTAGGTTGGTGTCCATGAGATGCTAATGGTGGCTACTCAACAGTGAAATGAACTTAAGAATACAGAACTACAAATGTAAAAACTGGCCAAAAAGGCACATTTGTATCGTATGCATTTTATCACAAACAATTTTAAAAATGAAGAAGCTCGACTCTAATCACTGAAATTCATACATGTGTGTGTACATATGTTTGTGCATGTGTGTGTGTGTGTGTGTGTGTGTGTGTGTGTGTGTAGATATAGATATCATGTGCGTTATCTTAAACATCTAAACACAAAAACTAACCACAGCTGTGACCTGATGGTTTACCAAATACAGATGCACAGAGGAGTCTAGCCTTCAGGCAGACGCCACCTTCTCTGGAAGGTTTGAGCAGCAGAGATTCAATGGCCAGGTGGTCATTCCTGTCTCTAGATATTGGACACAATGGAATCTTCTAACTGACCTAGAACAAAACATAGACATTCTACTCAGAGGGAGCTGTGCCTTGTCCCTAATACATGCTCTAGGAAGTCCAGGCACCACCAGTAATGGGCTTGCCCCCTCTGTTTGCTTAGTCTTTTTGCCTCTTTCTTCTCCGCTGCCCTTAACTTTATCGGAATGAGTTTGCCTCCCTTGCTGCCATGACTAAAGGTCAAGGGGCATTTAGAAAAACATTTAGAAAATAACCATTCTGTTATGTCATTTTGAGGGAGGAGGAACCAAAAGATAGAATTGTTTCTTTGAATTAGCAGTGACTTCTTTATTTGTGTTCATTTGCTATTCCTAGTGGTGTCTCTTTAGACATCTGTAAACCAGCACACACCAGGTCTCATAGAATTGATGGCATTCTTTCATATTTCACTGCTATGGGAGAAGATGATCTATTCTAAATGTGCTCTGAGTTGTGAGTTCTCCAGCATCTTCCCTTTGTGAAGGAATGGAATGGTGGGTGCTGGCATATGGTGTGTTGTAGGACCAGGGGCTAGGCAACTCCAGAAGCTGTTAACCGTGCTGATCTCCTTTACTCCTGTCATCTTTGCCTCACTGAGTCAGGGATAACTGATATCTGCTGTAAGAAATGGTGGCACAGTGATCCGCAATTCAACTCTATTTAATAACACCTTCTTTTAGTTGCATCTCCTGCGTCCTGCACACTTTCCTTCTTTTCTATCCTGAGATGGTCAAATGGTCAATATTGATTTATCACACTCTGGACTCATGATTCGTGACTGATTCCCTGGATTAGATTAATTAGGTTGGAGGGTCCACCCTGAAGTTAGCTGAATGCCAGCATTCATCACCTTCTGCTTCCTATGTATGAACACAGTGTGAACAGCTTCCTCGGGCTCTTACCATTATAACTTTCCTGCTGTAGTGGAAAGAGGGTAAATCAGAAGCAGAATTTGCTCAATAGAGACACTCACCATGTGGTAATCTGCTTCCCTGAGAGGGAGAGAAGATAGACAATCTCTCTCAATATCTCTCTCTCTCTCTCTCTCTCTCTCTCTCTCTCTCTCTCTCTCTCTCTCAGAGGTAATAGGGGGCAATGAAGAGGATCACTATAGGGAAGGAGAACAAGTTGGCACATGGTAGTATATAATGAATACATCGGTGTGTTCTGTGCTAGGATATAATAAATACTCCATGGGTGCTTCCTGAAAACCCTCATGCCCTGCTCTCTGAATTACATAACAATGAAGAACAGTCAAGAATTAGGAATCCAATCTCAGTCAGTCTGGCTCCAGCTCAGCAAAACAAATACAAACCCAAGACACCCTTTGCCTTGAGTAGCTTAAGGAGCCTAGCATCTTCTCTTTTGAAAATATTATTTGTTTGTTTCTCGTTGGTTGAGGGAGGTGCATGTGTTACAGTCCAAATGTGGAAGTCAGAGAACAACTTTGGGGAGTTATGTCTCTCTTTCCACCACGGGTTCTAGAGATGAAACTCAGATACCAAGTTTACATGGCAAGCCCTTTTATGAACAAGGTCAGTGTTTCTCAACCTGTGGAGGGGGCGTCAAATGACCCTTTCACAGGGGCCACCTAAGAATATTGGAAAACATGGATATTTACATTATGATTCATAACAGTAGAAAAATTATAGTTATAAAGTAGCAATGAAAATAATTTTACAGTTGGGGCTCACCACAACATTAGGGACTGTATTAAAGGGTCACAGCATTAAGGCTGAGAACCACTGACTGCAGCCATCTTACCAGCTCACTGTGTCTTCTCTTGATTCCAGCCTCCTGGTCCATCAACTCCCTTTCTTCCTACAAGAGCCTTTTCCACCTTCATGTCCTTTTGTTTTGTTTTGTTTTGTGACTCCATTGAGTTTAACCAGTGCTATCTGTGTGACTATGATGTGGAATTATCTATTAAAATCTGGTAGACTCGCCAATAGCTGCACAACTAAAGACAATGGCTTCCTCTCACGCAGCATCTACCAATAACCAAGAGTTCATCAGAGAGAAATAGGACTCCATGGGCCCCTCAACATCCTTGACTGTCAGCAGGCCCAGTCTTGTGCAGTACCAGTGCAGGCAAAGGCAGTTGCTATGAATTTGTGATTGCAGTAGCTATGTCATATGTAGAGGGTAGCATGTCTCAGACTTTCTCCCTAACTTCTGGATTTACATTCTTTCTGTTCCTTCTTCCCTGATGGTTCCTGAGCCTTTAGCAGGTGGTATAAGCGTCTTGTTTTACACTGATCAAAACCCAGTACTTGAGTCTAGAGAGACGACTCATGTTTAAGACATCTACTGTTAAAGCACCCACTTGGCAGATCACAACTTTCTCCAGTCCTAGAGGATCTGAATGCCTCTTCTGTCCTTCCACAGACACCAGTCATGCACATGATGCACATATGTGCAGGTAAACACTAAAATAAAATAAAATAAATCATAAAAAAGTAAACCTCACGCTTTACTTAATAAGCCCATTATTCAATAAACCAACCTTTTCTTCATTAGCAACAACAAAAGACACAGTGCAGTTTAGGAGCGAACCCCTGCAGCCTGTTCTATAATGTGCTCACATCATTGCAACACTGTGACTTTTTATAGACCAGTAGGATAGAAGAAAACTGGTCCATACAGCCACATCAATGTGAACACAAATCCAGTCCTGTCCTTTGTGGGCTTGGTATAATTTACTGAGACTCAGTTTCCATATCTATGAAATAGAAACCTAATGAGAACCCTGGAAGAGTCTTTGTGAGTGTTGAGTGAGATGGTACTTTTGGGGTGTTTGGAGCCTATGAAGTAAATGAGACTGTGAGCTCCCCCTAAACCCATTGCATTAGCACAGCTGCAAGCTCCTCTTTCCGGGACTGTGAAATGGCTTGGGGAAGTGTCCTATCCACTGCACGGCCTCGGCTCATCCCACAGCCCTATTAAGCTGTGGGGTCAGCAGAGCTGGGCAGTCACATGGCAGGCATTTGATGTCTGCCTCGATTCTTCCCCACATGACTTTCCTTTACTAGAAGACTGACCAAGCATTCTTCCTCAGTGGTCTCAGGAAAGTTTCGAGAGGTCAAGAGCAAACGCCAGCAAGAGCCACTCAAGTTTGGTCTCCGCAACTTGCACAGTTTTCCTGCCATTGTTCATTGTCTTTTGGTACCAAGCAAATCACAGAACATTGTAGATGTACATGTTGCTGAAGAAGAAATCCATGCCGAGTATTTGAAATTTTGCATGAACATACCAGAAAACACCTCTGTATAGTACTTCTCCATGATGCTACCAAAGTAGCCATTTAGAAAGAAAGCAAGGGAGACATTGAACCTCAGATTTAAGATGTTATTATGCAAGTGGCTTCCCAATGGTTAATTGTGAATTTATTTTTTTACCCTGCTTCACCGTGATAGCTATTCACTGTTGTCAGGGTCTCACTCATCCGGTCACTGTCTTAAAAATGAAAGTGGAAGATAGGGCAACTTGGCACTGACACATGGGCACATGCCATTTCTGGATTGTAAAGTCATCCCTGGGCCATCAGTGCACTCCTGCAAGCTTTCCATGGGAAGCTAAACCTTGGGAGAAACCCAAGTGTCCCTGTGAATCTTGACCCACATACTGTGACTCTAATCACACTGTAGGCCTCACCTGAGGGTGCAGATGGAATAAACATCTTTCTATTTCCTTGTCTTTTTCAGCCTTACCCTAAGTCATTATCCTCACCTTTTTGATGGTGAAATGTTACATGTTGAGCAAAAGGAAGCAAAGGACACAACACAAGACTGGAAGCAGAAGAACAGGAATGTGTTCCCAGGCCATGCAAACCTAACTGATGTGTGGGTATGCCTCTCCCTGGACATACGCCAAAAAGAAGCAAAACTCTGAAGAACTCAAAGTGTTCCACAGTGGAAGGACCATACAGAATGTCCCATACTAGAATCCATCTCGCAGGACCAAAACCATGGGCATTCTATCCGCTCACTCAGTAAAGTCCTCATGATGACTCTGTTGAAGAAAGGAAGGGAGTGAGTGAGAGAGGAGGGCTGGAGAGAGAGGAAGACATAGAGAGAGAAAGAGAGAAACATAGGGAAAGAAGGAGGGAAAGGAAGGAAGGAATGACACACAGACAGATGGATGGGTGGACAGATGGGTGGACAGACGGTTGGACAGACAGACGTATGGATCTCCTGTGTGACCTGCAGAACCAGCCACTGAGCTGTGGATATACAAAGCAAGGTATCAGGACAAGATTTTATCTAAGAGAAAGTTCACACTCTTCTTTGTCTCTTTCTTTCTGATCTTCAGCCTCAAGCTGTGGCGGTCCAGCCCTTTGTACCAAGAGACTCGACTTTTTCTCTGGAAATATTCCTGTAAACAAACTCTGTTTTTAAATAGTTTTAAATTATTGGTGTGTGTGTGTGTTGCATTATTCTTCTACTATGTGGGTCCGAAGGGTCAGAGTCCAGTTGTCAGGGTCGGTGGCACATGCCTTTATCCACTAAGCCATATGCCAGCCCCAGGTAGACTCTCTTACCCAACTCAGCAGCCCCCAGGGGTTCCCTCTCTAGCCACACTTTGTACTATTGATGTACAGAACAGGGTGCAGCTGTATTCAGCTTTGCTGGGGTTCTCTGGCATCCTCCATTCCCACCTGCCTGTGGTTGGCTGGGGAGAAAAAGGAGAATCGCAAGTTGAAAGCTGCAGCCAGAGGAGGAGGACAGTTTCCTGATGAGGACGCATCCAAGCCCAGAAGAAGCATAACGGACTTCCTGTCGGCTGCCCTTCCAGACAGTCTGACCAGGCTGCTGACAGAGCCGTGGCTTTGGAGAGGAACTTAATTCCTGAACTCTAGAGTCCCAGTTGCTGTTGTGAAGATCAAAGAACAAGGAAACACGGTTGCTTTCTAGAGTAAATGACAGAGTATCGTGGCAATGAGCAGAAAGTGGCAGTTGCTACTCATCTCACTGTTAGGAAGTTTACAGGGGCAGAGAAATAGCGTCACTGGGTGATTGGATTTGCTCTCTAATATACATCGACACATGTTGTCACGTGGGCCTCTGAAAATTACATGCCTGGTTAGAGACCTGGAACTGAGCACTAAAGGGCCCTGCTCGCCTTCCTCCCCCCCCCTTCAAAAGGCATAATCATTTTTTAAATTTAATTCTTTTTACTTATTCACATTTACATCCCATCCTGCCCAACTTCCAGTCTCCCCCTCCCACAATCCTTCCTCTATCTTCCCTTCTCGTCTCCTCTGAGTGGGTGGGGCCCCCTAGGTATCCCCCCACCCTGACACTTTAAGTCACTGTAAGGCTAAGTACTTCCTCTCCCATTGAGGCCAGACAAGGCAGCCCAGCTAGAAGAATATACCCCACACATGCACAGGCAACAGCTTTTAGGAGAGCCCCCACTCCAGTTGTTCAGGACCCACATGAAGACCAAGCTGCACATCTGCTACGTCTGTGTGGGAGGCCTAGGTCCAACCTGTGTCTGCTCTTTAGTTGGTAGTTAAGACTCTGAGAGTTCCAAGGGTCCAAGTTAGTTGATTCTGTTGGTATTTGTGTGGAGTTCCTATCCCTTCAGGGTCTGCAATCCTTATTCTTCCATAAGAGTCCCCAAGTTCCATCCACTGTTTGGCTCTCTCTCTCTCTCTCTCTCTCTCTCTCTCTCTCTCTCTGTGTGTGTGTGTGTGTGTGTGTGTGTGTGTGTGTGTGTGTGTGTGTGTGTTTGTCTGAATCGGCTGCTGGGTAGAGCCTCTCAGAGGACAACTTGCTCCTGTCTGCAAGCATAACAGAGTATCATTAATAGTGTTAGGTATTGGTTCTCGCCTATGAGATGGGTCTCATGTTGGGCCAGACATTGGTTGACCCTTCCCCCAATCTCTGTTCCATCCTCCGTGTCTGCCTTTCTTGTAGACAGGTTAAATTTGGGGTTGAAAGTTTTGTGGTTGGTGTCTCTATTTCTCCACTGGGGTTCCTGCCTAGCTACAGGGGGGTGGCCTCTTCAAGCCTGTTAGCCTTTTTAAACCCAAACTGCTTCTGACCTTGGGAATAAGGCTAATGGTCCTATGGGTAATGGAAACAATACATATCTATCCTGCCCACACAGGTCTGCAGATGCAGGCAGCCTGGTGGCTCCTGAGGTTGCTGCAGGAGCCTCAAGCCGTCTCTGAGTGCTGCAATGTCTAGGCTAGAATGAAAACTTGGAAGACAAATAAAATATCTCCTTGAAATGATTGATTTTTTTTCTGCCATGGTGAATGGGAAAAAATCAGGGGACGTACTTCCAAATTACTCCTTGCAACAGTAATAGTTACCGGAAGAACTGAGCTTTTAACCGTGAGCCCAACCTGCACATGAGGTAAATGGACGCCAGGTGGCAGTAGCAACTGGCTCCAACAGGCAAGTGGCTCTTCTAAACACAGAAACTGAGGCCAAAGGGGCTTTGCAGTTAGCTCTGTGACATTCTCGCATCCTTCACTATTCTGTAGAGGTCATGGCTGTCCCATCATCAGTTTCAAGATGGGATGAAACTGTGTCTTCCCACAGGGATGGTAGGTTTTGAACATCCACTCTACACAGACTCAAACTGAGTCAGGGACAGAGATCCATAGGGAACAAAGACAACCTCTGCTCCCCAAAAGCTCAACATGCCTTTGTTTATTACTGTACTGATGTACAGATATACTCGGTGGTACTGTCAGCCCTAATGTTTCACCCTGTGGACAAGAGTTCAAAGGGAGCTGGGGATGAGGGAGGGTGAGTCAGGAAGAGGGGCAGGTGAGTTCAAAGCCACATTGACATTTAAGCCATGTTTTGAAGCTATGTGTGACTCATGTGTGCCTGCCAGAGAGGAAAGTGAAGTTATTCCAGGCAGTGGAACCGCTTGGCCAACCAGAATCTTTGTGGCCTGTCACAGAAGCTGGGTGAGGTCACAGCAGTGACTGAAGTGTGAGAAAGAGGATGAGAAATGATGTCAGAAGAAACATGGGGCAGCTTGAGGCAGGAGCCAGGACAGCGGTGCTTAAACACGGAAGAATGGGCCAACGGTTGTACTAGAGCATCCCAAGAGGAATGGGGGCATGGTAATCTAACAGGTTTTTACATAGAGTGCCCTTAGTTGGCTGTCCATGGACCCAGGACAGGACTATCTTGGTTCCACTTTCCTGTACCCCCAATCTCCTACTCTCAAGGGACGCCCACAGTGACTCCTGTCATAGCTATCTTCCCATCTCAGTCTCTTGAATAGTCTGATTACAGCCGTGATTCTTAAAAAGAATCCGAGGATGCTTTCGAAATTCTCTGCTGTTTTGGCTTTCTGGACTCTTGGGATCCATGTCAACACCAGGTCTATCCCAGAGATTTTGGAGGATAACTCACAGGGGACTGACAGAATCCTTCTGGCAAAAGCCATGTTCATGGAAAAAGGAACGATAGTAAGGGATCTCAGTCAAGGGCGGAGGATGATCCAGCACACGTTGGATTGAGGAAGCATTGCAGCCTTGGCTATACTTTTCTGGAGTGAGAGCTCAGGAGTGATCCCAGGCAGAAACTCAAGGGTCTCAGTACATAATGGAAGCTGATGTTCCATAAAGGCCATGCAGCAAGCCAGCTGTGTGAGGAGAAGGCTCAGGGGTAGGCAGAGCTAGACAGCTGAGAAGAAAGCCAAGTAGCAGTAAGATCTATATCTAGTAGTTAAGAGGAGAGAGACAGGGTAAAAGAACTACACAGGTGTCAGACCACACTTCATGATGGCCTCCCTTTGACTGTTGTTGGAAAGATTGACCAGGCTTTCATGGGGATTCTTAGTTTTCAAGGAGAGGAGAGTGGCCAGGTACAGGAAGGCAGCAAAGAGAAACCCTGGCTGCAGATATTTTCTCTCCCACTGATAACGACAGAAAACTGGAGAGGAGTGGAGCCATGGGGTGTGGTCAGAGGGTACTTCTCTGAGGAAGTGATACTTGTGTAAGGCCTGTACATGAAGAACAGCTATTCCAGGCAGAGGGAAGAGCCAGTGGGGAAGCAAAGAGGAAGGTCTAGGAGTAAGCAGATATGAGGATGTTAGATAAAGAAACCAGGAGAGCCTCAACAAGATGGAGTCTCCAGGCCCTGTCCTGAAAGACTTTGGAACTCATCCTTAGGATGAGGGAGGGCCAGAAGGGGACCAAATTGAGAGCCTGTTGACATGGAGAGAGATTTTAAGGCCAAAATTAAAGGAAAAGGATGGGGTAGTAGACTTGAGAAGTCCAGGGTCCAGAGAGAGAGAGAGATGTGCTGTGTTTGCTCTAGGCAGTGGGATACAGGGTCTTGGAGAGGGCATAAAGAGACAAGAAAGCATTGAGAGCTAACAGGGGACCAGATATGTCAGGGCTGGGGAGAGAAGGGAATCAAAAAGGGGAACTGAGAAAAAAATGCCACTAAGTTACTTCAGAGATGGGAATCATAATATCTTAAAGACCTTCGTAAGTTTGTCAGGAGTTTCTCATGAAAGCCAGGTTTTAGCTAAGAGATAAATAGGGAAAAAATGGTCCTACACTCAGGTACCAAATGGTACCACTGTCAGCTGGTGTGTTCTAGCCTTACTCATTATGGCTCTCAGATCTTTCAACTGAGGGCACCTGACATACAAAAGCCTATTCATTCCCAGGATGTTATTGGTCTTTCTCCCACCTTGACTCTGAGCTGGTCCACTAGATACTATTTCATTAACACTGGAGGCTACCTGCTCTGTTTGTTAACAAGATAGGTGTCAATGTGTGCTCCTTGGCAAAGTGGATGGAATGGGGTTGATGCTGTAACTCAGTAGTAGAGTGCCTGCCTAGCATGTGTGAAGCCCCAGTACTAAAATACACAGACGGACAAAAACAGAAAATCTATAAGACTTTACTGTTTCATCAGAAATAGATTTCTAATGACTAAGTCTGTAACTTAGTGGTTGAGTACTTACCTAGAAGACACAAGGGTATAGGTTCAACACCCAACACTTCAAAAAAATAAAAAGAAAATTATTTACTTTCTCTCTTGAAGGGAATAAAAAACAGCACAAGACAGTAGTCAGTCTCTTACGCTGTTGAGAGTCAAACTTCAATCTTAGAAACATAACCATAGCCAAGGGGTCCTCGTGGGTATGTGGTATAACCTGACTTGTTTCATGGTTCTCTGATGATAATATCCTCCAAAATCACTAATATCTAATTTTCAGGAACTAAATCTTTTCAAACATTTTAGCCAAGTATTAGAAAGGCTTTAGGACAGAAATTTAAGGTGGTTTCCTGCCACAATGGAACCTTTTAAAATACAGTATACATACACATGTGTGTGTGTGTGTGTGTGTGTGTGTGTGTGATTTACATATCGCTGCATGTTAGCTGTCTCCTATAACTAGATTATTATAAGAATCAGTTATTTCTCAAGTGAAAAAGCTAAGTGTGAGTTTGTAAATCACTTCAGTGTAGAACCAGGGTCTTTTCCAATCAAAACAGCCTAGCAGACTGTATACCTGCCTGGCAAACCCAAGCAGAGCAGTCACATTTACAAATGTCTTCTAAAGCATTCATCCCTTCCCTCTGGTGACAATGTTGAAAATATTCATTCTTAAGGGCCGACTACTATTGTTTAGCCTTTTTTTTTTTCCAGTGAAGTGGAGGGTGTGGGGGAGGGGTCACTGTGACCTTTGGCTCACAAAGAATAAATGTCTCATCGTGGCTTTTGACTATTCACTGTGGGGATGTCACCTTCCCAGTGAGTGCTCCTGAGTAGTGTCAGGTGTGCACAGCTTAATGGAGGCTGCCACCACTCTGCACAGTGTATCCTTGTCACTTCCGTTTACTGGTGGCTCTCTCCCTCTGCCAGAGTGTACTGGTTAGACCTTTTCCCCCCGCTGTGGTTCCTTCAAGCTGTTGTTGACATGTTTTCACGATTTCTTCTCCTGCACACTGGCTGTGTGCTGGCCCATTTGAAAGGAAGGGGCTGCACAATATTCCTAGCCAACTCTCTTTGCAGATGGAGAAACTCCGTCTTCGCAAATGGGGAAATGAGGCTGGAGCAGTGACATGAACTGCTGCCTGAATTTGTCCATGTCCTCTTGTCAGCAACGAATGGCAAATAAAGGAACCTGAAGAACATAGAAGCCACCTTGCTTGTAGCAGTGTGTTGTCCTACAGACTCTGCATTAAACAATCGAAGACAAAAAGAGCACATGCCTCAGGCTCTTCTACTGAGGTGTGTGACATTATTTCCTTTTCACAGCAGCCCTTTGAAGTAAACACTATCAGGCTGTGATTTCCCTGATATAGTACATAGCTGAAATGATTTTCCCCAAAATTGGAAAAAAAAAAAAAAAAAAGTCCAGGATGAAACTGGCATTGGCTTTCTGAGCCTCCAGAACCCATCCTCCTGTACCCTGTCCTTGATCCACTTGGGGCCAAGCCTGTGTCCTCTTGTACTCAATCATAGTAAGCTGAGGTCATGAAACTAAGGAAGATGGGGGATGGCCACTGTTTTGGGGTTTAACCTACCAGTGAGTAGCTTCATGACCCGAGTGTTGGGTCAAATGGGAATATGTGCAAGCCGGACGGGGAACTAAGCAAAGCTCTCCTTATCTGTGTGGGTGTCGCCTTTGCAATACCTGTAACCTCCAGCACAAGGCCGAGAGAACACTCAAAGGCTTGACCAAGCATCTTGTGCAACAGCCTGCCGCATCCAGAAATCTCTTGCCCAAGGTCTCTTTCAGCCTTGCAATACTGAAGACTGGGAGACAGGCGGCTAGCATGGGATGGTGGGACCCATGGGCAAGGGGATATATTTGGTAGTCCTAATCTCCATGTGTTTTCACAGGCTTGATCTCTGCATGTTTTTGCTCTTCTTCAAAGTGCAATAATAAACACTTCATTGTCCTTTTGCATATGCTAGGGTTAAGGGATCAGAAGATACCACAAAGACCAAGAGGCAAAATCTTACTGGTAATAACACCACTGCGTTTATTCATCTGCTTCAGTGCCATCAGTGTCTAGGGCTTGGTTTGGTATGCCTGGGAGGGGTTGCCATCAGTGTC
>CM052712.1:16781139-16798798 GCA_028551405.1 Uromys caudimaculatus | reverse complement strand
ATCAGTGTCTCGGGCTTGATTTGGTATGCTTGGGAGGGGTTGCCATCAGTGTCTAGGGCTTGATTTGGTATGCCTGGGAGGGGTTGCTATCAGTGTTTAGGGCTTGATTTGGTATGCCTGGGAGGGGTTACTTTTAGACCTACCCCTCCTCTTCTGGGTTTAGATTTTGTACACTTTATTTCCTTTTTCCCTGCAGGGCCATTTGCAACCTCATCTTTTGTACCCTTACAGTTTTCATACATTATAATAAATGTCTCACTTGTGGTGATATCCTTTTTTTAGAATCAGAAAAATAATATTGTCCATATTGAAAAGTTGTGGTGAGCATACATCGTTATGTATAATGTGATTATAATAAAGTGTTTAATCATAAAATATCTTTACAAAAATTTACCTAGTTGATATATGCACCTTTAATGCCTTTGAACATGGAAATAATTGAGTATTTTAATGATAAAATATCTACTTAAAAATTAAAATTGTAACTACCATTAATATTTATAAAAGAAAATCATAGCGTCTAGTATGACATGTGTTGTTTTGCTATTGCTGTAAGCAGATGCCTGACAGAACAACTTCAGAGAGGAAGGATTTGCTTGGTGCTCACAGTTTCAAAGAATTCAAATTCACAGAGAGGGGCAGGGCAGGAATAAGCAGCTTACATAGTGACAAAGAGGAAGCTGAAGAGGGGGCACTAGTGACAGGGGGGACACTGGTGAGGGGGGACACTGGTGAGGGGGGACACTGGTGAGAGGGGACACTGATGAGGGGGAACACTGGTGAGGGAGACACTGGTGAGAGGGGACACTGGTGAGAGGGGACACTGGTAAGAGGGGACACACACTGGTGAGAGGGGACACACACTGGTGAGAGGGGACACGAGTGAGGGGAGACACTGGTGATGGGGGGGCACTGGTGAGAGGGGACACTGATGAGGGGGAACAGTTGAGAGGGGACACTGGTGAGAGGGGACATGAGTGAGGGGAGACACTGGTGATGGGAGGCACTGGTGAGAGGGGACACTGGTCAGGGGACACTGGTGAGGGGGAACACTGGTGAGAGGGGACACTGGTGAGAGGGGACACTAGTGAGGGGGAACACTGGTGAGAGCAGGACTTTCTCCTTGTTTTTCTTTTATTCTGAATCTCCCTCCCCATCCCCATTAATCCTTTCTAGAAACATGCTCATGGACATGTCTACAGGCAAATGCTCTGAGCCTTCTGGATCCATCAGGCTGAAAATTAAGATGCCCCATCATGACACGACAATCCCTGAAGAAGGAAAAAAATAAAATTAGTATTTGTTAGGAAGTTTCTGTGCATGACCTTAAGTAGCATCTCCGAATGACCAATCAGATTGCGGGATGCACTTTGTGATCCCTCTCATTCTTCGTGTCTCTGCACACAGCCTTGGCTCACACAGCTAACAAGCACAAGAGCTAGATGAAAATTCCCTCCCTCTCTTCTTTCTCCCCTCTGTCTCGCTGATCCTCCCCACCCATTTAATAGTAAGGATCGCTGAGCACCCACTGGGTGCCAAATGTGGTTCTTAATGCTGAGACTGCTTTTAAATGATAAAGATAGAGAGCTTACACTAAATCTTGTCTATGAGGAAAGCTGCTCCCCCAGCCCCATAAAAACAACTTGGTGCATGTAACAGCCACCAGGAGTGAGAAAGGAAAATGCCATGGGATCCCCTCATGCACAGATAAGCCTTTCTGAGGTGGATCTGTGTGGGTCCAGTGCCCTTTCCAGCCCCAAGTGGGTGGAACAGCCCTAGGTTCAAGCAAATTTCAGAGGAATGTGAAGGCCAGGTGCTTACCTGCCAAAGGCCTCTTCCACGGAGGAAGGAAGTGCTACCCCTGTCTTCACTGAGATACATCAAAGATGGGGGCCCCAAACTCAAAGGTCACCAGAAGAACATGCTCAGTACTTCCTGGACCTGAGCAGCAATGTGGCAGTGAGGGGCAGGGAAGGCAAGAAGAGATCAAGGCATGGGGAAAGCTGTGGATTTGTGCTAGGCAACCCAGCTCCTCTTGGTTCCAGGCCAGCACTTATCTCTAAATCGAGCTTGCATGAGGCCAGGATACATATCTTTTGGGGCCTCCAGAGAGTTGGAAACCACATCCGTACCTTGGCTTCAACATGAGAGGAACTGCCCAGAGCTAGAGAGCGCCTGGTTGCTACCAGCTGCCTCCACTTCCTCTCAACAGTCACTGCTTCACGCGGTGGGATCTAGTTTTCTCCTCTTTAGCTGGGAGCACGGCCTCTCTACTATTCTAGGCTTTTCCAGATGCACATGCCTCATCTGACTTGCTCCTCGCCACCTGTGATTCAAACGCTACAGACACTTAGCTGATAGTCTTCAGAGCTCTGCAGTAGCAACTGTACCCTCCCAGTCCACACTCAGCAGCCGAATGCAAGCAGGCTTTGGCACTGACCCAGGTTGGAAGGGTGGGGTGGGACTACTCTGCAGGTACATGGGGGACAGACAGGCCTGAGTCTGTCTGTCCTTACTGGGCTTTCTCTCTCCCAGCATTCCCCACACCCTCTCTGGGGATACCCATGCATGACTCCTTTGACTGTGCCAGTATCAAGCATAGAAACAATACTTAAGCTTGGGTGTTGGGGCCCAGTTTCTAAGCCCAGAGGCATGTATAGCCCGTTTCCTGACTTGTAAAGCAGGGGGCAGTGCCAGGTTGAGTAAATGAAACAACTCACTGTTGACATTGCTGGGCTCATGAGCACTAAATACATGTTGGTTCCTGGTACCCTGACCACTGACTGGGTTGTTTTAGGTGTAAATGTGTTCATCTCTCATTTCTGTTAAAACTCATACAGACCTAGCCTTCATCCCTAAAGTCTAGTGAGGCTTGGTGTGTACCCTGGAAGATAGGCCACTTGGAAGTGTAGAGGTGTTGGTGACTGCCATCAAGAAGCATGCATTGGCAAGTACTTGATAACTAACATTGGCTTAACAAGGGAGAGCTCTTGTTCTTAACAGCTCTGGGTCAAACAGCAGAGGAGATCCCAGATCATTTTCCAGGGACCCCAGGCTCTGGGGAACCCATGTCTCCGCAGAAGGCAGCTCTCATCACCCGTCTTTCCTGAGGCTTGTGAACAGAAGTTGCAGCCGTGTTCCCTGGGGTCCCCAAGCTCATCTTGGCATATAAAGAAGCCAAAAAGGTGGGTCATGCCACTGAAAATTATCTCCTAGAATTGAGCCCATGTGGTGGCTTGCAAAAATTGGTGGTACACATGCAAGAGAGAGAGAGAGAGAGAGAGAGAGAGAGAGAGAGAGAGAGAGAGAGAGGCCTTTATGTCTCTCCCAAGAATGAGAAACTAGAGGAGAAAAGTATCCCAGAGCTTGTGAGCATCCTTCCCAGGTAGCACAGGGATCCTGTTTATGGGGACTGATATTTGAGGGCTCTGTTAGATGCTGATTCTTTGGTCTCTATAGAATAGTCATTTTTCAGCAACACTGAGATGGAGACAAGAGCAGCAAGTGCCACAATCTTGCCACCCTCAAACTCCATGACTTGAATGTCAGACCTTGGGGCACAGTGTCTGAGGCATGAGAAGCAATAACTTTTTCTGATGAAAGGACATGAATACATTGCTTTATTCCAAAAACTTCAATCACGTTTATGCGATCAAAAACTCAATAATCACTCAACACAATTGGTTAGTAACTGTGCTAGACAAGATTGATCTTACACAATCAGGATATAATATAACATTAACTAACAGACGTCAAAACAGAGAAGAGTGATTGGTCAACAGTTAGAGCACTTGATGCTCTTACAGAGGACCTGGGTTCAGTTCCCAGCCATAACATGGTGGTTCATCTATAAACCAGTTCCAGGGTGTTTTAGTTAGGGTTTTTATTGCTATGATAAAACACCATAACTATAAACAACCTGGGGATGAAAAGAATCTATTTCACCTTACAATTTTCATGTCACACTATTGCTAAAGGAAGTCGGGATAAGCACTCAAACCGGGCAGGAACCTGGGGGTAGGAGCGGATTCAGAGGCCATGGAGGAGTGCTGATTATTGGCTCAACCCTCATGGCTTGTTCAACCTGCTTTTTTTACAAAACCTGGGGCCACCAGCTCTGTGGTGGCCCCACCTACAATGGGCTGTGCCCTCCACCATTATAATTAAGGAAATGTACACAAACTTGCCTACAGGCAAATCTTATGTAAACTCTTTCCAATTGAGAGTCCCTTTAACAAATGACTCTAGCTTGAGTCAAGTTGGTATAAACTAGAGAGCACACAGGAGATCTGATATCCTATTCTGGCTTCCAAGGGTACCAGTCATATAGATAGATAGATAGATAGATAGATAGATAGATAGATAGATAGATAGATAGATAGATAGATAGATGATAGATATATGCATGGAAAACACTGAACCACATAATTTTTTTTAATTGGAAGAAAACTCAAATACTGTTTCCTCCTAGTCTGGATGCTGTGACTATGTACCTAAGGCACCCAGAGCTCCTCAGGAAACGTGTGTTCGTACTGCAGGCAGTTTGCTCCAGGCTACAACCTGGAACACTTTTCATGGAAAAAGACAAGAAGGAGGTTTTAGAGGGCTAGAGCCAAGACACACAGGTCCCATGGGGCTTTAAAGCTTCAGTTAAGGATTTGGACTTTAGCTGTAGTTTCAGGATCTTTGGCAAGGTTAAAGGAAGAAGAGAAACAGTTCATCAGCACTTGAGAATGGTAGGACTCAGTGGAAGGGAACAGACAGGAGAAGAGGGAGTTAGGGCGCCAGACCTGTGTGCCATTCATCTACTGCAGCAAAATGCCTAAGGCAGTGTGCTTAGGAGACGTCTGTTTAACTGGTGGGTTTGGAGGTTCAAGGCCACGATGATTATTCTTATTGTCTGGGAATTATGACAAGATACTACAGTGGAACCGTGTGGAAGAGAAAATTATTTACTTCGTGGCCAGCAAGCAATGGAGAGACCACAGTCTCCCATAGTCCCTTTGAGGGTACACTCTTAATGACCTAAGGACCCCTCACTACGATTCTTCTTGGAACTTTTACACTACAGAACAAGCCTTTAATGAGCCGGTCTCTGGGCAGCACCCATTGTCTAAAATATGGAAACCAGCTTCAGACAACTCATAAATATTAGTGAGAGAGGCTTCCTGGTACACAAGGCAGGATGACACCTGAGGACTCCGTTCCTAACATACATAAAAGATGCTTCTTGGGCTCCCATTTTGCTGAGGCTGTAATTTCCCTTAGCTTCCAGGGGTGTTACTTTCCAAGCCCAGCAGTTTGAAATTGTGTTAAGACAATAACCAAGCACAGCTCCCTTCTGTTCGAAACCCAGGTACCCAATACTGTTCTCCCTGGACAAATGTATCTCCAGGACTCCATGTTTCCATTAGTATTGGGGCAAATGGTGGGAAATCAAGGTCTACCCCACAACTTCTCCTGAAAGGCCAGGCCTGATTCCAAACTGAGGAAGGTTCATGCCTGCAAGTTCCCTCACTTCCCTTCTCAGGTCCTTGTGCTTGTTGTTGAGTGGAGAGGACAGAAAAACTGGCTTAAGTTTAAATGTAGTAAGGTAGCTCTGACTGGGAAAAATGACACAAGCCCTCAGATGCAGAAATACCTTCTGATGCATTAAGAGAGTTCCTGGAGCCTCAGCAACAATCTCCTTTCTACAAGATGCCCCGCCCCCAACCCCACCAAGAACAGGATTAAAATAGGGACAGCAGCTCCAATGGTAGATGCACTTTAGAGTTACAACCTAGAGAATTCTGGGCGACCTAGATCTGTGAAGTAATCTTCTATGAGCCAAGAATGCTAATCTACAGAGGAAGAAGAGTCAGAAATGAACAGAAGTGTGTGTGTGTGTGTGTGTGTGTGTGTGTGTGTGTGTGTGTGTGTGTGTGTGTGTGAAGGAATACTAAGCCCTTGGTTTTTCTTATTCTTGCCAGACAAACTGATAGTTGCTACCAGAGAGCTGTGCCTTCCTCAGCCCAGAACAGTGCAGGTTCAGTGCCCAGGGCTCCTCATCCAGTCTCATACAAAGATATCCTCAGTAACAGTGGACAATCTGCTTCCAACTTGGGCAGACCTTTCCCTGCCATAACTTGAGAGGTTGAGTGGTTGAGTCTGATCATATTTTAGCTCACCTAGTACTTAGATCTTTGTGGACCTGCTTGTAAGCTTTGACTCTTTGTCTTTTACTGCTGACACGGGTCTTGACTCCATCCATTTCTCCTGCCATATCTTTTGGTTTGCATGTATCACAACTGTTTCCAGGATGACCATGTGTCTGGCCCCAGGGGCTGTGGGTTGCAAGACATGAAATGTTACAGATCTCAGGGATCACTCTGAATTGTGAAAGACATTCACATGATGACAGCCTGAGGGCAGAGGCTGGATCAGTAGGGGGTGGGTGGGCTGGGACTTTGGGGCAGGTATTTCCACTGTCCTGGGAATCAAGACACAGTCCCAACTCAGGGCCTCACTTACACAGTTGTACCTATTCCTCCCTGAGCCATCCTTCCTGAAGCAGTGTTCTAAGGACGTGATCGCCGAGATACTTCCTACCATTGGGAATCTTTGGTGACTGAGAAGCAAGCTCTAGTATGACTATAACGGCATGCCGAGGAAGTTTTATATTAAACGCACCCACCTGATGTGTTAGGTAAGTCTTTTCACACCTTTTTACAGTGTTTTTACAGTTATCACCACGCACATAGAGGTGGAGTATGAGGACTGAAGACTGAGATGACTTCACAAGATGTCAGAATAGCAGCCTTTCACAAGGGCAGGTGAATTCTTAAGTCAGCTTTCATCTTTAAAATTTCTTTCCAATCTCAGAGAACATTGTGGGGATATTTAAGGATCACTTTATTGGTATTAGCCTCCAATGACAATAACCACAGTGGGCAAATGTCTTTCTCATTTCAACGATTGATATTAGAGATACACTCTAAATGCCCAAGAGAACGATCTCTGAAAGAGAATCAAGAGGCCGTGATACAAACCTCCTTATTGGGGTTGCACTGTGCGTTTGGCATCTATTTCACTATCTTCTATTTCCTACACATAATGTAATGGTCATCCTTTTTCCTGTTACCCAAGGGCAGCAATTTCCACTGTAGAGAACATATTTCTTATATATCCTTTGGTAATCATGGACAACTGAGTACGTTCCCCTTGTTATCAGCATAAGAGTGCCCTGAGCCTTTTTTTTTTTTTTTTTTGGGTAGAAATGCCAGACTCTCCTCTGCTTTGCAGGCAGGAAGCCTGTGGTCAAAGCCACGTTCAGCCACCTGGGATTGCACATCTCACATGACAACAGAAACAGAAGTTGTTTTTAAATGCCAAGGAGGAGTTACTTCTTGGTCTACAATCAGGCTGCCAGTCCTTTGGGGAAATGCAAACCAGTAATCAATTCATTGGGGGATGGAGACATAGACAGGGAAGGAGTGTTTTCAGAAAAGAAACATCCTGAGACTGGACCTGCAGAGGTTAAGAGCACATGCTGTTCTTTCAGATGACCTGGGTTCAGTTACCAGAATTCACATGGTGGCTCATAACCACCTCTAACTCCAGTTTCAGGGGATCAACCACCCTCTTCTGGCCTCTGTGGACACCAGGCACACACAAGGTGCACAGATATACATGTAGGCAAAACACTCATACACATAAAATTAAAAAGAATCTTTTTTAAAAGGAAATAAAACAAGTTTATTTGAAAGCAAGATTTGTTTACCATCTTCTTGCAGCAGCCTTACTGAGGTAGAATGAAACTTTGGTAACCAGACTTGGTACCACTGACTGTGGTCATAGCTACTCCAGGGGTTAATACAGGAGTATACAAAATTCAAGGCCTGGGCAATTAGACTTTATCTCAAAAGAAAGAGTAAAGTAAGCCTCTGAGATACACGTAGAGTGCTGGTCTAGCATGTCCAAAGTCATAGGTTCAATCTCTAGTACTACTGAAAAAGATTGACTACCTAACTCCCAGGTGAGGGCCCAAGCTATGTGTGCTAAGCATGTCAAGGCTCAGGCAGAGTACCAAGAGTTGGAAGCTGTGGTCCAGAGGCATGAGAGGATATTTACAGGGGACAAGGAGCTCCAGGCAAACCATGGGAGCACAGGACTTGAACAGACTGAACACTTAGAAAAGATTCCAGGAAAAGTTTTGCCAAGTTCTGACTGGTAGCAAAAGAAATCCCTTGCCTGGAAGCAGGGTATTTTTCTGAAAAGCTCAGACAAGACTCTTCGGAAGCATTTGCTGAGAGATTAGGTGCCAGGCATTTTCCAAGGCACGGATTGTGTGAGTTCCACCCACCTATAAGACTGGGAAATATTCATGATTCCATTTTACAGACACAAGACTGAGATTCAGAGAGGGTAAAGTGCCTTCCCAAAGTCATGGAGTTGAAAAGAAACTTAGATTCTAGCTTAGGGTTGTCAGGCCCCCAGCATGGCTTAACTGACAAGTCTTGTCACCCAAAGTCTACCTAGAAACGTTCAAATGTCCCACTTTATCTCTATTGAGTCAGAATCTGCATTTTATCAAGGTTTTCCAGGCTCTCAGCACACATTCTGCCTTCCTGCAGATGTACCTCAAGCACTTTTGGGTTAACACTCAGCATTCTAATTAGATGGCTGGTACATTACCAGTCAGAGAGGCTGGGAATCTCTAAAAAGGAACCCTGCCAGACAGAGGTAATGATGCTCCACTGTGATATGAAACACAGACACAAAATAACCCCTCATGTCAAAGGAAAAAATTATAGACACCCAATCTCTGATTGCTTGTGAATTATTAGTACTTTATTTACCTCTCTTTTTTCTTTCTTTCTTTCTTTCTTTCTTTCTTTCTTTCTTTCTTTCTTTCTTTCTTTCTTTCTTTCTTCCTTCCTTCCTTCCTTCCTTCCTTCCTTCCTTCCTTCCTTCCTTCCTTCCTTTCTTTTTTGGGGGGGTTTTGGATATTTTCTTTATTTTCATTTCAAATGTTTTCCCCTTTCCAGGTCTCCCCTTCAGAAACCCCTATCATCCCCCTCCCCCTGCTTCTATGAGGATATTCTCCCACCCACCCAGCTACTCCCGTCCTCTAGTCCTGGCATTCCTCTACACTGGAGCATCTTACACTCTCAGGCCCAAGGGCCTCTCCTCCCACCGATGTCCAACATGGCCATCCTCTGTCACATATGTGCCCAGTGCCATGGGTCCCTCCATGTGTATTCTTTGGTGGGTGGTCCAGTCTCCGGGAGCTCTGGGGGGGGGGGTCTGGCCTGTTGACACTGTTGCTCCCTCCATGGGGCTACAAACCCCCTCAGCTCCTTCAGTCCCTTCTCCAACTCCTCCATTGAAGACCCCCCCCACACACTCAGTCCAATGGTTGGCTGCAGGCTTCTGCCTCTGTATTTGTCAGGCTCTGGCAGAGCCTCTCAGGAGACAGTCATATTAGGCTTCCATCAGCAAGCACTTCCAGGTATCCACAATAACGTCCAGGTTTGGTAGCTGTATATCGGATGGATTCCAGGTGGGGTGCCTCTCAATATACTTCTTTTTAAGGTCTTGGAAAAGTGCAAGCTCTTATTAGTGAATGTCTCATACACCTTCTTGGAATATAGAGGAGTTAAAAATCAAATATCCCCAGGTCCAAATGATCTTCTAAATTAACAGACGGCTCAAGAATGTAGATGACAGACACTCTGTGGCAGTTCTAAGACAATGTGGTGGCTAATATTGGATGCCAACTTGACACATCTGGGAAGAAGGAACCTCAATTAAAGGGTTTCCTCCATCAGATTAACCCGTGGGATGTGTCTCTGGGGTATTTCCTTGATTGCTAATTTTGTAGGAGGGTCTAGTCCACTGACCATACCATTCCTAGACCAGTAGTTCTGGGTTACATAAGAAAGGTGGCTAACTATGGCAGGGGAATCAGTAAGTCTTATTTGCCCTTCTGTGGTTTCTGTGTCAAGATCCTGCCTTGAGTTCCTGCCTTGGCTTCCCCTGATAATGGACTGTCAACTGTGAGTAAAATAAACCCTCTCCTTCCTGAGTGTTTGGTCAGAGTGATTAATCACTGCAACAGAAAGCAAAGTAGAACAGGGTATACCAGCAGTCGAAGTGGAGAGGAGAAATATCCTGTTTAAAAAAACAAACAAACACAAAAATAACAACAGAGCAGAACACCTCCTCAGGTATGGAGAGGGGCACCATAGGAAGGAAGATGATTTAGGAAAGAAAGGCAACACTAGTGGGTGCTTGTTGATAGCACCCGAAAAGTGGGATGCTGGAGTTGACTTTGCCAGGTATTATTCTGGTAGATTTTTCAAGGCACCTACTATCTTGTTGCTTAGTAGACACGCATGCATTCATTAGAAGTGAATTCTGACTATTGAAAATTAACAGTCAAGTTTATACTGAAAATATAACTTCTTTAGTCCCATTCCAAAGATCGTGAGTGTGGCACTTAAAGCTTATGCTTTTTAATAAACAACTTTTTTTTGTAAAAAAAAAAAAAAAAAAAAAAAGAAAGAAAGAAAGAAAGAAAGAAAGAAAGAAAGAAAGAAAGAAAGAAAGAAAGAAAAAATTAACAGTCAAACCACTGTGGATTTGTAAACATTGGGAGAGAGACTGAATCACTTCATAATACCTTAACAAAATTGATCCTCTCCACCATGAAAACTCTGATGCCTGTAACCTGGAAACTTTCTTCATGACAGTAGCATGAGCAGCTGATCTCTTTGCTTGACGTTATACTAGAATGACACTACCTTGCCTCTTTTCTGTCACTTTCCTATAATTAGATTAAATTACGAGTTGCTCTCTCCAAGTCCACATCTAGTTCCTCTGTCACTTTGGACTGGAGTAACCAGTACTTAAAGCTCTGTGACCATCCTTTTCTTCCCCATCTAGCAAGTAGAATTTAATATCATCTTTCTCCTCTAGGCTAAATAGAAGCACCCATTTTGGTACCCAGTCTCCAGCTCTTTGTATTGTCGAGGCTGCTCTGGATATCTATTTAGTCCTGTCTGTAGTGGGTTGATCTGATGCTGCTTGTATTCAAATGCTAAATTCTGTACCCCAAGATCTAGTTGCTCCAAGATGAGCAGATCCTCACATATGCCAGCTTTTGCTGTATTAACCTTGCCCCTCAAGCTATCCATGATTGGCTAATAAAGATGCCTATAGCCTATAGCTGGGCAGAAGAGAGATAGACAGGGCTTTGGTTCCCTGGCTTGGGCTCTGAGTAAGGACCACAAAAACGAGGAGAGGAGGAAGAGGAGAGAAGTTGCAACAGGGTAGGTGGATTGTAAGTGTGGGGCAATGAGGGCCGACAACTGCCCAGCTCTAGTGCTTTAAGACTTATAAATACAAAGGTTTGGTGTCATTTATTTGGGAACTTAATGATCTAAGGAAGGGTAGAAACCTCCAAATAATATTTACTGCAGCACCACTCCTTTCTTGGATCAGAGCTTTCCTTCTACACTTCAGAGTCCAGCCTCTGAATCTCCTGCCGGGCGATTAGCCTCAAGTTTCTAAGGAGTGATTTTCTAGATGGCCCCTTCCATTACACATGGCATCATTTACCAGACATGCTCATGATCTATGTAGGTCTACCAATGGAATGCTGTCACATTTTGTCTACTGCTGCTCCTACCTCCAGAGATGGCAGTTTTTCCTGAATCATCACTGAGGTGTCTATGCCTGTGGACACTCATGAGCAGCTCTTCTGCCCTGACAGCATCTTCAGACCTGTGGGCATCTCCAATCAGCTTTTTTCATCTTATGAGCAGACTATCTACCCCCCAAACACACACTATTTAAATTTTATTTTATTTTTAATTGCATATTTTTTGGAGGTGAGGGTGCTTGAAGATGTGTACTTGAATACTGATGTCACAGAGATCAGAAGCATTGGATCCTGCTAGAGTTACAGGTGGCTGTGAATCACCTGATGTGGGTGCTGGGAACAGATCTTGAGTCCTCTGCAAGAGTAGCATGCACAGTTTTAACTGCTGAGCCATCTCTCCTGTCCCTAAGTCTAACGCTTTGTCTCACTAGAGATGACGATCCTCCAAATGGCATTAGCATTCTTTCGAGATAGAGGAATAGAAAGAAATGGCACAGTGAATGAAGGAGATTAATGAAAATTTCACAGGAGGAAGCGTGCCACGTCACGATGGCTTAGGCAAGAGACAGAGGAGAACCTCCCAGTAGAGGAAATGAGGTAACACTGGTAGAGACCAGCAATCACCCAGTTCAGCAGGAAGTGGAAAGAAGATTAGTATGTAGGGAGGCAAGAGATGGGAGTGGGGAGGGCGTGGTTGCCTGGAACAGCAAGGCTCTCTGGGAGCTCTCGGGCCTCAGCCCTAGGTGGAAGGAGCAATGGAGTTACATTCCTCCAGCTCTTCTCTTGAGCTTCAGCCACCAATGTTTGTGTGCAGTTTGTAGGAAAGAGTTAAACACCAAGGTTGGAATGTCAGGCCTCAAATGTACATCCAAGTCTCTATCGAAGTCTGAAAACAAATCATCTATGCTGAGATGTTAATTTGTATGTCGTATACCACTGTTTACCCAAGGACAATAATGTCAACAGGAAACTTAAATCCTCCCAGATTACTACTTTGAATAATTTCTAATCCTCATTTATGTTCAAAAGTGGAATTATGTTCAATCATATACATATGCAGATGCATGGGCACACATGCCAGCACACATGTATGTGAGTACACACAATTTGTCAAAGGAAAATGACAAATGCCTTAAGACCATATCTTCAAAATATATTCACATTACTAATATTTTGTCCACTAGATATTAATTCCAGTTAATGTAGTGATTAAGGAAGGAGCCATAATATCCACTGGAATCAAACCTCAGTCAGATCTAAAGAGACAGGTTTGTTATTTTTAATAGGCTTTTCATAGATCATTTTTTAAACATAATGGAACAAAGAGCAGGGAAAAGACAGTCTATTCAAGGCATTTTCACACAAGATACCAAGATTACAGCAGGCTTTGAACACTTGTAAAGATTAGTCTATTTGTCATTAGCTCACTCAAAGAGTATGGGTATAACTGAGATAAAATGAACTTGGAAAACCTCAAATTAAGTGTCCAAGATGAAGGGAAAACAACATATGATCATTTTTGTTCTTTTTGCACTATTTTATCATTTGGAGAAGTTTCCTTATTTGGTCACTTCCAATGTGCCCCTGATATTTGTCTCATGTGAATATATATATATATATATATTCCACATAAGGACATCACATGAAAGCAGATCTTTGATGAATATAGAACTGAAAACTCTTATCAAATTAGTGGCCAAAAAAAATCATAAATAGAATAAAGAAATTATATACCATGTGTATGGACCCCTGGCACACCAGGAAGTCAAGGTTAGTTTAATATCTGAAAATCAATATGTGTGATGCATTATATCAGAATAACAAAGAGTGAAAGCCATATGATCTTATAAACACAGGGGGGAAAGTATCTGTCAAATACCCAATCCCTTCATGATGAAAATGCATAAGTTATTTGAATAAATGGGCATTTTGTGAGCCTAATAAAAACCACCTATGAAAAGCTTACAGGTGGCTCAGAACCAGCCAAGCCTGTCCAATTTCATCATTTCTCTTCTTTAACGTGACTTTTCTTTTTTCTAGACTGGTCTCAAACTCCTGGATTCAAAGGCTGTTCCTTCCTGAGCCTCAGAAATAATTGTTATACAGTAATATGCCACCACAGCTACTTCATTCTTGACATTTCTGTTTCAAATTTTACTATAAACTCTAGTCAGAACAAATAGGCAAAAAAATGGAAATTAAAGTTTTCATATTGAAAAGGAAGAAGTAAAATTATCTCTACTTGTAGAAAAACAGTGTGTAAGTGAAATATTCTTTTAAAATGCACACTGAAAGTAAAATGAATAACTAAGCAGTGAGTATATGGACTGCCTCAGCAACAAAGGACTCCACTTAGCTTGAATTATGCACACCTCTATCTACCACCAATGCCCTTGGCAACCTAAGCCCTTACATGCACGAACTGTGCACATACGTCTCTCCCTAACAAGAGACTTAGCAACCTCGGACCCCTACCTATCAAACTTCATGCTCACACACCCCATTCTGAGCAAGAAAAGAAGTTTCTCATTGCCACCCCCCAATATTTAAAATCCCATTTTGTAGACCAGTTTCTTCCATTCAAACATAGTCCAGACATATACAAGTATGGGAGTAAGGGAGTCAATCTGGACTAGACTAGTACGACAGTGTCTTCTATGAGAACTTTTAGGGAAAATTCCCCTATATATCATTTTATGCATATGTATAATTTCTTAAGCATATTATTAAAATAAGATGCATTATAAGAAGGGGTATATGCAGGGAGCAAAAGCTTACATAGCTCAAATACACTAATCAAAATAGAGAAACACTCAAATTACGCCCCTTAGTAATGAACCTCTCCTTCCTTTAAATTACACACACACACACACACACAAAGCCTGATGCAGTAAGTAGCCTGGGAACTTTAACACTCTCTTATAAATGTAGTGAGATATTTACTCTTGACAGTACATTTCTGACCTGTACTATTACTTTAATTTGGAACAAAAATTTGCAACTTTCCTGTATATGTATATCTTTAGCTTGATTCATTGAATAAGACACCAAGAACCTGAAAAAAAAAAAAAAACCTTGTCCAAACACCAACCAACAGTAACAAAACTAGTTAATTCAATTATATGATATAATATCAATATGAAAAATAAATTTATTTATATCGGCAATGAAAAGTGTAAAAATGAGGACTGAGGACACAGATCACTGGGTAAGCATAGGGGATTTCAAATTCCCAGCACCCCCACAGAACACCGGGCATAATTGCACACACCTGTAATCTCAGCATTAGGGAAAAGAAATAGGTGGCTCCCTGAAGCTTAGTGACATCTCTAAAATGAGATGACTGAGAGACTCCATCTCAAAGTAATAATGTTAATAGTGATAGTGGGAGATACCCAACACCTCCTGTGGCCTCTATGTAGTCTGTGCATGAAGGCACACGGACCTACACACACACAACAAGTATAAATGTAAAACTAAAAGTAATTCCATTTACAATTGTATTTAAAACAATAGAATGATAATAAATTTAATTAAATAAATGTATAATTTGTATATTGAAATAAAAAAACAAATGGTCTGCAAATGTGGATTCTTGAAATCCTTCCTTTCCCATTTGTAACCCTTTGACCTTCAATTGTCCTTACTGCTTAACTAAGACTTCGATTGCTACATTGGACAGAGTGGACATTCTTGACTTGTTCCTGACTTTAGTGTAAAAGCTTTGAGTTTCTCTCCATTTAAGTTGATGTTGACTGACTGTAAACTCCCTTTATTATGTTAATCTCTGTCCCTTGTATGCCTTGTCTCCTATACTTTTATCCTGAGTAAATGTTGGGATTTGTCAAAACCTTTCTTGCATCTATGAGATGATCATTTTGGTTTTGCCTTTTAATCTGTTATGTGCCGGGTATGTTTGCTGATTTACGTATGTTGAACCTTGTATCTCTGGAATGAAGTCAATTTGATCATAGTGGATGATCTTTTTTATGTTTTCTTAAATTCATTTTTGAGTATTTTATTGAGAATTTTTGCATCATGTTCATAAGATCTACATTTTTTATTTTGTTGAGTCTCTGTTTTTAGTATCAGGATAATAGTGACTTTGTAAAAAGAATTTGGCAGTGTTCCCTCAGTTCCTATTTTTTGAAGCGATTTGAGGATTCTTGACATTAGTTATTCTTTGAAATTCTGGTAGAATTCCGTACTGAATCCACTAGAACCTAGGTTTCTTTGTTTTTTTAAGTTGGGAGTTTAATTGATGCTCTATTCCACTAGGGATTATGGGTGTGTCTGGATTGTTGATTTCATCTTGATTTTAGTAGGTACTGTTTATAAAGATATGTATCTATTCCTTTTAGGTTTTCCAGTTTGGTAAAATACTGATTTTTAAAGTATGTCCTTATGATTACCTGAATTTCCTCTGTGTTTGTTGGGATGTCTTTTCTTTCATCTCTAATTTTATTAATTTGATTATTTATTAATTGATTATTTCTTCCCATACACTCTTTGTAAATGTTATTTCTTCTTGTTTTTCTAAAAATTTCAAGTGTATCATTGTTATTAGTGTGACATTGGCCAGTTTTTTTTTTTAAATGTAGGTGCTTAGCGCTATGAACTCTTGGTGTTGCCTTCATTGTATAAGCATATTGTTTTGTCATTTTCATTCAATTCTAAAAGAATTTAAACCTCCGTCTAGAATTTTGTCTTAAATAAATTTTCATCCAGTAGTGAATTATTTAGTCTATGAGTTTATATTTTTCCATTTCTACTGTTGTTGATATCCACCCTCCAAAACATTACAGGCTATATTGTCAATGCTATTTGTTACCATCTACAACGTGTCAAGATCCTATTGCGGGAGACACCACTTAATTTTGTCATAGAATATGGAAAAATTGAGTTTGTGTCCAACTAGAAGCTTTACCCTCCTGACTAGTGTTCACAGTGCTAAAAGGTACTACATACGTGATGGTTTGTATATGGTTGGCCAAGGGAGTGGCACTATTAGGAAGTGTAGCCTTATTGGAGTAGGTGTTTCATGGTGGGCATGGGCTTTAATACCCTGTCCTAGCTGCCTGGAAGTCAGTATTTTCCTAGCAGCCTCCAGATGAAGATGTAGAACTCTTAGCTCCTCTTGCACCATGCCTACCTGGATGCTGCCATGCTCCCACATTGATGATAATGGACTGAATCTCTGAACCTGTAAGCCAGCCCCAATTATTGTCCTTTTAGGAGTTGTCTTGGTCATGGTGTCTGTTCACAGGAGTAAAACCCTAACTAAGACAACTCGCTACCAGAGGACAAAAGTAATCAATCTCACCCAGCTAAGAACCTGTGACCTGCAATACCACCAGTGTATCTTGCAACCTGCCTGCAAGATATATTGGTGGAATAGTAGCACAAATGTTATTGGAGAAATCCACCACCTTTTGAATAGATTTATGGCTCATTCCATGAGATAGAACCCACACTTGACACTGTTAATGAAGCCCAAAACCCTAAGACTAGGTTAATCACGTGCTCTAGGGGAAAACCTATTATTCTGCTAAGTGAGCATAGCAACAAAACAACTCTTAATGGTGTATTGTTACACCCATAGGTCATGACATCATTCAACCCTTGTCAGAGAAACTTGTTGGAATAGATGTTAATAACACAGAGACATACAACTGGACTGTGTACAGATATATATATATGTCCATTCTCCTCAAGAGCTAGTGATTTCTGTGGAAGAGGAGGAAGAAAAAGTGTAGGAGCCAGATGTGGTGGATGACTCAAAGGAAAGTGTCTTCCAGGCACAGTCAGGCTGATATACACATGAACTCACAGAGAGTTTTACACTATGTAAAGATCAAACAAATCAGTAGCCTTCCTATACTCAAAGGATAAACAGGCTGAGAAAGAAACTAGGGAAATGACATCCTTCACAATTGTCACAAACAATATAAAGTACCTTGGTGTGACTCTAACCAAGCAAGTGAAAGAGCTGTACGACAAGAACTTCAAGTCTCT
>CM052712.1:16759986-16780639 GCA_028551405.1 Uromys caudimaculatus | reverse complement strand
GGGTTTCCAAAGAGGAAACCCAGAAAAGGGGAAACATTGGAAATGTAGATAAAGTATCAAAAATAAAAAAAAAAATAAAAAAATAAAGATCAGCACAAATTCAAGCCAGACAAAATCCCAGCATAGAGAAGGGGCAATAGGCACAAAGTCCCAGTTTCAAACAAACTGTTCGCAAACAATTCAAAGAAACTGTTTGCAATTGATATCTCCTTGGAAAAGGAAAATCAGTTTTCTCCAATGGGCAGGTCTCATGCTCAGGAGTAGTGGACCAGCATAAAATGGACTCCACTTTTTTGTACTTTCTTCGTTTTAGCTTGGTGGGGATTTTTGTTTGTTTGTTTTGCTTTTTAATATTTTGGGGTTTTTTTTCAAGTGTATCGAGGAGATAAAAGGCATTAAGGACTCACCTTCTCAGAGGGTGAGTAGGAAAGTAAAGACTGGGATCTGAGAGAACTTAGGGAGGGGAACACATGATAAAAAATACATTGTATGGCTGGACAACATGACCCTAGCCTGGATCCACAAGGCCCAGGTGTATAGAGCACCCTGGAAATCCCCTGCCCTACCCAGTGCCACAGGGCCTGGGCCGGCAGACCACACTTGAGATGATACCTGCCTGGTACCACACGACACATTTGGGGCATAGTACTGTAAATGTCAATATTGCATTTATTTCCTCTAATGAAGGGATGGTATGAGAGCTGTACCCAAGCTGTGTGAATACATAGCTTGAGTTTAACCAAGTATTTCTAACTATCCCTATGCCTAGGCCTCTGTACAATCTAATCTTCTACAAACCCAGACCTTGAAGGCTTCAGCTTCCAGCCTCTGTCTGCTAACCTAAGCCTAGACTATTTCAGCCTCTAAGACTTACTGTTGAATAAACTCAATATTTCTCTTTCTGAACTTGGGCTGGCTGGTTCAACTCAGACGTTCTGGCTCAAACTCCTCTCCAAACTGACTGATTCAAATTGGCTTCTCTTGGCTTCTGAATGGCTTGCTCTGCTTGGAAAAACTCTTTGAACTCTATGAACTAAACTGCTCCAAACTGCACTGAAGTGAACTGAGCTCAACTTAACTGCACCAAACTGAACTGAACTGAATTGAATTCAATTGAACTCTCTCTCCCTCACTGTGCTTTAAGTAGCCTCCATTTCCTGTCTGTTCTCTCTAGAGTTGGGCATATCCTATCTCTGACTCATTCTGCCAAATCTTTCTCTTTCTGCCCTCTATTAGACAGCATTGTTTGGGATTAAAGGTGTATACTAAAAGTGCACCTATATTCAGCCAGATCATAACCTTGGATGTAATCCCTTGCCAGAGCTGTCTTATTGTTGGATTAACATTCCTCTACATAGCACTCCTGAGACAACCCCAGATACCCAGATACTCCAGGTGACACTAAGATGAGCAAGAAAGTAGTAGAAAGTTGGAAGAGAAAGAAAAGCAGAAAGTTGTATGCACAATGAAGAGAAGCAGAACTGGAGGACTGAGAGTAGTAAGGAACAGCCTGATGGAAGAGGCCAGAAATGATACCTAAAGCCATGGTGAGGTCCTGGCCTATGCTGCTGACAAGGATTATGTCTTGGTCCATGGCCCTGCAGCAGAGGCTAGGCTGGTATCCCGGGTCTGAGATGCCACCTGGGGACATGATGATATCTGAGAGCTGTACAGAGTTGACCATACTCCTTGCCTGGGCATTATGGGAAAGTTGGCCCTGAAGGCATGAGAGCAGGAGAGCTGTCCCTGCCCCTCACCAGTTGCCACACTCAAGAGTAAGGGGGAACATGAGTGGACTATAACATGGGAGAGAGGTTGGAAGATAACACATGATAGAGGAAAAGAGATGGAGATGGAGAAATAAACAATACTATGGATATTTGAAAAAACCCATAAAGAAATATACTATTTACAAGATCACTTTAAAATATAGGGTGTGTGTGTGTGTGTGTGTGTGTGTGTGTGTGTGTGTGTGTGTGCATTAAATGGAATTATGCCATGTGTTTCCATAGGAGCCATAAGACATCTAATACCCCACACACATAGGCATTGGACACTTTCTTTCCATTTTTTAGTCAAGTTTAAGATATTCCTTAAATAATATGGACTATTGCACTTGAATAGAACTTGAAAGTAAGAACCTATTGCTAGAGAGAGCATGTACTAGGGACACAGGATTTGGTGGAATCAAGTTTGCACTGGAAGCCACCCATATCCCTGAGAGACAGCTCTCATAGTATCAGATGGTGTGTATAATTTGCTGATGAAAAGGAAAATAATCAATAGTCCCTATACAACTATAAGCTTGTGAACTATGACAATGACCTAATATTGCCAACGGTGCAGTAACAACACATATATCTTGGGGAAACCAACAGCTGTCTAATTGTACTTACACCTGTCAATAGAGAGGAACTCATTCCTGGTACTGTAAATCCAAGCAAGAATCCACATCTGGAGATGATAGACCCTAGAGGAGAACCTGCAACTGCCATTTTCCTAAATCAACATAGCTTCTAACTATATCCTAAATATTTATGCTTATACTCATAAGTGAGTATATTTCTCACCTCTTCTTGAAGAAGCTTCCTTTTGCAGCAGATAGAGGCTACTACAGAGATCCTCAACTGTTCAACAATCAGAGAATAACTGACTACCTACAACTGGTACATCTACAACATGACCTTCACATTTAAGGCCGAAATAACATCACAAAAAAAGGAGGCAGAAAGATTGTAAGAGCTAGACAACTGGGATGTTTGGTGTCAGATAGTGTCTTCTAGACATGACAAGGATTCTGTACCCACAAAAACTCAAAAATCTTGTTGCCTTCACAAGACCTGCACAATGACCACCACCAGTCAACACATCATCATAGATGGAAGAACATTTCATAAACCCTCACCTCTAGATGAAGAACTGCAGGACATCAATGTCTGCTGAAAAAGGGAGAATAGGTATCTCCCTTGTTAGGCTATCCCTGATAGGTTATCCAATCCTACATGATCTAAACACACATACATATAGGCAACAGTATCTAGACTTTGAAAGTGTATGTGTACATGAATATATTCAGATATATGTACATGTGTATTTATGTGACAATAATAATTACAGGAGAAGTGGTATGAGTTTGAGAGGGAATGGGGCATCAGATGTAGCAGACATTGGAGAGGGGAAAAAGAGTGGTGGAAATAATTCAAGAAAGTATACTCATGTATGACATTCTTTAAAAAATTAAATAAAATTTGTGTCAGCCTTCATTCATATAACATAATGATTTTGTAGCATAAAATAATCATGTATCATTTATCTTGTAACTGAATGATATTTCATTGAGTGCACACGCCATGGGTTTGTTGTTGTTGCTGTTGCTGTTGCTGCTGTTGTTGTTGTTGTTGTTGTTGTTGTTGTTGTTGCTGTTGTTGTTGTTTTTGAGAGAAGGTCTTTTGCACCGCAGGTTAGCCAGGTACTTGAATAGATGTTTTCCAAAGTTGATATACAAATGATCACCATCACACAAAAAGATGTTCGGCATCATTCATTAAATTAGTTCAAATGATAACCACCATGAGCTACCACTTCATTCACACCAAAGCAAGAGCGAAGAAAATGTCAAGAGTCACTGAGAGTGTGGAGCCCTCAAACACCACTATACAATAAAAAACAGCATTGCTGTTGTGGAAAATACTTTCACTGTTCTTCAACAGTTCATTTGTTGGTTTGGTTTGGTTTGGTTTAGTTTGCATTGGTTTGGGTTTTGAAACAGGATCTTTCTATGTACTCCAGGTTGGCCTTGAATTTTAAACACCCTGCCTAAGGCTCCTGATAAATTATAAGCATGAACCATTATGTAATAACTTAATTAAGAATTGTATGATCCAACCATTTCATCTGTAAGATAAAGCCATTACAATTCAAAATAAGTGAGCAACTAAAACATGTACAAATATTCTTACTCTATATTCAGTGGCAGGAGCCCAAATATCTGCCAACAAATGAATGGGAAGCAACGTGAAGGGCTTGGGGGTGTCCCTCAGTTGGCAAAGCACTTGCCTAGAATACACGAAGTTTCTGAGTTTGAGCCCCAGCACCATGTAAACCAGGGATGGTGATGGTAGACAAGGGGGCACTAGAAGTTTAAGCAGATGACCACTTGAAGCTATACATTAGGTTCTAGGCTAGCCTGGGATACAAAAGACCCTCTCTTAAACACAACAACAACAAACGCTTGGTGTGTGTACTCAATGAAATATCATTAGGTTACAGGATAAATGATACATGATTACTTCATGCTACAAAATCATTATGTTGCATGAATGAAGCCTGACACAAAAGATCCTATATCATAATTCTATTAATCCATTTGTTTTGACTAATTATGGTCCATTTTCATTCCATAGGAATTTTAGGGGCAACTTTTACATTTATATATCAACTAAGCAAATCCAGAGATGGGATCAATGATACTGGCTGCTTAATGACTGTAGTTTTGCCTCCTAATTACAGTACATAAACTAGATGGTGGTCATGTTGAAGTGTGTGTATACTTAATGCCACTAAGAGTTGAAATGATTAAAGGAGTAAAAGGTTCTACAATGCAAATTGGGCACATTTAGCTAGCTGCTAGGTGGGTGAGCCAGACACTCTGCCAACATATCTTCAGCCATTCTCACTCGTTTCCATTCCACCAGACAGTATGTCTTCCAGAAATACAGTCCCTGCATTGTTGGGTTTTTGTGGTTTTTTGTTTTGTTTTGTTTTGTTTTTGTACTTCAAGGAATTGTTAATAATGCTTTTAAAAAACCTAAATAATGCAGATCCATCATTCCCCATTATTTCAAGCAGTGTAATACCAAACCAAACAAAACCTAATCTAGAGAAAATGCCAAGATTCCTAAGTGGAGCACTGATAAGCTATAGAAAAGAGAATTCCCTCTGAAATCCAAACATGCATAATTTCCTAACACCTGCTTATAATTGTGAGGGTTCTGTGACAGCCTGGGCTCAGGGATAAAGCTCCTAGGCATGAAGTCGCCTCTGTCTCTGTAATCCCACACAGTGTCACAGTAATAGCTATAATAAGGGGCTTAGTTGCTTGTCACTTTGGCTCAAGCATCTTGGCACTTAATGTTAGCAAGGTACTATTTCTCCAAGAACCCAAATACCTGCCCCAAAAGAAAAAGCTGTTATTTGATTGTCAAAATATTACTTGATGTAAAACATGAACATATTTTAAAACATGGGTTTTAAAACTTGTTTAATCTAGACATTGAATCACGGGTATGCAGAGTTGCATATAAAAATGTGGTATCAAATATTTAGGGAAGTAATGGATTCATTCAGGATCCAACACTAAGGAAGTGATAGGATGTTGCAGTCAGAGCTCAGGGTCTGAAGTTCAACACACCCAAGGTATGAATCCCAGACTAGCACCATTTAAGGATGGGTTAGCCTTGAAGGAGATGTTTTATCTTCCTGGGCTTCTTTTTGTCAAATGCTTAACTTACTTTTGATGTCAATGCAATGAGTAAACTTCGTGTAGCACATTGCCTACAGATTGTGCTCACCCAGACACACTTTGCTATAAAAATGCATGCTGGCCTTTAAATCCTTTAAACAAATACTTGAAAACAGGAGAAAACTAATGCTTTGGCTCCCTGGTAACACAATTTACAAACAGAGACTTTCTCTGGAAAACAGATTTCTAAAAAGTCTCATTAGTATGGAAGCAAACAGAAAGCTTGTGGGGTGGCTTGGCTTTTAATCCTGGTATTCAGAAGGATGAGGCAGGAGGACTCTGGGTTTGAAGTTAGCTTGGGCTACATAGTAAGGCTCTGTTTCAACAAAAGCAACAGCAAAAAAGTAAAAGAGGTTGTTTTTTTTTTTCACCTATAATCCAAAGGATACATATTCAAAAAGGCTAGAATGGTATTCATAAATCCATATTGGGATGGATTTTGGAATTCTCAAAGAATGAATGTAGATCAGTGGTTCTCAACCTGTGGGATGAGACCCCTTTGGGAGTTGAGCAACCCTTTCACAGGGGCCACCTAAAACCATCAGAAAACACAGATATTTACATTATGATTCATAAGAGCAGCAAATGGAGTAGCAATGAAAATAATTTTATGGTTGGGGTCACCACAACATGAAGAACCGTATTAAAGGTCGCAGCATTAAGAAAGGTTGAGAGCCACTAGTTCTCAACCACTACAAAGAGGCTGCATAATCAAAAACACAGTACAAGTTGAGACTTGCAGGAACTACATACAGCAAACACACATCTTCAAGCTATACACAGAGGGAGGAAAGTACACATTGCAGTGGTCAGTGGTCACGCTGATGGTAGAAATTACGGAGACTCACTGAGAACTTTAGCCCATGATAACCCCAGAGGTGAGAGCACTAACCTGTGCTTATCATTTCAAGACAAGTAGGATTCCATCTCAAATGACAGAGAAAATTTACAAATAAGTCAACTGCATCACTGTCTGTAGCCGTACTGTAGCTTTGGGAGCTGGGAGACCCTGCAATCCGAGTTGTTTCACCCATCCCTTGTGCACTTCAAGTTCATCTCTCTTGAGCCCCCAGATTGTTCCTACAGAACTAGGCTGAAACACAAACAATAAACAATAGTGGGTAGATTTTGCCTATAAAAATATAATTTGATGTTGTTTACCTAGTTCTTAACATATATAAATGGTTATAGTAGTGATACCATAAATTAGTTTCAAATATATGTTTGACTTCATTGACCTATGTTAGAAGATTTGCAGAAAGTTGGAAATGAGAAAATTCCAGACAATGCCCTAATTTTATGAGAATAGAACACTGATACTTGTTATGGTTTGGACATTCAATGTTCCCCAAAGGCTGTATGCAAAAGGCTCGGTCAACAATTTGTGGTGCCAGCCAAACATTGGACAGAAGTCGGGGATGCTTATGGAAAAGTTGGGGGAAGGATTGAAGACCCTGAACTCCACAGGTAAACCAACAAAGCCAACTAACTTGGCCCCCTGGGAACTCTCACAGACTGAACCACCAAAGAGCATATACAGGCCGGACTGAGCCCCCGGCACACATGTAGTAGATAATGCAGCTCATTCTCCATGTGGGTCAGGAATAACTGGAACAGAGGCTATGCCTAAGGCTGTTGCCTGACTGTGGAATCCGTTCCCCAACAGGACTGACTTGTCTGGCCTCAGTGGGAAAGGATGTGCCTAATCCTGAATGAGACTTGATGCTCCAGGTTGAGAAGATACCCAGGGGAGCCATCCTCTTAGAAGAGAAGAGGAGAGGGAGTAAGGGAGTGACTCTGTGAGGTGGGACCAGGAGGGGGCAGTGTTTGCGATGTTAATTAATTGATTAATTAACTAATTAAAAGAAACAATTTGTGGAAAGTGGTAGAGGTGGGGCCTAGGGAAAGTTGGGTCATTTGCAGCATGTTTGTCAAAGAGATACTGGGCCTCCAATCTTTTTCTCTGATCTTTGCTTCCCACTGCCATGAGGTGACTTCCTCTGTCACAACTCCCAGTGTCACTATGTAGATAATGGCACTATCACAGACCCAAAGCAACTGAAACCAAAAGCCAAAAGCAGTCTCCCTCCTCCAGCATGACTTTCTCAAATACCTTTTCCCAAGGCCATGAAGTCCAAGAGCAGACTCACACAATGCTTCAAAATTAGAGCACTCCAAATGTGGCATCCTAATCTCCCCACAAACACACTATTAATATACTGTTCACCCTAATGCTGGAAACATGTAAAATAATTTAACAACTTTTGAGTTATGTGGCTGTAATGGTTTCCTTCCCACATTCCAAGAAAGCAACCGACGGTTTGGCTTAACAGTAAATGAATGAAGAAGGTGGGACTCTCAGAACAGCTTTGGACTCTACACCACAACTCTTCCCATTGCACCACACCACCAAGCATACAGACAGGCAGAAATGCACAGGAATAGGTCCCTAGATCTAAAGAAAAGTAAGCATGTGGCGCTCTCAGTGGAGGGAGGCTGGCTTCTTTGCAAACTGGGGGTGGGGGTGGGGGAGAGGGATGGATTCCCATCCCTTCTTCAAGTGGGTGGTAAGTAGTAAATGTTTTTATCTTGGACAAAGGTTTCTAATTCCAGGAGGTTCTTTTATTTTTTTACTTATTCACTTTACATACCACTCACTGCCCCCCTCCCAATCACCCCTCCCACAATCCTTCCCCCCAACACCCTTTTCCTTTCAACAGGTGGGGGCTCCAGTTCAGGGGATTCTCAGTTAATTTATCTAAGTTGCTATTAATAGAAAGGAGCACCTTGCATCATTATTTGGTGCAGGGAACCAGGATTTGGGTTTCAGGCTGGTACTTCTTAGAATTAATTTCTTACTTTCAGCCAAAGGTTACCTTCCTTGATTTGTTCTTTTCATCATGCATGGTTGCACATGCTGACCTTTTTAAACTGGGGAGCCAGAAGGGGAAGGCCACATACTTAAGCACTGAACATCACTGTGCATGGGTAAAAATATACTTAGCATCAAAATCAACATGCATTTCCTGCCTTGCTGTTCGTCTGGAACCATGCTATCACCAAATGTAGAAATAGAGTGTTTATCTTCCTGGATGCTGTAGGTTGTCTGGAGTCATTTTGCAGACATCTTTGACTTTTATGGAGAATTTAGAGTTCTTCATCATGTATTGACCCGGGGCATGGGGGAAGGTTAGTCAGTGTAAGACACAACACTGCGATTCTTTTTGACAATGATACATTTTTGATCATTTCTTCAACTTGTTTATTTCAAGGGAGAAAATAATGATCACTACACATACACATACATACACACACACACACACATACATAAAACACACATATACATACATATATACATACATACAACACACACATACATACATACACACACACATACACACATGCACACACATACATACAACACACACATACATACAACACACACATACACACAACACACACACAACACACACACACACACACACACACACACACACACACACACACACCTCGATAGCCTTCCTCACCCTTCTCTTATCCAGCCAGGACCTAGACTTCATTGTTTTATGTGTTTTAGTTATTGATAACTTCACTTTTGTATATTTTGTTAAATCTTTAAAATCCTATTAAAATTATTCTTTACTAAAAAACAAATACCCCCCATTTAGCAGCCTCTCTCTCTCTCTCTCTCTCTCTCTCTCTCTCTCTCTCTCTCTCTCTCTTGATCTTCAATAGCATCTTAGGGCTTAAAGGAAGTAAGTTCTGCTCGAAAATGTAAATATAGATCTCCCACTGGCTCCAGACAGAGACTTACTTCGTGGCTGCATTTTACAGATTACCAAAGGCAGATGATCACTCAGCATTACTCAAGATCTCAAATTACTCTGTTATACATCCAATCACTCATGTTCAAAACCAAAGCAAGACTTACAAGGAAGGAAATGTAGTCTATTTTCTTCATTCCTGGATGCTATTGATTATGAAACTATCATAGATTTAAAAACAATTGTAAAAGGGCCACTGAGATGGTTCTAGGTTAAAACACAAGTCCAGTGATCAGAGTTCACTCCCCAGAATCCACAGTTAAAAAGGGGTGGCATTGAAAGTTGTTCTACGACCTCCACATGTACAATGTGACGTGCTCACTCATATTCACACATATCTTACATACAATGGCTGACAGGTATGGTGTCACACAACTTTAAGCTTGGAAGTCAGGAGGCAGCGACAGGTTGATCTCTGACAATTGGAAACCACAGCAAGTTCCAGGCCAGGATCATATAGTGAGATCTTCTCATATGTATATGCACGCATATTTATATATACATACATATATATATATATATATGCTATATATGTGTTTATTTCACATATACAATACAACCCATGCTATATTAATGCTGAGCATCTAAGAAAGCATGTGTCTTCCCTTTGAGAAAGCCAATTATTTGTTTTTTTTTTTATCTCCTGGGTATGTTATTGGCTATATTATGTGCACCTCACCTTCTCCTTTCAGTAAAGTTGCCAAATATATGCTGGAATTCTGCAGTATGAACCGGGCATCCCATGAGATGTTTATCTGTAAAAGAGCACAGAAATAAGGGTAGTAGGAAAGAGAACACACAATCTAAGAAAACCTGTTAACCTAAGACTATGTTTCCCTGATATAAAAACTCCAGTATACTGTTGTGGATAACCCTGGTGCTGTTTGTGTTTTGATGCTAATTCCACTTCCCCAAGAGGGGTTGCCTGGGAAGAGGAGTGAATCAAGTCAAGTACACAGGTGATTTCAGGTGAACCTTCCCCTAATGAATAAAGATTTCAGGGGACCAATCACTGATCGAGGAGGAGGCAGGACTTCCGGGTTGGAGAGAGAAAGAGGGAAGGCGGAGTGAAAGAAGTTCCTTTTGGACAGAAGACAGATGGAGGCGAAAATGTAGCTAACAAGAGGACCCCGGTTTAGATGGCAGATCCACCAGGATTCGCCACCAAAGGATTTAACTTAGAATGGCTTGCAAGATTAGGATGCTAGTTACTGCGCCCAGCAATTGAGTTACCTGTTGATTCTGAACTAAATTTGTGTGGTGTTTTCCTTCACATGGCAATTCAACTGGGTTTGAGAGAGAAAAGTAAAGTGGCAAAGCATGGGTTTGCGAGAAGTGCACCCCAAAAGGCCATGGGAATTTGGAAGCATGGGGCTGGCGTGGCAATGACCCGCCATGGGAACTTTGTGAACCAGGTGGAGAGATTTCAGAGCTCTGGGTCAGAGAGTATACTGAGATGAGAACAGACCAATGCCTGGCCGGTCAGGCCCCTGGTACTCTGCTGGCATGGTATGAATTGCTTTTTTAGTATTTCATGCTCCAGTATACAGCCTGGCAGGAGTTGGTTTAAGAGTCAGAAGTCACCAGCTGGGAAATACACATCGAGGGACCCATGGCTCGGACCACATATGTGGCAGAGGAGGGCCTTGTTGGCCATCAGGGGGAGGAGAGGCCCTTGGGCCTGAGGGTGTTAGAGGACCCAGTAAAGGGGAATGTCAAGGTGGGAATACGGGAGCAGGTGGGCAGGTGGGTGGGAGGGGGAATATCCTCATAGAGGCGGAAGGGGGAGGGAGGGGATAGGGGGTTTCCAAAGAGGAGACCTGGAAAGGGGGAAACATTGGAGATGTAAATAAAGTATCAAAAAATTTAAAAAAAGATTGTAACACTGAAAAAAAAAAAGGAAGAAAAAGAAGACTAGCCGAGAGAGTCTTGGGGGAGAAACCAACCACCCAGGGATTGTCTGATTGCCAAGAGGGCACTTCATACTGAAAAATGGGAGGGCATCATTTTAATTCTAACGATGGAGAACCCAAAAAGAGAAAGAAACAAGCCACGTGGTAGGGAGGCTATCAAAAGAAATATCACAGGGTCACTACGAGTATGTATTTGCTCAGAGAATTATCTATGAGATAGCAACCATCTGCTGGAACTGCCTTGCTTAATACTGACTTATCTTTACTTACCTTAGCCTCTGGAAGTTCCTTAGCACTCTTATACTAAAAGCATGAGTATCATCGTCTTTGTACCCATATGCTCATGTATTTGGTCATTAACCCTTACTAACCTGATGCCTACCTAGCACACATCACTGAATGCATCTTCCAGGTCTACAGTGGGAAAGTCATGTGTTAAGCCATTATTTCCTGTTATTCCTTACCGGAGCTGTTCTGATCATGTTCTAACATGTTGTCCTTTCTCTAGAATCTTTATCTCTTTAAGAAACTCTCACTTCATGTGTATGATTGGCTGTACCAGTGAACCAGATGTTCAACAGAGCCTTGAAACAGCATTCTTCCACTAAAACAAAATCAAATAAATATTATGGTGAAGGGTGCTCCTAATCTTGACATGTCATTGATCAAAAAGAATTCAGAAACCAAATTGACCTTGAAGTTAGTTATCTCATAAGAGTTGAACCTACAATTATAGTAAGCTACCACCAGTTAGGAGTGGTGCTAACCCAAGACCTGTCAGTGGTTCTGGTGAAGAAATCCAGGTTGGATAGCTGGGAAAAAATCCAGGAGCAGTTTTTGGGAGATTTAGCAGCATAGACAAATCAGTATTTGAAATATCTATAGTTTTTTTCAAAGTTTCTTGAGGTATTTCCCATATAGAAAATAACACACACCCTTCATAAAAATTTTAAAACAGCAGAAAATATATTAAAATTATTTGTAATACCATCGTCCAGAAATCTGTCATATAATACATTCTTTTATCTCTCTCTACTGTAGAGGTATTTTTGTAATTAGAATGTGTGTGTGTGTGTGTGTGTGTGTGTGTGTGTGTGTGTGTGTGTGTGTGTGTGTGTTGTATTAGTCAGGGTTCTCTAGAGAAACAGACTGATAGAATGAACATATATATATAAATAGGATTTATTAGAGTGGCTTACAGGTTATTATCTGACTAGTCCAACAGTGGTTATCTCCCAATAGAAAATTCAAGATTCCAATAGCTGTTCAGTCCATGAGGCTGGATGCTTCATCTGCTCTTTGGTAGACATAGGAATCCTGAAGAAGTCGGCTCTAATGCCAGTGAAGGAATGAACTTGCCATCCAGAACAAGGGCAAGCAGGCAAAGACTAAAAGCTTTCTTTTCACATCCTTTATATAGGCTGCCAGCAGAAAGTGCAGCCTAGATTTAAGGTGGATCTTCATACTTCAAAAGATCCAGATTTAGGGTGCGTCTTTCAAATGCTTCAACAAGAAAAAAAAAAAAAAAACCTCTCACAGATGGATCCATCCACTTGGGTTTTAGTTAATTCCAGATGTAGTCGAGTTGACAACCAAAAATAACCTTCATGTATGTACATACAGTATTTGAGGATAATTGATTCTAGAACTTCCTTTAAGGTCTCAAAACCAACATTCATTTGCCTTACAGAATGCAGCATACATAGTGTTTGCATATGATCAATTCCCAGATCCATTAAGTCAGCTGTAGATCACTTAAAATGGGTTTGTACTTCACTTTCTTGGTGTGGATTCAGCATAGTAAGTAGCATAAGGCAAGCTCAAATCTTTATTTGTAAAAGTTTCTGGATTGTTTAACCTAGACAGGATTGATCAACAGTTGCTTTAATCTGCAGGCATAAAAGGACAAGAGAGACTAGAGAAATGGCTCAACAGTTATGAGCACTTGCTGCTCTTGCAGAGAACCAGTCTTCAGTTCCCAGCACCCACATCAGTCAGGTCACAGCCACCTATTTCCAGAATAGTCGGCATCCTTTTCTGGACTCTGTAGGTACCAAGCATGCATACAATGCAAATACATGAATGTAGTGACACACACATATATAGTGTAATTACATATATGTAGGGACTCACACACATAAAATAATAAAAATAGATTTAAAAAAATAGAAATTTTGGTTAAGGCTAAAAACTGGTCAACAAAATGGCTGCGTCCTTTTGATATCACACCTTGGGTATTACCTTACAAGCTTTTACATCCACTGTCCTTTCTAAAACAAAATAAGACTAAGAAACAAGTTTTTGAAGCTGTGAATTCAGTGTTACCTTTCCTATATGAGAATCAAACACTCACTCTTAAGTGTTGAGGCAAAATTACCTCCTTCTACCAATGACAACTAGACCACAGGGTATGACCTGGGGCAGAACTCCATTCCAGCCACCTGTCTCATCCTCTGCAATCTCAGGAATCAGGTAACTAAGAAAGCTTGCTTTTGGAGTTCAGATCTTCACCTTCCAGTGGCTATTCTGTGTTTTTCTGAATTTAAAAATATACTGGGTCAAAGCAGAGACATTAACCTCTCCTTGGAGAAAAATAAGCTTCCAGGAGACATTCTTTGTGTTTTCCTCATCACATGGTAAACCCTTTATCTAGTGTTTTAATTACATTACTGTTGCTGTAATAAATTCAACATAAGGAAGAGAGAGCTTAATTTGGCTCATAGTTCAAAAATCTAGTTCATCACGGTAGAAAAATCCTGGCGGGAGGAACGTGAGGGGCTCCTCGTGTCCCATCTGCTGCCCAAAAACAGAGAACTTGGAAAACTTGTGCTCAACTAACTTTCTTTCTTTCTCTCTTTCTATCTCTCTCTTCCTTTCTTTCTTCCATTTTTTGCTTTCTTTCTTTTTTTTTTTTTTTTTTTTTTTTTTTTGCTTTTCCTTTCTCTGCAGTTCAAGGCCCCTTGAATACTTACTGAAATTATAGAGCAGGCTACCCACCTTAATTATCATAACCAAGACAAGTCCATACTGGCATGCCTAGAGACCAACTTAATCTAAATAACCCCTGGAAGGCATGCCTGGAGGTTTGTCTTCTCTCTAGCTGACAAACAACTAGCCATCACACACATTTCTTTCTGCCTAATGACAACATCCCAAAGAGTTTGGAGGCTGTTTGACATATTTTATAGAGCAATTTACATAGCCAAATAAGTACTGAATCATCGAAGATACACTTCTGGCTATTCACTGTTAGCACTGGAGAAAGTCCTGTGTACCTGGCTAAATGAGCATCTATTTAATGCTCCTAAAAGTTTTTGTAATTTCAAAACTTATACTTCATTAAGTTAGAAAAACCTGAGAGAAATGGAGAGTTTCTGGATTCATCCAAATCAACAAAGTTAAACCAAGACAAGATGAACAATTTAAACAAACCCATAACAAGTAAAGAGATCAAAATAATAATAAAAGGCTGCAGACATACACAGACACACACACACACACACACACACACACACACACACACACTCCACAGACCTAGTTGGATTCACAGTATAAATTCTCCTAGACTACAACCAGTATTTCCTAGATTACATTTAAAAGTAGAAAAGGGAGCACTTTCAACTCAAAGCCAGTATTTAGTATAAAAAAAAACAGAGACACAATAAAAATTATTCCAGTAGGCTAATATCCCCCATGAACATAGATACAAAAATCCTCAAAAATATACTTGCAGCACCACAATCCAGTTGGATTTATCCTGGAGATGGACACATAGTCAATAAATGTAATAAATCATATAAATGGGCTTAAAAACAAAATTCATGCCCAAGTATAAGACTTTAGACTTTGGCTCATTGGAGCACCTGTCCATGGCCAAGGGAGACAGGTCCACTATTGTTTTCTCCCTACATTTGACTGTTGTGGTCTCTTCGATAGGACCTCTGCAGCAGTACCTCAAAACTACTACAAATGATACCCCCAAACTCAGCCTGAAGAAGCCAGATTATTCATCACCTACTCCCATAATGTCAGTTAAGGTTACTTCTTCAGAGGGAGGGAAATGATAAGAACAGGAGGTAGAAAATGTCTAGGCAGTTTGTGAAAAGACCTCAGGGGAAAATAACCAATTTCTTTCTTGACTAATGCCAAGAAATGTCCATGAGACTCTTGGCAGCCTCATCTTTGCCAGAAGCCAAAGATGCCAAAAGTATTTGGAGAGCTGATTTCTGATCTGTTTCCTAAATGTTTCTTTGAGGAGGCAGAATGTCCAAGTAGTTTAAGTAGCCTTTTAGGAGAAAACGCCTCCTTCTTGGCAAGAGAACAGACTCTCTGGCTTGGGTACAGATCTGCATTCCAATGGGGCGGGGTCAATCTCCAGGCCTAGGGACCACCCAGAGGAGTATGGGCTCACCTTAAACCACAATAATAAAATAGATGAAATAATTAATTCCTGTACTAGGAATCTAACCCAGGCTTATTGAGTCAACTATTACTAAACAGGTACTTCCTTCCTATTGCAATTTCTTACTCCAAGATAAGACAGACAAAGAGAGTCAGCATCTCACTGAGTTTGAAAAAAAGAGTGTTTGAAAAAAAAAAAAGAGGAGGATTCTATAAGAAATAATAAATATGAGACTTTTCTATCAGATACTATAAAACTTGTGCTTAGAACAAGAAATTCCAACCTTTCTATGCCCACTCCACACCTTATAAGACTTTTATGTAAATGCTTTAACCCCCACCCAAACCCAGGAAAACCTTTGTTTACATACAGGTCCACTACTGTATTCCAGGAATCTGATCACCTGAAGCAGTGATCACTTTCTCTTCCTTCATTTCCTGTGTGCCAGTTCTTTTCAGGCTGACCAATTAAATTAGGGCTGTGAGGTCAGACTCCACCCAATGGGGAGAAGACACAGTAACCACTTAGAACACAAACCAAATGCACTTCCTATCTCTATGTGTTCGATCTTCCAAGCATACCCTCTTGATCAAGAGTAAAGTTTGCCTTGTCTAGACTTTTTTTTTATTGTATAACTGTATCAGTAGAAGGCCTTTAATAAAAATCTAACATGCCTTCATGGTAAACATCCTAGAGAGACTAGGACTGGAGAGAACATAAAATGACTACTTATGACAAACATCATCCTAAATAGAATAAAACTTGAAGCAATCCTATAAAAATCAGGAATAAGACAGGACTGTCCACTATCCCCACAATTATTCAATGTAGTAAAGGAAAAAATTTAAGATGTCTCTGTTTGGATTTCTATTGCTGTGTTGAAACACCATGACTAAACACATCTTGGGAAGAAAAGAATTTATTTGGTTTGCATATCCTGGGTTCACTGAGGGAAATTGAAGACGGAATTCAAGCAGAGCAAGTATCTAAAGGCAGGAACTGATGCAGAGGCAGTGAAGGAGTGCTGCTTACTGGCTTGCTCCCTGTTGTTTGCTCAGCCTGCTTGCTTGTAGGCCCCAAGATGACCAGCCCAGGAGTGGTCAGTGATCTGGACCCTCCCATATCAATCATTGATTAAGAAAATGTGCCATAGCCTTGTCCATAGGGACATTTTCTTAATTGAGATTCCCTCTTCCAAAATTACTCTAGCTTGTGTCAAGTTAACATGAAAGTAGCCAGGACACAAGACATTTCCAACATTCAACCAACACTGGCAAAAACCATAAGATCGTTCAATTTATTTTCTTCTATTCCTTTTAACACTTTCATATGCTATTGGTGACTCATTTGTATGTATATCTTGAAAATATATACTAAAAAATGTTAGTGGATGTATTCCTTTTTTCATTATTTATTTATTCATTTTACATCCCAATCGCAGCCCCTCCCTCCTCTCCTCCCAGTCCCACCCTCACAAATCTCTCCCCCTCCATTACCCTTCCCCTTCTCCTGAAAGAAGAGGAAGCCTCTTTTGAGTACCACCAGCCCTGGGACATCAAGTCACAGCAGGACTAAGCACAGTGGATATATTCTTGACACCTTTCATAGAAGTAAAAAAAAAAATCTTAAAAAGCAGAGAAATATCTTTCATGTTTTTGATATTATAGAATGAGACAATGAGAAAGTACCTATCTTTTTTATAACATACCTGTACTAGCTAGTTTTGTGTGTCAACTTGACACAAGCTGGAGTTATCACAGAGAAAGGAGCTTTAGTTGAGAAAATGCCTCTATGGGATCCAGGTGTAAGGCATTTTCTCAATTAGTGATCAAGGGGGGAGGAACCCTTGTGGGTGGTACAATCTGTGGTCTGGTAGTCTTCCATTCTATAAGAAAGCAGGCTGAGCAAGCCAGGAGAAGCAAGCAAGCAAGCCAGTAAGTTACACCCCTCCATGGCCTCTGCATCAGTTCCTGCTCCTTGACCTGCTTGAGTCCCAATCCTGACTTCCTCTTGTGATGAACAGCAGCATGGAAGTGTAAGCTGAATAAACTCTTTCCTCCCCAACTTGATTCTTGGTCACGATGTTTGTGCAGGAATAGAAACCCTGACTAAGACAAATTGATACTGGCATAGTGGGGTATTCCTGTGATAACCTGACTAAGTTTTGGGGAGGACTGTGGAAGGACTTTGGAACTTTGGGCTGCTCTGAGGGATGTTGTGTAGGAGCTTGGAAGATAATGTTGAGAACAGTGCAGAAGATGGAGGCCTGGCTTGTGAAATTTCAGAGGAAGATTAGAGACTCTTATCAGGGCCATTGCTATTTTGACTGTGAAGATTCTGTGGTTTTGGTTAGCTGGGGCTGAAGGATCAGCTGAAAATTACAAGATACCAGAACTACTAAAGCAAAACCATTGCATTGCTGGCACTATTGATGCTGGTTACCTGAAGCTGAGAAATTGGTGGTTATTGAGAGGAGAACAGCATGATTGGGGTGAAATCTTCTGAGAAGTGTTTTCTGAGAGCACAGAGGCTGTATTCCAGAAATAGCCAGGGTTGTACCTTGTGCTGTGGCTGGACTTTGTAATGTGTAAGAGTCACCCAAGTGGTACTGGTTTTGAAGGCATGAAGGAATTGTGAAGAACAGATGAGGCCTGGGCACTGTGAGAGGCCGTAGAAGGTCATTGGTGAAGGTGCAGCCTCAGTTGCAATTGACAGCCCAGGACTGAAGGGGTCATGCAAAGGAGGTGAGGCTTGGCACCATGAAGAGAGCCCATGAGAGGCTGTTGGTAAATCTAGTTGCAGTGGAAGACAGTAGTGTTTTGGAGATGCCAGTACCATGAGATGACCACCAAGAACAGCAGCAGTAGAGGAGTATAGGCAGCTGGAGCCTAGAAGACAAGGTGTATGCTACAAAGGGCAGAGATGGAGAAGTAACTCAAGCCCTTGGAGGAATCCAGAAGATCGTGAGTGGATCCCAGACATTGGACAGTTGGAGTCTGATTTTGCTTTTGATTGTGACTGTGACCTGATATTTTTCCCTCTTGAATAAAGAAAGAATTTTAGTGGAGTCCACAGTTAAGAGACTTTGAATTTTAAGAGATTAGATGTTTAAAATGTCTGAAATGTTAATATGTAAGAATTTTCAAAGACTGTGGGACTTTTAAAGTTATATAAATCTTGGGGATGAATAAGAAAGTAAGGATTGAGGCTTATGGTGATGTGTTTGTGTGTCAAGTTGACAAGGGGTCAGTTGTACTGGCTAGTTTTGTGTGTCAACTTGACACAAGCTTTAGTTATCACAGAGAAAGGAGTTTCAGTTGAGAAAATGCCTCTATTAGATCCAGGTGTAAGGCATTTTTCTCAATTAGTGATCAAGGGGGGAAGACCCCTTGTGGGTGGTACGATCTGTGGGCTGGTAGTCTTGGGTTCTATAAGAAAGCAGGCTGAGCAAGCCAGGAGAAGCAAGCAAGTCAGTAAGCAGCATTCCTCCATGGCCTCTGCATCAGTTCCTGCTCCTTGACCTACTTGAGTTTCACTCCTGACTTCCTTTCGTGATGAACAGCAGCATGGAAGTATAAGCTCAATAAACACTTTCCTCCCCAACTTGATTCTTGGTCATGATGTTTGTGCAGGAATAGGAACCCTGACTAAGACAATACTCATGATTTATTAAAAGGAAACAGAAGAAATTAAATTATAAGAAATTTAATTTCAAGCCACTTTTCAAATAATTTTCACAAAAATGTTTTAAAAGATTATTATAAAGAAAAATGGGATATAATAAGTAAAAACTAAGGAAAAGAAAATATGGTCAGAAATATTAGGAAAAGAACTGTGTAATATTTCTGAAATATTTTTAAAGATTTATTTTCATTTCTATGTATATGTTTGTGCCTGCATGTGGGTATATACATATAAGTGAGTGTGGGTGCCTGAGATCTCCCTCTAGCTGGAATTACAAGTAGTTGCTGGCAGATGTGGGTGCTGGCAAATGAACATGGGTCCTCTACAGGAACGGCAAGTGCTCTTAACCATTGAACCCTCTTTGAAAGCCCTGAAAATGTTTTGTTGTTGTTGTTGTTGTTTAATTTTTTGATACTTTATTTACATTTCCACTGTTTCCCCCTTTCCAGGTCTCCTCTTTGGAAATCCCCTATCCCCTCCCCTCTCCCCCACCTCTATGAGAGTATTCCCCCTCCCACCCACCTGCCCACCCACTCCCATCTTCCCACCTTGACATTCCCCTTTACTGGGGCCTCTAACACCCTCAGGCCCAAGGGCCTCTCCTCCCCCTGAAGGCCAACAAGGCCCTCCTCTGCCACATATGTGGTCCAAGGCATGAGTCACTCGATGTGTATTCTTTGGTTGGTGGTCCAGCCTCCAGGAGCACGTTGGGGAAGGGGGGTTCAGGCCAGTTGACACTGTTGCTCCCTCCATGGAGCTGCAAACTCCCTCAGCTACTTCAGCCCCTTCTCCAACTCCTCCATCTGGGACCTCACTCTCAGTCCAGGGTTACAATAAAGTGAAACTTGGGTATTCCAAACTTTTGGGTTAATAGCCACTTATCAGTGAGTACATACCATGTTCGTTCTTTTGTGACTGAGATAGGGAACAGAGCTAAACAGAGAATTCTCAACTGAGGAAATTCGCAGGGCTGAGAAACACCTAAAGAAATGTTCAACATCCTTAGTCATCAGGGAAATGTAAATCAAAACAACTCTGAGATTCCACCCCACACCAGTCAGAATGGCTAAGATCAAAAACTCAGGTGACAGCAGATGCTGGCAAGGACGTGGAGAAAGAGGAACATTCCTCCATTGTTGGTGGGATTGCAAGCTGGTACAACCACTCTGGAAATCAGTTTGGCGGACCCTCAGAAAAATGGACATAATACTACCTGAGGACCCAGCTATACCACTCCTGGGCATATACCCAGAAGATGCTCCAACATGTAATAAAGACACATGCTCCACTATGTTCATAGCAGCCATAT